>LPNX010661609.1:49077-168074 GCA_001517045.1 Pseudotsuga menziesii | reverse complement strand
GTTTTGAGGGCTTCTATCTAGCACATGAGTAAAAAATCAGGTTTTCATCGCCAAATTTGGCCAAAAAGTGTTACCCATCTTCATGGAATCACCCAACCCCTAAAAAGAGCCAAAATAGCTCTCATAGGGGCTAAAACCTCCAAAAAGGGTATGAAACCCCTCAAAGGAGCTTAAAACCCACAAAGGAGCTAAATATTGGGCAAAAGGGGCTAAAAGCCCAAAAAAGGGGCTAAAGCCCCAACCAGGGGCTTACAACCCTAAAAATCTCAAGAAAAAAGTATAAATAGAGGGGTGGGGGTCACTCTCAAATTCCTCCTTCTCTCCCTATCATTATGCTTCTCGCGTGAGTCCCTTGAGACCCTTTTCCTCTCAAGCCATTCACCCTCCCTCTCCTCCATTACTCCATGAGCCAAGTTTCCATCCCAAAGAGAGAGAGGTGCTTCCAAAGCTAGGGCATGGTGGCCCATTTCCACCTACATAGAAGGTATAATGTTTGTTTTTAGTCATTTTAATTCTGGTTTTCTAACATATTTTTCTTGCAGGTTTGTTGTCTAATGTTTTTCTGCAGGTTTCCATTGATTTCTTGCAACCATTCTTGATTTCTAATCCTTTCATGCAGGGTTTCATAGTTTAGTTTCAATATTGTTTGCAGGTTTCTCTTCAACCCAACAAGGAAACCTACCCTTCCGTCCTATAGACAGAAGGTAGCCATTTCTGCACATAGCCAGGGTTTTCCCTGAGCTACAGATTGGCGACCATATATACAGGGTCTATCCAACTGGATCCTTGGGTTTTGTTTTTAATATTTTGCGTACTTATTTTGATAGATATTTGCTTATTTAGGTTGATAGATCTGTTTATTTCATTTTTTTTATTGTTTCGGCCACAATACCAGTTATTGTTGGTCGTTCTTTGATTTGCAAATCATTCAACTATGCAAAAACGATTGAACCGAATTTCTAAAAATTCACCTGTGTTCGGGCTCGTTTTCTGCCCAAACATTTGATCCATTTGTGAATATGCTCGCGGTTAGGGGTAAAAGGGACCATTTCCGAAGTGGGTGTTCAATCGTTTGAGGTAATTCCTCATGGTTGGATCACAATCCACCTCGCAAAAACAGGTCCTCTACAGGTGCATGACCCATTTTTCTTTACTTTGTAGTAGGATTTTAAATTTTTGGGCTTTCTTGTTTGCTTCTATTTGGACTGTCAGTGTGGCTTAGCCTCCTCTGTCCATCAATCTGTGTTTATTTCATAAATCTATGTAAATAACTGATAAATCAAATGGTTAATGGTTTAATGAATCTGATTACAAAGCTTGCATAAATTTACTGTAGGTTAAATTTCAGTTATTGGAAATTAACATCTTGCCTAGCCCTTCCTCCTCTACCCAGTCATCACCCTTTAGGGTATTCTAGGATAAGAATAAGGGTGAAGCTCGTATAGTAATAGGCACTTCATCTATAATTTTTCAAGACCACTAAAAATGGGTGACTTGGAAGGTAGAGGGGGTGGAGACCATTGGACGGTTTCATGGCATTCACGTCCTCCCTGTTGACCAACCTTGCACTCGAAGAGTGGCCTAAGGATCTATGGATGGGCTTAGTTCCATTGTGTTGAGATCCCAACACTCTTTCCTAGTTGAAGAGAAATACAGGTGTAAGGAAGTCACCTAGTCAAGATACCATAGTTTAGATTCAGGTATGGCATGTGTTTAAATTTATGTTCACAATTTACTACTTTCATAAACAACTTATCCATGTTATAAGTGTTGCAATAAAACAAACCATCTCTGTGGAATATTCATAAACCATACAAGCAGCCACAAAGCATAACAGAAATACAATAGACATGCACACAAATCATACCAAGTAAAACAACCAAACTCGGTTCATGATGCTGAGCTAGCCATTAAAATTTATAATTTACACTAATTCAAACACTTGCAGTCTTTGAGGACATAATTTCCTGACTACCTTAACCATGGGAAGTACTTGGGGTTAGCCCAGAAACTCATTGTGAGGAGTACCACAGGAACCCCAAAGTAGCTGACCGCTGAGGAAAAATCCAAGCGCTATCTCCTGGCAGTCTTGGTGGCCAAGTGACCACCCGAAAGCCAATAGGAAGCCATTAAAACCGGGGTCCAAAACGTCACTACCATATTTCACCACCTGACATACCAACCAGACACAATTGATCCCCCACGCTCTTCCTCACGCCTGAGAGGCGATCCACCATAGTTTGTGTCCTTGAACCAACACCGTAGAGACCATTCTCGACCACCCTCTACACCATCAGAAGGCCACACAGCCTCTGATTCAGACTCAGAATCATATCAACCTGAGTAAGATCTACATACTACACCATCTAGCCCCATGGCTGGTGCAAAACCGGATCCATTTTTTGGCTTGGTGATTGGCAATGGACCCATGTCCATACCCCACAACATCACCAACACCCCTACTGGAGGTCCCAGCACAGTCATGTAAATCGTCATAAGTCAGCTACCTCCACCCACACTGACCAGTCAAATTGTCCCACCTGACATGCCGGGGGGTAGTGTCCCGTCCACTCACATTGTCCCACTTGGCATTCCTGGGGGCAGTGGCCCTTCCACCTACACTGCCCCACCTGTCATACATGGGGATAGTATCCCTTCCACTCACATAGTTTCGTTTACCACACTTGGGGGTAGTGGCCCATCCACAACTGTGCCACAAGTACCCCTAGTTGTGCAGGTGCATTATGTCCCTGCAAACCCCACCACCATTGCTGCCCCATCTCACATAAACCTTGGGTCAAACCTTCCTTTCATGGCATGCCTCAACCTGCCTGACTTAGTTCGATTAACAAATGACCCTATCTGCCATCAAACCTTTTGGCCTCCCATGCCAAACAAACTCCCCTTAGACATTCCCAAGTTTGAAGGGAAGGTAGGGGAGTGCCCCCAAAACCATATCATGGTGTTTCACCTATGGTTCTCATCAAATAACATCATAGATAATTCGATTAGACTCAGACTGTTCCAATTCACCCTCACAGGTGCTGCAGCGAAGAGGTACATTGAGCTACCACAAGCCAAACACCCAGATTTTAACTCCTTGGCTTTCATGTTCCTACAGTATTTCCAAATCCTCGTTAGATACGATGAAGGGGTGGAGATCTTGCTATCTTGCCACTAGAATACTACAACCCACATAACCGACCACATCCATGAGTGGTGGCGATGCCGTAGTTTGTGCAAGATTCAACTTGATGACAGGATCTTCCTGGATTGGTTCCTAAAAACTTTGCTACCAACTATAGCAAAGAACGTCGCATTTGAACATCCCCAATCTGAAGAGGAGGCCATCTTGAAAGCCTAGTAGTATGATATAATCTATGCACAGTCTAGATACCATTACACTATCATTCCAGACACTCCCCGTGCAAGCACCTCCTATCGGGATGCATCGGGGGCATCCCATGCCGCAAATGGCATCATAGCTTCTATTTCACACCAACCACAGCACCCTCCAACACCACCTACAATACCACTACAACCAAGCAACACCCCCAGTGTTTCCTACCAAAACCAAAATCCAGACTATGCAAGAATGATGTCTCAGTCTGGAGCCACAACTTCTTATGCACAACCTGCGCCACTGCAACAGGCCTAGGCATTAGCTTGGCTAGCACAACAATATGCGGGATAAATGCCCACATTTGTGGCACCTGCACCCACCCAAGTTTACTATGCACAACTAGTGCAAGCTGTTCAAGCCCTCGCCCCTACTCCACCAGCACCTTTAGGACAGGTGTTTGCATAGCAAAACTGTCCTAACCAACCAGCCCCCAATAACCAACAAGGGTAAGCCATAAATAACCAATCCCAAAACCAAGGCAACAATCAACCGCAGGGAGGCGTTCAACAACCAAACCCTCCAACAATGCCAGGGAAAACCGGCCAGCCAAAAATACTCAGCAACGAAACGCACCTAGACACAATGCTCTGTTGTGCAGAAACCAGCCATGCAAGTTGTGTGAGTTCTATGGGCACTATACACATGAATTCCCCCTCATGGGTCGCGCCAAGCAAGCCATTCACAACAAGGTTCACCATGCTACCAATACGGCAGCCTAAGCTCAACCCAACCCAACACCACCAGGCCCTCCTCCCATGGTGCTCCAGAACCCATTACCAGTCCAAGGATTGGTAGAAACCGCACCCTTTCCCCAAACCACTCCCGTAGCCCACCCTATTCCATATCCCACGGAGACAGGAGTACACCAACTGGTAGCGATGACAACTTAAGAGATCAACCTGCAAACTAAGCGGAACTAATATGGATCTGCTACTGAAACCCCTGACACAATAGCAACATCCACATCCAACATAACCAATGCACCTCTTCATCTATCCCCTTTTCCTCTGTGCCCCCCCATACGGCAGGTTGCCAACAATGTCATGGCTAGAGCTACTGTAAGCTACAACATCATGGATGACTTGGCCCAAACACCTACAGCCATGTCCGCTCTTGATGTACTCAAAACTTTCCCAACACAGCGGAAAGCCTTACTATCCGCCCTTGGTGTTGTATACCCCTCCGACTCTAAGTTGATCACATTCGACACGGATAATGGAGAACCACAAATGCCATCACCATTGCCTTCCAAATCCTAGTCTCCATTTGGAATTTGGTCGTGCATCGGTGTATAGTGGATGAGGGGGCATCCACATGTGTTATGTTTACCTTAGTCTGGTAGAATCTTGGATCCCCAATTCTGCAACCATCCTCTACTACTCTGCGGGCTTATGATGGCCACCCCACTAAATCCCAAGGAGTTCTCCCTCATGTCCCCATCACATTGGCCGAGAAAAAAGTACTGATTGACATAGAGGTTGTCAATGCTCAGTTGGACTATAACCTTCTCCTTGGAAGAAGTTATATGTATGCCACGAGAGCCGTAGCATCAATTGTTTTCTGTCTCATGATGTCCCCCCACGAAGGGAAAGTCATGGCGGTTAACCAACTAACTTATCACGATCCACAAGGGCTAACAACACCCGCCAACATTATCCCTACGATCAACACCATTGATCTGCAAGGGCTAACCGCACCCACCAGTGTTATCCCTACGGTCAATACCATGGTTGAAAACATACCAGCCTCCCCATTGTTGAATATGGGCCCTGGGTTGTTTGTCGATACCACCATGATAGCTTCTTTCCCCTTAATGTCACCACCGCCAACAACAAATGAGATTGCGGATTTGTGCATGCTCTCATCCAGCACTGCTGCACCCAAACATCAACCGCAACCGCAACCCCAACTGCAACCAAAACACCATCTGCAACTGCAACACCATCAACAGCCACAGCATCATCAGCAGCCACAGAATCATTCATAGCTGCAGAATTACGCACAACCACCACCAAAACCTCATCCCCACATGCAACCATCAGGGAGTTATCTGGGCTCCTCTCCAATCCACATAATTCCCTTCCTCTCTCCCATGCTTGGTGTCATGAGTAAGATAGTAATGGCTACCTTAAACTTACCCAATTTCACATTGGGGATTCCCGTGTGGTACCTTGATCCACCCACCCAACCACCAATTCCCCAAGTAGTCTTAACCCCTATGCAACCCATTGCAATCGAATCTCATCCTCCACCCGACCCGCAAAAACAAACCACCGCACCTACACCGCCCCACCCAAAAAGGGCCAAGGGAAAAATCGCGAAAGCTACCACTGAACCTTGACATATCCCACCTTGCACCATCTGCAAATAACAGGGCCACCCAACTCAAAACTGCCCTGATATTCCCATAACCTGCACGCATTTGGATGCCATGGATACAACGAAAAACCTCCCTGTGGTTGAACTCCCAAGCGGGCCAATAGTGAGAAACAAGTCATTGAGAACAAACCATGCTTGCACCCTTTGTAGATTGTATGGACACTATTCTCACCACTGCCAGGACTTGTCCGAGTTTTGAACTGCTCTATCCAACCTTCTACAACATTTCCTTGAATTTGAGATCACTCTGATCAAAGAAATCCATCCCATACCTCCTCCTTCATACACCATGTCCATTTACATGATGTCTAGTTCTACAGACCCTCTCCTATCCACCAGCACCGATGGTCTATCAGACCTGTCCCTTCGTTGCTTCTGCAATGATGAGGAGATACTTGAATCCTTAACCTCCCTAGAATAACCATGGGACGACATGCACCATCGCTTGTTCTTCCTCCCTGAAGAGCTTGTGTCGTAGTCTGACCCATTTTCTATGGAAACCAAAGATTTCATTCATGGGAAAGTCGTCTAGTTCAAAAATCCCATCTGGCACCAGATGCCTTTGAATAATGGAACATGGCCAACATCTCGCCAACCATCAAAATCAACATCTCAACCAATCCTGAGGTTGTTGAAGAAATCATGCTGGGGGCATCCTGCTCCCCAGAAGAAGTTGTTGCCTACAAATCCCTCTTCCAAGAATTCCGCGACATCTTTGCATGGTCCTACACTGAAATTCCCGGGTTGGATCCATCCATTGTGGAACACCACATTGACACATGGCCTGATGTGGCTCTCGTGCGCAAAAATCAATGACCCATCCAACCCTCCAAAGCTGGTGCATTCAAAGCTGAAATTGAGAAGCTGTGCACAGTTGGCTTCATTTACCCCATTGCGTACACCACATGGGTTTCAAATCCCGTTCCTGTGAATAAAAAATAGGGTACCATCTGGGTTTGCATAGAATTCCATGATCTAAATTGGGCATGTCCCAAAGACAACTTCCCAACACCCTTCATCGATCAGATTATCGATGCATGCACCGGACATGAGGTCTTTTCCTTCATGGACGAGTTTTCCGGATATAACCAAATCCAGATCCAGAAAGAAGATTCTTATAAGACTGCATTCACAACCCCATTGGACACATTCACCTATTGAGTAATTCCATTTGGTCTGAAGAACGTTGGAGCCACCTTCCAGCGTGCCATGACACACTATTTCCATGACCTCATCCACATCATGTTGGTCTATCTTGAAAACCTCATTGTGCAGTCATAGAAGCAAGCATAACACATAAACGACTTGCAGTAAACCTTCCTGCAGTGTCGTAAGTACAGGATCCACTTGAACCCTTTCAAGTGTGTTTTCTGTGTCCCAACGGGCCATCTCATAGGGTTCATCGTGTCACACAAAGGAATGACCACTGATCCCGTGGAAGTCCAAATCACTTTCCCTCTAACGTCACCTCTTTAAGTGACATGCAGCTCATCTTGTAATATAGTCTTGTCCCTTTTTGTTTTACAATGTTTTTACCACAAAACAGAAACCCCCCATTTAGGGGCAGCACCATTAGTTATTGGTTCATAGCCACCCAGATCCTATTCGTGACACCCCTCACACCTCCGAGCTCAAATTTCTATCTTCTAACGAGACCATTGTCTCATGTTTAATAAGTAATTTTCGGGACCACTTCCTGGAATTTACCTCAGTTTACAAGCCACATAATTGTGATGTAAGTGTCTCCAGACCTATACTTGCATTACACTTGCCTACCGCCACTCATGTGGGTTCCCGGGCCACCACCCGGAAGGCACATCATTTTACTTCAGCATATAATTGTCTAATCCATCCACTGCACCTTACGTGGGTCTTTGGGTCACCGCTCGAAGGATGAATCATTTCTTTTGCATGAATTTGGCACATAACTACCTCCAGACTTGCACTCACATCACATGTATTCAAGTCTATCCACCACAACTCACACACAATTCTCCTGACCTCTGTTCGAGAGCCACTTCGGTTTGCGTGCCTCTTCTGGACTGATTCATGTGCCTCCACTGCGACCCATCCCGTGCATGTATTGGTATGTTTAAGAGCCACCTACTCCATCCATACTGCACAGATGACCTTTGGACCACTATCCATTGTCCCGCCATAAGGGAACCATCAGTGCCTCCTAGATCGGTTGACCATATTGGAGTTTCTTTTAAGCTCTTTTTTTACTCCTAAAAGAATGAAAAGATTTTCGAGTGCAGCTGCTTCCTTTCCCACTCGTTAAAGTATAGGAAAGGGCATCTACATCGTCTTGTTTATCTCCTTTTGTGAACCATGTACACTACCATATGAAAAGGAACGCCTTGGCATATTCAAGCCAAGACCATTCCCCTCTGCATCCTTTTATGCTTTCTTGGGCAGAGGGGCCGAACTCTACGAAAAATCTCACCATGGGTTTTTGTTAAGCTCTTTTCTAGCCTTCTCATCAAGAAAATATTTCCGAGCAAACTTGGTTTCATTCATGCTTGTAAAATTATATGAATGGTTGTCTAGTCAGTATAGGTTTAACCTTTTTCGGCCTGATTGGTCTACCAACGGTAAATAAGTCTCTCATCCCCTATAGGATGGGCGAGCTCTCCTGCGTATACTTTTATCCTTTTTTTGGGCACAGGAGACTACCAACAAAAAATATCCCCCACTGGATTCTTCTTCATGCTTTCAGACTCTCTAAAATTGAAAGCACCATTGAGCATTTACTTTCTTGAGCTTGCCAAAAATCCATGAGATCATACTGTTAGCACTCAAAATGTACCCAGGTTGTAAAAGGTAAACTCCAAGGTAACAGCAAAACCACTTTAGAAAGAAACTGGTATTTTCTTCCAGAGAGGGATCTCTCAATACAGATGTAACAGGACCATATATAAAACAACATTTAAAGATTTGTATGTATGGATGAAACAATCACATAACCATTGGGCATGGAGTCACATACATATAAAGATATCACAAAGACATATACACGAGATTCATCAAAGGCAAGATAATCACATCATCACAGTCGTTCAATTTAATCCAGGTGAAATAGAAGAGATGAGGAAACATCCCACTAACACAGAGCATCAAAGATGAATTCTATGTCAATTTTAGCAGAAAATGGATAAAATATCTGACATGATGACTAGAGCATAAACATATGAATTCTAATCACCCAACACTGTATTTCAGATACAAAGAAGAAACAAAATGAAGTGTTACACTGGGAAATACAATCACATAAATAAAGAAACACAGACTGTAATATCAATGATACAGGAATCTCTGATAAACCTTCATGCATTCACTTTGTTATTAAAAAATAGATATGTTCTCCAAAATTATTCCACAACACGATGGGTTCCAACCCCCATCTCATAAAAAAGATGCCAATATATACAAAAAATAATAAATCTTCCAAGAATATTTCCAACTGAATGATCGGCTTAATTTAGAGTCTTGTAACTAAATCCCTAACTTCTAGGAATAAATTACTGCTCCAATCCTAACAAATCATAAAGTAAAAATCAGCTTGGTAAAACGTCTTCATCCAATCAGCTCCTTGTTGTATAACACCTGTCTCTATGCATGCAAGATGTATTTGGTCTTCTCGAATCTCTCCACAACTTTCCACTATTCAGTGCTTGGGGTGTCACACTCCATCATCTCTCGGATTGATACTTCAAGCTCCATGTATGCTTCATAGGACACCTTGCGCAATCTGATTTTGATAATTGCGAACTTCTGTAAAATTTCAAAATCTTCTGTTAATTTATCCACAATAGTTTTTCCTGTTAGGCTCTTTTCCAAGTCATCGAATTTAGAGTGGTCCATGCGATTCTGAACTAGCAGGCCATGATAATTCTCCTAAGAGAACATCCGTCCCTCCTCGTCCCAGAAAGAAGGTAGGCCATCCTCAAAAAGCTCCTTGAAATACTGCTTGAAGTTATTGACCTATGTAACCATTTCAGCTGTTCTGTCCTGGACTATCTTCATTAAATGATGTTTGTGAATAAATTTCTTAGCCCACAGTACTATGGATATCCTGTATTTTATCCCCAAATCATGTAATTTTTGATATGTCAATGAGTTTAAAAAGTTCAGTGCATTTTGAGCTGTGGTGAGAGGTCTTTTTCCCATGTGTTCATTCACTAGCTTTAATCTTTGGTGGGCCAAATTTATCAAAATATTCTGATCATCAATGAAATTCAGATAATTCCTGAATTTGGTAATTTCAATAGATAACGTGTCCCAAATAATGTGTTTTGCTCCTTGCAGGGAACCTTTACCTATGCTTTTCTCCTTTAATTCATTGAACTTCTTCTGCAACTGGTTTCTATCTTGTAGTATTTTGTTTTTGTTTTCATTCATTTTGGCCAGTTCAGACTTGATCTTTGCATTCTCTGTCTTTATTTCTTTGATTTCTTCATCTTTGAGACTAACTTGGGACATAGGCACCAGCAGATCATCCATAGAAAAATCGTCCAACGGCTTCTCGATATTCACAATGGACAAGTCTTCACCTGTGGGAGTCTGACTCATTAGCTCCTCCATAATCTCCTTCTCATCAATTTGATCCTTTTTCATCAAGGAAATTTGAGATAACAGTTCATTTCTTTTTGCCTCCCACTTGTCTTTTTCTTCCTGTAACTCAACAGCTCTCCCTTTATACTCCATCATCTCTTGATGGATCTTGTCTTTTCCTTCTTGCAGAGCCAAAAGCTCAGAAGACTGAACATGCTCAGAACCTGGGATTTTCAATTTTTTCTTCAACACTTGGAGAGCATTATCTTTTTCTTCTAGCATTCTCCTAACTTCCTGGGTGTTGTCTGAACTGACAATATCTATTTGGAGCTTCTTGATCTGGATGGCATTTGCCTTATTTTCGACTCTTTCATGCCTCAGTTGAACCTCTAACTTATCTGTCAAAATTTGTAATTTATTTATCTTCACCATAGCTTGTAACAAATCTGAATAAATGATATCACTAGTTTGTTTATGAAGTTGTATCTTATCTGGTACACTGATCTTATCCAACCAGATCTCCATCTCTGACTTCTTTTTGTCATTTACCATGGCTAACTTGAATGTATTTCTTTCAGCATTCCTAGCAGAAACGAGAGAAGTTTTTGGACTATGTAAACTTCTCAGTCGCGGTAGCAAATTTCTTGTCTCTTCCAAAGACTGTTTTCTTTTCTCCATGTAACTGGTTTTAAGCTCCTCCTTTGATTTGAAGATCGGGCTTGATTCTGAACCATCTACATTAAAAGAGAACTGATTTACTTGCACAGCCTTCATTGGAACTAGAGCAACCTTTTTGAAACCATCAGAAATTTCTTCATTTACAATTTCACCACCTTGAAACAACTTTGCCTTTTTATGCGATCCATCTTGGTCAATTTCCATACTTTCGATTTCAGACAGACTTCTCTTAATCACAATACTAGTATCCCTTGATGTTTGGGATGCTGTGACAGGTACAATATGGGCATCTTCATCAGACTTAGATATCTCAGTAAACTGCAACCAATTTGCTGTTTCAGCCAATCCCTCAATAGACTGGTGATCAAATGGTTTATTCTTGTTAGCTTGCTTCCTCAAGGAGATTACATGGTGGGGATCGTAGTTTATCTTCGGCTCCTTTTGGAAATCCATACTCTCCAGCAGTTTCTCTATGAATACTAAAGCACCTTTACTTTTGAATATGAAAGAACCGACCTTCAGGGGGGATTTAATATTTGAAGACTTTTTGAAAGCTCCAAAATGCTCTTCTTCAGACTGTAGCCTCTGTCTCATGAATTCCAAAGAAAAAATCCTTGGGGTTAAGAAGGAAGGTAACTTATGAGGATGCCTTGTAAAACCATATACTCTTAACACAGTGGAGTCTTTATTCAGGAACCAATCTCCAATTCGGTCTTAGGATGAAGGCTGCATCAAACACTTCATATCGTCCAAAACACGAGGCAATTCTTCATCAAACAACATTTTATACACTTCCGACATAATCGAATTGGCATATTCGAACATGTTGATTTGCTTCGGCAAATCAGAAGAACAGACCGTATTCAAAAACTACAGCTCAGTGACATTGGAACATAACAGCATGTTGAACAAGTAGGTCTGAAACCTAAAGAACCAAACCTTTGTAAACTCAGTTAACTGAAGATGGATTGATTGGGCCAGGTACTCATCAATACTAAACACAGGAATTGATTGAGATTCAGAGCCTAAAGAACTTATTCTCAACAAAAAACCAAGGACGACTTCGCCCACATGACAATCATCATCAAGACCTAAAATTTGATAGACTAAGGATACTACCAATTGGACTTCATTTTTAAAAATATGCACAGGGTAAGGTAAGAAAAAACCATCTAAAGATTGACCATCTTTCAGAATACTAGACAGGAATTGACAACGGGTTTCAGTTTCGCACTTCTTGTAAGATTCAACAAGGACCGACTCATTCACTGACTCACGGCTATCAGGGTAACTATCAGGTAAATTGAGGTTTTCTCGAATGACTGTAGCATTGACTTTACAAAGAATTCGGGATGTGGATTGACTCATGATAATTCTCTGAGAGGGGGAGTAGTTAATAGCACACCATTCTGCAAATTCCGGGAAATGGAGGGTTTGTTCGAGGGCGAAGTAATACAGAAAGGATTTACATACATTCAATATAACATTTCCCTGTGAGTGGTAATACCATAATCTTTCTTTACTAACAGACACAATTCCTACAGATAGGAAGGGGTCACATACGCCCCTGTCTTTGTCGACCAAATACTCCTCTCTATCATCTATAACATGACCACTCTGTAATTCCTCCCCTTTATCCATAACTTAATTTGAAAACGGAAATTTGGTGGAACGAATTACAGGGTTCAAGCTTTACCTGTTTAACTATAGAGGCGTGTGCTCAGTGTGCTCAAAACTGACAACCAAAAGTTGATGAATCTGCTAGTCCTTTTCACACGCCGGAGCCAATCAACAAAATACCCACGGGACAAGTCAACCTTCCTTTTATAAGGCCCCACTCCGGAGCGCTCTCTTAGCGGTTTGCACGAAACCACTTTAGCCTCCGGAGTATGACACAATTCGACGCGTGGACAATGGTTTATATTCCGCGACCACCTTCTACCTTTATCTGCTGTGCGTTTCCACCCTCCGGACTCATTTGTAACCGTTGATCCACTTCGCGTTTGATTTTTAACCGTCAGATTAACCGCCACATAATTAATTCCGCCCGGGGTCTCTGGTCATAACCTTCATGCAAGTCTCCATTCCGGAGTCATCTCCAACCGTCGATGAAATCGAATCTTAATTCCCGCTGTCAGATTGAAAGACACGTACTCGATTCCGCCAAACGTTTGGGTCTTATCTACCGTGCAAGTCTGAGCTCCGGAATCATCTTCAGCCGTTGATGTGATGTACCTGTATTTTCCCACCGCCAGATTAGATGGCACGTATCCAATTCTGCTGGGATTCCCGAAATTATCCCCCGTGCAACTTTATGTTCCGGAATCATCCATAGCCATAGATGCGATCGACCATGATCTATCGGCTGTCAGATTGGGTGGCATGTATCTAATTCCGCTAGGCTCCACTGTTTTAACCATCGTGCATGTTCATAAATCGGAACTTATATGGGCCGTGGATCTCATCCAGCCAAATCATCAGCCGTTGATCTGTGTATCCTATTAAACGCCCATATATAATTTATCTTCCTTACACCTTTGGAGAGCGGACATAGTGTAGACCGTTGATCTTCAATTCTTCACTCCGCGCCATTAGATCTTTTGACACTTCATCGTTTTTCATTTGCTCATCGTACTCTTATATCATACCATTTAACCAAAGTTTGACAAGCCACTATTGTTTCTCCTTCTTTATGGTCTTTTCATCCTCCTGCTAAATAGATGTGTTAACAATTGGCTTTATCTGGGGATGATATCCTGCCTGTGAGGTATCAAAGATCTCGTAGACCAGGTGCCTTCTTCTGATTTTGCATAATAACTTGTATAAAACTCATCTTTTGCTTTTCATAGATATATCATTTTTATGTATTTTTAGGAAAGGAATGGTATGGCTCCTGAATCTTAGGGCTTTCACTGCGAGCTCCAAAATCACTCGGCTTATCATTCATATTGACTTGTAAAAAATAAATATGTACAGTTTATGATACAAATTTTACCTTCTCCCTCAGGATAGGTAGTGTTTCAGATACCGTCCATTTACAGGGTTGCTTTCCAAAAGAACCCCATTTGTATATTCCAGCAGAAATGCATTTTTCCCTCTGTATCCAGCCACAACGTAAGGTCCTACCCACATAGGATCAAATTTTCCATGCTTGTCTTCATTTGGAGCATCCCACTTTAAAACCAGGTCATCAATCTGAAACTGCTCTTCTTTGATTCTTCTGTCAAAAGTATTTTTCATTTTCTCTTGATGTGACTGCACTTTGTCATAAGCCTTATTTCTTCGTTCTTCCAGCTCAATAATACGATTTATCCTTCGTTGTATGTGATTTGGTTCTTCTTGCTGATCTTGGAAATATCTCATAACTGGTACCCCTAATGATGCTGGAAAAACCACTTCAGCCCCATACACCAGCTGGAACAGAGACATACCGATTGCCCTTTTAGTGCTAATCCTGTTGGCCCATAGAGCATATTTTAGTTTGGTGTGCCAGGACCTCTTATTATCTTCCAACAACTTCTTGATGATCCTTACTAGGCTCTTATTTGAAGATTCAGCTAACCCATTTCCTTGTGGATAATAGGCAGTTGAATGATTGAGACTTATGTGATACTTATGACAAAAATTAATCATTTTCCTGGATTTGAAAGCAGCTGCATTGTCTGTTACTATCCTTTTTGGACACCTGAATCGAACCAATATGTTTTCTTCAAGAAAATCCATGATCACATTTTCAGTGGCTCTCCTGGTAGGAATTGCTTCTATCCATTTAGTAAAATAAGCTGTGGCTGTCAAAATCCACTTGTGCTGACCTGATGATTTCGGGTTTATTTCACCAATAAAATCCAAACCCCACTGCTAGAAAGGAGATTCAACTGTTATTGGATTCAAAGGGAGAGGCAATACTTTTCTCTTACTGTAAAAAATTTGGCATTGATGACATTTGTTGATTTCTTTGTACACATCTGAAAATAATGTAGGCCAATAATAACTAGCTCTTAGGATTTTGTTTGCAGTCACCTTCCAAGAATGATGTCCGCCACAGTCTCCCTGATGAAATTCTTTGGTAATTTGCTGAGCCTCATCTTCCAAAATACAATTCAACAACACTCCTCCAGGGTCTTTCCAATAAAGATACCGATTTATGATACAGAATTTAGCAGATTTTAGCTTTACAAATCTCGCTCTTGATTCACTTAATCCTTCTGGTGTTTGCAAATTACGGAGGACATATACAATATCAGAATACCATGGAGATGCCACAAAATCAACCATTACTTCTATCTCCATATCCAAATGATCAACTTGATGAGAAAGGAAATTAATTTGGAAAGCTTCACAATTGGTATTAGTCATCATTTTAGCTAATCCTTGCCCTTTAATCAATTTAGTAGGCTTTATTTCAATATCATACTCCAACAATGTAGCAATCCATTTTGCTCTTCTGCCTTCTGGATCTGGTTGAGTCAGTATTCCTTTTACTGCAGCAGATGGAACATGGGCAATTATATGTGAATGTAAAATATATATTCTGAAATCTTTCAATGCTTTAATTAAAGCATAGGCTTGTTTCTCCATAATGTCATATTTCAATTCACCATCCCTTAACATCTTGCTGAAGAATGCTATGGGCTGTTCCATATTCTCGTCATTTTTCTGCAGTAAAACAATTGCTATAGTATATTCTGAAGCATATGAAAACACTGAAAAATCCTTAGTAAAATCTGGGCTCACTAATACAGGAGCCTCTGAAATTGCCTTCTTGATCTCCCAAAAAGACTTTCTAGCTTTAGCATTCCATTTTATTTCATGCCCCTTTTTCAACATATTGGTGATTTTCATTAGGATCTCAGCAAAACTGGGTACAAACCTTCTTAGAAAATTCACTTCCCCCAAGAAAGACTGTATCTCCTTTTTGCTTCTAGGCTCTCCTACTTTCAGAATTGCACTTACCCTCTTAGGATCAATCTTTATGCCATCTTTTGATATTATATGGCCCAGTAGCTTTCCTTCTTCTAGAGAAAAATTTGACTTCTTGGGATTCAACGATATACCAAAATTTCTGTATTTCATGAATACTTTCTCCAGATGATGTAGATGCTCCCTGTCAGACTTGGAGTAGACTGTGATATCATCCATGTAGATCACTACAAAATTTCCAATTTCCCCTGCAAAAGCGATGTCCATAGCTCGCTGGAAAGTGGCTCCTGCATTAATCAAACCGAAAGGCATCTTTGCATACATAAAAGTGCCCCAAGGTGTAGTAAAAGCGGTTTTTTCCTAATCAGCAGGTAACACCTTGATCTGATTATACCCGGAAAAACCATCCAGCATTGAAATTCTTTCAGCCCCCACCACCTGCTGTAGTATTTGATCCATCTTGGGCAGAGGATAATTATCTTTCATGGAAACTTTATTCAAATTACGGAAATCTATGCACAATCTTATTTCTCCGTTCTTTTTTCTGACAAGAACCAAGTTTGCAACCCATCTTGAAAACCTCAATGTTACAATGATTTTAGCGTCAAACAATTTTTTGATCTCTTTCTCAATGATGGGCAGCAGCTTAGGATTTATTCTTCTGAGCTTATGTTTAAAAGGTCTCTCCCCAGGCTTTATAGGAATGGTATGTTGTATGATGGAGGTATCATACTCTTTGAGATCCTCATAGCTCCATGGAAAGACATCAGTATACTTTTTCATTAATTTTACATACTCTTCTTTTTCTTTTTCAGGTAATTTCTTGGACAACTTCACAATCTTAGGCTTTTCTTTGGTACCAATATTCTGGTCTTCGATAGCATCATCAACGGGCTTCACTTTTGGATTTTTAGCTACATCATTTTGATCAAAAAGCTTTTCTAAAGGGATTAATCCTCTTGGTATGAAATTATTTTTCAACTGGATGATATCCTTACCTCCTAAGGTCCCTTTCAATTTTTCAGTGCTCTTCTCTTCCTCTTCAAGCTCTCCATCCTCTTGAGTGTTCTCGTCATTGCCATTCTCAGTGTCAATAGGAGTATTCACAAATTCTTCTGAAAGTTCCAGGAATCTTCGGATCTGCATATCATCTTCTAACACTTGCCAATATTTAGAGTTGTCAATAATAGATGGTCTATTCACAATTTCCACCTGGTATTCCCTCTGACCAACAACAGGTGTTTCAAATTTTCCAGCGGCCACAGCTAAAGAATCAGCTACCAAATTTTCATGTCTAGGAATCACCTGAATTGTATGCTCCGTAAAGAAATTACCAAGCATATCCCACACTTCATTTCTGTAATCCCTCATCCTAGGATGCCTAGTTTGATAGCTTTCATTGATTTGGTTTATTACCAACTCAGAATCTCCTAGGGTTCTTATCTTTTGAGCTCCTAAATCTTTCAAAGTATGCAGTCCCAATAATAGAGATTCATATTCTGCCACATTATTTGTACACTCAAATGTCAACTTGTATGATAGGGCTTTGAAATCCCCCTGAATAGGAGAGATTATGTATACTCCTGCTCCAACACCTATTTTCGCAGCAGATCCATCAAAGTACATAATCCACTGGCCTTCTCTTTTTTGCTTTGTTTCCAAAGCATCTTGTTCTATCACTTCCTTTTCCCTATTTTCTTCAGACTTCTTCTGCAAAGCCTCCTCTACATCATGTGGGACAACATCATTGAAGAAAATGGAGGACCCCAAATCGGTATCAACAGCATAAATGTGATGAATTTCAGGTTTGTCTTGACTGCTTACTACATATGGAGTTCTCTTTTCACTATATAGCCTTATGTTCCCATCTTGAATAGGAATCGTGGCATACGACATATCCATCTCCAAACTGCCTTTCAATTTGGAAGTCCAGGATCTTGACAGCAATACCCTAAACTTTGGTGGGATATCTGCCACTACCACATCCATAACTATAGTTTTAGAAGGCAATTTGTTTAGGGTTACCACCATGTCTTTGATTAATCCAAGGCATTTCACTCTTTTAGAATCAAAAGAGTACAAATATTTATAAGGTCTTGTTACCTCCAATCCCAGACTTTCTACCACTCCCTTAGGCATCAGATTATGTGATGCGCCTGAGTCCAGCATAGCATTACGGACCACTTTATCATGCACATTTAGACTTAAATAGAAAGGGGGAACTTCTTCCCCTTCTAAATTTTCAACTTTTGATCCAAATGAAATAGCAGGATTATCATCATTCAGTTCTAAAATGTCAGACTGCCATTCTCCTTGATTTTTGACCATTTTTGTGATGGTATCTCTGTATTACGTATTTCTCATCAATTCATTGAACGGAACAGAGATTTTTAGCTTTGAAAGTTCATTCTGTAAATTAAAACCAGCACCAATCTTTTCCAAATCAACCGGAGTCGCCTTCTTTATTATTTTATCCTTTTGTACATCATTTTCAACCTTTTTATTTACAAAAGGCTCTTTTTGTAGTTCTTTTCCTTTTTCTCCATTCAAAGAAATAGAGGAAGGCTGATTTGGATTTGCCTTCCCTTTATTTATGAGGACATCCCTGTTCCTCAATCTGATTTTCCTCTGCATATCATCCATAGCATGTAAATATCCTTTTTGATACAGCTCGTTCTCCTTTTCAGTTTCTTCATTTCCACCCTCCTGTTCAAACATGTTATGCTCCTCTTCAGTAAGATATATCTCTGAATCCTGCTCTCCAAACAGATGAATCTCATTTTCAGGAGGATCTTCTTCATCGGCAACATAATTTTCAGGGAAAGGTGGACGGATGGGTTGCTCTTCTTGGTTTCTTATATTTCTCTAGTCTCTCTGTCTATTTTGGGGAGGGATAGGGGGATTTGGTCTTCTAAAATTTGGATTCTTGATTTGGGGATCCCCTTGCTCTCTGTTGAAAGGCCTGGTATCCATAGTTAATTTATCCATCAACTTTTCCATGGTTTTCAACATCATTTAAAATTTAGCATCAGCAGAAGAGGATGAAGTAGAAGGAAAATTCTCTTCTTTTCTCCTCCTATCCAAATCCCTATGCTTCATTTTTCCACTCGCCATCATGTTAGCTTCCACTTCTAGGGCATCAGTAAACATGGCAGCAAGAGTTGCCGATTTCCTCTCCCGCAATGAGAATGAAAAATCATTATCAAAGGCCCCAGCATAATGTAGTTTGGCAGCTGCAGGAGAAGGTTTTATATCTTCCGGAATAGAGTTGTAAGCCCTCATGAATCTGCTGGAAAATTCATGAATAGATTCGAAACCCCCTTTTTTGAGACTGTTATACTGAGATAAAAAATGCAAAGGATTCTGCTTATCATCCCACCTGTCCAGAAAAGCATTTTGGAAGGCCTGAAAATTTATTATAGACCCATTTGGTAAGTCTTTAAACCACTTCTTTGCCTCTCCTGACAAACTTTGGGCAAATAACCGCATTTTAACATCAGGATAGTCAACTTCTTCTAAGTCAATAAAATCTTCAAACTTGGCAACATGCTGTTTTGCAGTTATATCACCCTCTCCATCAAATAAAGAAATTCTCTGAGAATAATTTTGAGGGAGATCATGTAATACAGCAGGCAGACGCAAGGGAGCAAATCTGGTGGCCATTGGTCTGGGTGGGTTTACAGGAAGTGAAGAACTTTGAATATCTTAAGAGGTCTGGGTACTTTGAGAGGTAAATGTATCAACCTTTGTGGTTTGTTGCAAATCTCTCCAAAGGGAATCTAACAAGTAAGATTCTAATCTACGGGGATTAAACTCGGTATCCTTGAGGTCAGAATCAAACTTGGTTCTCAACAGATTCTTTCCAATGTTAACTTCCCATCCTAGATCAATATGGGAATCTTGGGATGATGATGCACCAAACAAAGGAAAACCTAACTTTTCTTTATTTTTCTTTTTAAATAACTTTTCTGGGTCTTCAAAACTTTTCAAGACTTTGGTATCAGAGTTACCTCACATGTGTCTTCTCGAAGCCAGAATGACTCCTTAAGTTTTGAACAAGCTTCATAGTGGAGTTGCCAGGGAAAATATACAACCTTTCTTCTTGATAAAATTCCTGTTTGCCCATAGAAATCTTTCTTAAACTTTGTCATTCTCCCAGGGCAGATATGCTCATTCGTTCCCCGAGAACGGCGCCAGTTTGTTAGCACTCAGAATGTACCCAGGTTGTAAAAGGTAAACTCCAAGGTAACAGCAAAACCACTTTAGAAAGAAACTGGTATTTTCTTCCAGAGAGGGATCTCTCAATACAGATTTAACAGGACCAGATATAAAACAACATTTAAATATTTGTATGTATGGTTGAAACAATCACATAACCATTGGGCATGGAGTCACATACATATAAAGATATCACAAAGACATATACACGAGATTCATCAAAGGCAAGATAATCACATCATCACAGTCGTTCAATTTAATCCAGGTCAAATATAAGGGATGAGGAAACAACCCACTAACACAGAGCATCAAAAATGAATTCTATGTCAATTTTAGCAGAAAATGGATAAAATATCTGAAATGATGACTAGAGCATAAACATATGAATTCTAATCACCCAACGTTGTATTTCAGATACGAAGAAGAAACAAAATGAAGTGTTACACTGGGAAAATACAATCACATAAAGAAAGAAACACAGACTGTAATATCAATGATACAGGAATCTCTGATAAAACTTCATGCATTCACTTTGTTATTCAAAAATAGATATGTTCTCCAAAATTATTTCACAACACGATGGGTTCCAACCCCCATCTCATAAAAAAGATGCCAATATATACAAAAAGTAATAGATCTTCCAAGAAGATTTCCAACTGAATGATCGGCTTAATTTAGAGTCTTGTAACTAAATCCCTAACTTCTAGGAATAAATTACTGCTCCAATCCTAACAGATCATAAAGTAAAAATCAGCTTGGTAAAACGTCTTCATCCAATCAGCTCCTTGTTGTATAACACCTGTCTCTATGCATGCAAGATGTATTTGGTCTTCTCGAATCTCTCCACAGCTTTCCACTGTTCTGCACTTGGGGTGTCACACTCCATCATCTCTCGGATTGATACTTCAAGCTCCATGTATGCTTCATAGGACACCTTGGGAAATCTGCTTCTGATAATTGTGAACTTCTGTAAAATTTTGAAATCTTCTGTTAATTTATCCACACTAGTTTTTCCTGTTAGGTTCTTTTCCAAGTCATCGAATTTAGAGTGGTCCATGCGATTCTGAACTAGCAGGCTGTGATAATTCTCCTGAGAGAACATCCATCCCTCCTCGTCCCAGAAAGAAGGTAGGCCGTCCTCAAAAAGCTCCTTGAAATCCTGCTTGAAGTTATTGACCTATGTAACCATTTCATCTATTCTATCCTGGACCGTCTTCATTAAATGATGTTTGTGAATAAATTTCTTAGCCCACAGTACTATGGATATCCTGTCTTTTATCCCCAAATCATGTAATTTTTGATATGTCAATGAGTTTAAAAAGTTTAGTGCATTTTGAGCTATGGTGAGAGGTCTTTTTCCCATTTGTTCATTCACTAGCTTTAATCTTTGGTGGGCCAAATTTATCAAAATATTTTGATCATCAATGAAATTCAGATAATCCCTAAATTTGGTAATTTCAATAGATAACGTGTCCCAAATAATGTGTTTTGCTCCTTGCAGGGGACCTTTACCTATGCTTTTCTCCTTTAATTCATTGAACTTCTTCTGCAACTGGTTTCTATATTGTAGTATTTTGTTTTTTTTTTCATTCATTTTGGCCAGTTCATACTTGATCTTTCATTTCTCTGTCTTTAGTTCTTTGATTTCTTCATCTTTGAGACTAACTTGGGACATAGGCACCAGCAGATCATCCGCAGAAAAATTGTCCAACGGCTTCTCGATATTCACAATGGACAAGTCTTCACCTGTGGGAGTCTGACTCATTAGCTCCTCCATAATCTCCTTCTCATCAATTTGATCCTTTTTCATCAAGGAAATTTGAGATAACAGTTCATTTCTTTCGGCCTCCCACTTGTCCTTTTCTTCTTGTAAGTCAACAGCTCTCCCTTTATACTCCATCATCTCTTGATGGATCTTGTATTTTTCTTCTTGCAGAGCCAAAAGCTCAGAAGACTGAACATGCTCAGAACCTGGGATTTTCAATTTTTTCTTCAACACTTTGAGAGCATTATCTTTTTCTTCTAGCATTCTCCTAACTGCCTGGGTGTTGTCTGAACTGACAATATCTGTTTGGAGCTTCTTGATCTGGATGGCATTTGCCTTATTTTAACCTCTTTCATGCCTCAGTTGAACCTCTAACTTATCTGTCAAAATTTGTAATTTATTTATCTTCACCGTAGCTTGTAACAAATCTGAATAAATGATATCACTAGTTTGTTTATGAAGTTGTATCTTATCCGGTACACTGATCTTATCCAACCGGATCTCCATCTCTGACATATTTTTGTCATTTACCATGGCTAACTTGAATGTATTTCTTTCGCCATCCCTAACAGAAACCAGAGAAGTTTTTGGACTGTGTAAACTTCTCACTCGCGGCAGCAAATTTCTTATCTCTTCCAGAGACTGTTTTCTTTTCTCCATGTAACTGGTTTTAAGCTCCTCCTTTGATTTGAAGATCGGGCTTGATTCTGAACCATCTACATTAAAAGAGAACTGATTTACTTGCACATCCTTCATTGGAACTAGAGCAACCTTTTTGAAACCATCAGAAATTTCTTCATTTACAATTTCACCACCTTGAAACAACTTTGCCTTTTTATGCGATCCATCTTGGTCAATTTCCATACTTTCGATTTCAGATAGACTTCCCTTAATCACAATACTAGTATCCTCTGATGTTTGGGATGCTGTGATAGGTACAGTATGGGCATCTTCATCAGACTTAGATATCTCAGTAAACTGCAACCAATTTGTTGTTTCAGCCAATCCCTCAATAGACTGGTGATCAAATGGTTTATTCTTGTTAGCCTACTTCCTCAAGGAGATTACATGGTGGGGATCGTAATTTATCTTTGGTTCCTTTTGGAAATCCATACTCTTCAGCAGTTTCTCTATGAATACTAAAGCACCTTTACTTTTGAATATGAAAGAACCGACCTTCAGGGGGAATTTAATATTTGAAGACTTTTTGAAAGCTCCAAAATGCTCTTCTTCAGACTGTAGCCTTTGTCTCATGAATTCCAAAGCAAAAATCCTTAGGGTTAAGAAGGCAGGTAACTTATGAGGATGCCGTGTAAAACCATATACTCTTAACATAGTGGAGTCTTTATTCAGGAACCAATCTCCAATTCGGTCTTCGGGTGAAGGCTGCATCAAACACTTCATCTCGTCCAAAACACAAGGCAATTCTTCATCAAACAAAATTTTATACACTTCCGACATAATCGAATTGGCATATTCGAACATGTTGATTTGCTTCGGCAAATCAGAAGAACAGACAGTATTCAAAAACTGCAGCTCAGTGACATTGGAACATAACAGCATGTTGAACAAGTAGGTCTGAAACCTAACGAACCAAACCTTTGTAAACTCAGTTAACTGAAGATGGATTGATTCGGCCAAGTACTCATCAAGACTAAACACAGGAATTGACTGGGATTCAGAGCCTAAAGAACTTATTCTCAACAAAAAACCAAGGATGAATTCGCCCACATGACAATCATCATCAAGACCTAAAATTTGACAGACTAGGGATACTACCAATTGGACTTCATTTTTAAAAATATGCACAGGGTAAGGTAAGAAAAAACCATCTAAATATTGACCATCTTTCAGAATACTAGACAGGAATTGACAATGGGTTTCAATTTCGCACTTCTTGTAAAAATCAACAAGGACCGACTCATTCACTTACTCACGGCTATCAGGGTAACTATCAGGTAAATTGAGGTTTTCTCGAATGACTGTAGCATTGACTTTACAAATAATTCGGGATGTGGATTGACTCATGATAATTCTATGAGAG
The DNA here is from genome assembly GCA_001517045.1 of Pseudotsuga menziesii. Lineage (NCBI taxonomy): Eukaryota > Viridiplantae > Streptophyta > Pinopsida > Pinales > Pinaceae > Pseudotsuga > Pseudotsuga menziesii. The sequence goes on along the minus strand of LPNX010661609.1, from coordinate 144,113 downwards.
GGGGAGTAGTTAATAGCACACCATTCTGCAAATTCCGAGAAATGGAGGGTTTGTTCGAGGGCGAAGTAATACAGAAAGGATTTACATACATTCAATATATCGTTTCCCTGTGAGTGGTAATACCATAATATTTCTTTACTAACGGACACACTTCCTATAGATAGGAAGGGGTCACATACGCCCTTGTCTCTGTCGACCAAATACTCCTCTCTATCATCTATAACATGACCACTCTGTAATTCCTCCCCTTTATCCATAACTTAATTTGACAATGGAAATTCGGTGGAACAAATTACAGGGTTCAAGCTTTACCTATTTAACTGTAGAGGTGTGTGCTCGGTGTGCTCGAAACTGACAACCAAAAGTTGACGAATCTGCCAGTCCTTTTCACGCGCCGGAGCCAATCAACAAAATACCCATGGGACAAGTCAACCTTCCTTTTATAAGGCCCCACTCTGAAGCGCTCCTTCAGCGGTTTGCACGAAACCACTTTAGCCTTCGGAGTATGCCACAATTCAATGCGTGGACAGCGGTTTATATTCCGCGACCACCTTCTACCTTTATCTACCGTGCGTTTCCACCCTTTGGACTCATTTGTAACCGTTGATCCACTTCGCCTTTGATTTTTAACCGTCAGATTAAGCGTCACATAATTAATTCCGCCCGGGGTCTCTGGTCATAACCTTCGTGCAAGTCTCCATTCCGGAGTCATCTCCAACTATCGATGAAATCGACTCTTAATTCCCGCCGTCAGATTGAAAGACACGTACTTGATTCCTCCAAATGTTTGGGTCTTATCTACCGTGCAAGTCTGAGCTCTGGAATCATCTTCAGCTGTTGATGTGATGTACCTGTATTTTCCCACTGTCGGATTAGATGGCACGTATCCAATTCCGCTGGGATTCCTAAAATTATCCCCCGTGCAACTTTATGTTCCAGAATCATCCATAGCCATAGATGAGATCGACCATGATCTGTCGGCCGTCAGAGTGGGTGGCATGTATCTAATTCCACTAGGCTTCGCTTTTTTAACCATCGTGCATGTTCATAAAGAGGAACTTATACGGGCCGTGGATATCATCCAGCCAAATCATCAGCCATTGATCTGTGTATCCTATTAAACGCCTAGATATAATTTATCTTCCTTGCACCTTTGGAGAGCGAACATAGTGTAGACTGTTGATCTTTGATTCTTCACTCCGTGCCATTAGATCTTTTGACACTTCATCATTTTTCATTTGCTCATCGTACTCTTATATCATACCATTTAACCAAAGTTTGACAAGCCACTATTGTTTCTCCTTCTTTATGGTCTTTTCATCCTCCTGCTAAATAGATGTGTTAACACGTACCACAATGGTGTCTCTAAACACCACCCCACAGATAACAGTTTGGAAGCATTCCCACTTTGGGTCACCTTTGTTCAGAGTACTCTACAATGTGTCTTCCTTGGATCCCATCAATACCAAAATTCTACCTCCTCCAAGTATTTCCCATATGCAGTTACATTCCCGGTATTATAGCTATGATCCCTTTCGTATGAGTTATTTATATTTGCTGCCTGGTCCACCCTGTCGTCATACTCTGAGCAAAGGAAGTTTGAGTTCACCATGATTCCCTTCCCCTATTCAACTCCTCCCCCCCACATTCAGTTGGTCAGTCCTCAGATTGCCTCACATATTTTAGTTATCTCCATCGCGCTTCTGGTCAAGGAAACACCATTGCCTTGGCCAGTTGCAGGTCTCCCTCTATCGATGGAAACATATGTATTCCAGAGGATAGACCCAGAGGTCCCTGTATCCTAGATTCATTTACCTCATTGATGAGTTTCTTGGACCAATTGAGAGGAGTCCTTAGTGCCTATCGGGATGGTTGTTTCTCACGTGCTCGACTCTAGCTACATCATCGCACCGTTGAGATTCGTACAAGGTATAGGTTCATGTGGTATTTGGTCGAAGACCCTGGATGTCACCTGACTCTAGCACATTGATGAGTCTATGAAAGGGACCCCAATAGGTTCATGTCCCTTGTGATTTTTGGGTTGCGTTGGAGATAGTGTTTAGAAGCCCCAGCAGTGCTTCTATATAGATTTATGATTGATGCAACATATTTGTACCACAGAGACTTTGACACTTTGTCATTGGTTCCCTACAACTATGTACCGTTCCAGATCCAGTAGACCATCAGTCATGAAGATATAGCATTCCATGAGAATTCCATGGGTCCAATGTAGCAGTTCTTTAGATCAGTATTGTATTTAGCCTCTTCTTGAGGTAACCACTATGTATCATCAGTTGTACATGATAGACTCTTGCATTATAGAGATTAGATCACATTATTCATTTGACATCGTTACGAGCATGGGGATGCCCACCTCGTCCATATACATGTCACACATTATTTGTATCTCACCCATTGATGGGAACCATATTAATACAAAAACAAAAATCCACCATGCCCCAGCCCTAGAAGCACCACCTCTCCCTAGAAAATCCTATGATGTCTATCGGCCATACGATGAGCTCCTGCCCTCACACATCATGGAGAAATATGCTAACCCAAATAATCCCTTAGTAAGCTCTACATGACCTACACCACCCAAATACATCTACGTATGACCCTCATTTGAATCCCACACCCTCAAAAAGGCTCAAAAATATAAAAACGGGCTTAAAAACCCCTAAAAAGAGCCAAAATAGCTCTCATAGGGGATAAAACCTCCAAAAAGGGGCTAAAACCCCTCAAAGGAGCTTAAAACCCCCAAAGGAGATAAATATTGGGCGAAAGGGGCTAAATCCCCAACCAGGGGCTTAAAACCCTAAAAATATCAAGAAAAAGTATAAATAGAGGGGTGGGGGTCACTCTCAAATGCCTCCTTCTCTCCCTATTGTTATGTTTCCTGTGTGAGTTCCCTGAGACCCTTTGCCTCTCAAGCCATTCACCCTCCCTCTCCTCCATTACTCCATGAGCCAATATTCCATCCCAAAGAGAGAGAGGTGCTTCCAAAGCTAGGGCATGGTGGTCCATTTCCACCTACATAGAAGGTATAATGTTTGTTTTTAGTCATTTTAATTCTGGTTTTCTAACATATTTTTCTTGCAGGTTTGTTGTCTAATGTTGTTCTGCAGGTTTCCATTGATTTCTTACAGCCATTCTTGATTTCTAATCCTTTCATGCAGGGTTTCATAGTTTAGTTTCAATATTGTTTGTAGGTTTCTCTTCAACCCAACAAGGAACCCTACCCTTCCGTCCTATAGACGGAAGGTAGCCGTTTCTGCACATAGCCATGGTTTTCCTTGAGCTACAATGATTGTTGCGCATCCTGCCATTCCCTGTTCTGTCAAGTTTTCTCCTCACATCCGTTTTATTTTCTCACATTCGGTCTTGAGCTGTATCATTCATTCCATTGCTTTTAGCGCTACTTGTTCCTCTTTAGTCTAGAGCTCACCCAAGTGCATTGTTTTGCATTGTTTCCTTGTGTGTGCCTTGTTAACCTGATGCTGTAGTTATTTCAGTTGTGGTTCCTTTTTTACTTGCGCTAATGGAGGCTTCCTCTTCAATGATCCCCTCAATGCTTTGAGTTCCACTTCTACATCACTACATTGCACATTTAGTTCATGCAACTAGTCATCTTGTACTAAATTCCCCCAAAATTTTGTTATGTCTTCTGCAATTACCGAAGCTTCCTTCTCCAGTTCCATGATCTCTATTTCCGCATCCTCAATTGCTTCTTTCCTTTCCATAACTTGTTTGGGTGGTGTTTGGGGTACCACCCTAGCCTGTAACTCCTCGTTCTCCTTCCGTATGTCTGTAACAACTTTTCCTAACCGTAATTCCTTTTCTTCCGCAAGCATCTCCTGACTAACTTCGGGTGCCTCTTCGCAGGACAAGGGGATAGCATGCTGTAGTCTTTTCCTGTCATCCAAATCCTTTTTCTTTCATTTATTATGACCTCTTTTCTGATTTGATTCATTGAATCTCCTCTTGATCAGTGCTCTATACTTGTTGTTTATAAAAAACTATTTGATCATGGGTTGTTTCTTCTTGATCCCTTATTTCCTCACTTGTTGCGTTATGAATGTGTGTTATCAAATACATCGGGAGAAGTTTCAAATCAAGATAAATCAGGTCATTCCCTTGTAATGTTGCATTTGCATCTTCATCTCTTGTCATTATCACATGTGGTAAAGTTTGCATGAGCTGCACCTTTGTTCCAATGTCTACTTTGACTACTCTTTGTAATGTTCCTTATTGCGATATCTTTGTGTCAAGTACTACATTCGTTACCGTCTAGAGTAGCTATGAAACCTGATGGAAATATCTAGTTGCATGTTGTTTAACCTTCACCCGGTTTTCATTTACCACATTTGTTATTATGTCTATTAGCTTTTTTTTTCCTCATCAAAGAGTCCAGCGACTCCACTCCCATCACCTTGCTCAAACCTGCGCTTCGTTCGCACTTCTTCCTGTTATTTCTCAGGATTAGATTCTATAGGAATTGTAGATGACGCTTCATCTTGTGATTGTTCTTCCTCTTCCAATGCCTTTGGTTCCTCTATATCTTTTGGTTGAACTTCCGATGACCCCTCTTATCGGTCTGATTGTTGGTATTAACCGACCAGAACCTTCCATTCTTCTAGCCATTCCTCCACTATAGCGTACAGTTATTCATTGTTGAGCTTATACTGTATCATCAACCACTGCTTCGATGGATCTAAATGCACTTGAATGAAGATGGACTAAGGCCCCATCTACAACATTGCAACTCTCTGATAATTCTACACTGCCTCTTCTGTTAGGCTTGGAATCTTCATCGCTTCTTTTTGTAGCACATCCAAATAGATGTAGAATTGGATGTTGTCGTTCATATCTCTCTTTGTCATTTAGTGCCCATAAATTTTTGTAGTGCATTGCATGACATATATTAGCAACTTCAGACTCCATCACTTGGTATTGTGGTGGTTTCATCCAACCAACCGATGCAATTAGTTTCAGTCACCCATGAATATGTAAATGTATTACCAGTCTCTTGCACTAATACTACCTCCTCCATTAGCTCATTCAATAGGAAAAGGGATCAGTTCATTTGTACTTCTGATGCACATTGTGCCGTAGATGCGATGACCCCTGATGTGCATTGGTTTGGTTGATTCTTTACACAATTTTGAGTGTCAACAACTTTGTGCGATCTTAATCGCCTGCTCATTGATTGTGTCGATCACATATGCTCTCGTATCCTTTACTACCCCATATTTTTGCTTCAGCTTCGCAACAATATTTTTTTCATTATATTTCCCTTGGAAATATTGTGCTAGATCTTCACCTTCCTTGGGTAATCCTTTGATATGCAAAATTGAGTCGAGTGTGATTAGGAATTTGGTGTCCAACCATAAATATCCCCCATGAAAGCAATCCAATAGCTTATTTACGTATGCATTTACCTCCACCGATCCCCCAAAGTGTTCTATATGGATTATTGATAGAAGTCCTGATCATTGCAATCCTTGTGCCCACTACGATGATTCCCTTGTAATTGGACCCCCTGGTCCATGTGTTTTCTCTACATGTGTGTCTTTCATGCATTCTAGGTAGGAAAAAATATCATGGTCATTGTATTGCAATTTTTTCAATTGCTCCACAATATTTGTTGTAATGTGGATGTGCTTTGGTGTTGCCGACATATTAATGTTGTACCTAGAATTATACCAATTCGCATTGTCAGTTCCCCTTCCTTCCTTGGGGGAAAATAGTTAGGAATGTCTTCTCCCATTGGCATTTCCAGTCCCGATTTCCTTCCTCTTACTGTCATTTCCTCCTCCAAAATGGTCGATGTGCCTTCTTATCCTCTTGTTTCTGTAGACCACATAGAGGTACAGGTCATTTTGGGTTTTCTTTGTGAAGCTATCAATCGAGTGGAACTTCTCTTCTTCCTAGATATCTGCACAGGTGGGGAATTGATCTCTGGTTTTTCTTGGATGATTCACACCATCGCCCTTGTTGTCCCTCATGTACTTGTGCTATAGATGATATGTGCCATTGCAACTTCAGTGTTCCTCATCTTTGTTACTCTTCATTCTTACGCTTCCTCTCAGACTAAACAAAGGGTCAAACCATTCCCTTTGACCTAATTTTATAACCTTTGATCATCTCATGAGAGTGGATTTTGAATCATCATTTCCAAATCCTCCATTGATTGGCTGAATCCTCTGTCGATTCTGTAAATCCATTCCACTTGTTTGTCATTAAATGCAGATTTTCCCACTTGTGACATTCCTCTGCTTGATATAATTGCTTCATTTATTGCATGATTAGACCATTTTGTACCTTTTCAAATGTTGACAAGCTCCAAAACTTGTCACGGTTCAACTTTTCTCCTCACTTTTCTTTCTGTCGACACAATTTTATGGAAAAATTTTCACTCTTTTCGTCTCTTTTTTTCATTCGATGTGGTTATTAGTGGTATCATGTCGGGCTATCCCAATAGGGATTTATTCGACTTCTACATACTAGTTTTGACCTAAGAATTCATCTAGATTTCACGATTGTACCTCACCTATGTCAGTAATGAAATGTATGACATAGAGGCTAAGCCAATGTATCTGAAGCTTACCTGGGTGCTTAGAAAACTTGGTGTCATAAAGAAGAACCATATCTCTGCGCTGAAAATATTTCATATTTATGTAGTGATTGTGCCATGCCTTATGTCAATCCTTTTCTACTTGCTAATGAAAATTTTAAGATAAAAAAATCCTCTTCCATTTACAACAACTGCGCCAATATTTCCTTGATTTCTCCTTCATCATTCATTCCTATTACTGCTGCTATACGGAGACTAGGGACAATATACTCCATGGGAATCACCACTTCTTATCCATCAACCAACTTGAATGGTGTCTGACCTATCAGTCATTGGCATGTCATTCTGTAGGCCCAGAGTATCGTAGGGATTTTGAGATCCCAATCATCGCGACTTATGTTACATACCTTAGTAAGTGCGTTCTCCAATATCTCGTTGAATGCTTCGACTGCTTTGATTACTTATGGGTTATATGGGGTACTTATTTTATGTTGTATATGGAATTCCTCAGTCATTGCTTAGATTCTTTGATTGACGAAATGAGTAACTTGATCACTCATCAATGTCTTAGGAAATCCAAATCAAATAACCACATCGTTGAAAAGTAACCTTGCTGCTGTCGTAGCTATGCAATCCTTCACTATTGCCGCATCAACCCATATTGTTATTTAGTCAGTCGTATTGATGATGTATCTTGCACCTATTTTTTTCTGGTGGGTTAATAGGTTCTATGAAGTCTACAACCCACTTATCAAATGGTTGTGGTGTTATCTGAGGTACTAATGGGATCTCATTTCTGCAAGATGGTTTTCCCATTCTTTAAAATACATCGCAACTTTTAATGTAATATGTCACATCGCCATGCATTTTTTTCCACGATAGTCTAGCTATGATTATCTTCCTAGTGGTTGCACATCCTCCATAATTTCCTCCAGCAATCCCACTGTGCGGCTGACTGGCTTTGACAAACAACTATTTCTTCTCACTGGTCCTGAACTCTTCAAAGCATTTACCTGTCGCAAAAAATTGAACAACATGTTTGTAATGGTCGCCAACCATTCCAACTCTAAATAGTTGCGCATCAGGTAATCCTTCCTCGATGCTTCTTGGTTCTTCACCTGATTCTATCCTTAATAAATGATCAGGTCCTGTAGACAAATGTCCAGGTTTCATAATGATTTCAAAGTCAAATTCTCGGAACAAAAACAACCATCGAAGATCTTTTACCCCAACACAGGATTATTGACCAAGTACTTCAAAGTGGAATGGTTTGTAAACATCTTGAAGTTCCCTCCTAACATGTAGTGACAAAATTTTTGCAATTCATATACTATCGCCAACCCTTATCTTTCTATCATTGTATAGTTTTTCTATTGTATAGTTTTTCTATGCAATGGAAAACTTCTAACTTGCAAACACGATCGAGTGGTCGATTAATCCTTCTCCTTGTTGGGATAATATCACTCCTACTGCTACTAACAAAGCATCAACATGGACATGAAACTCCTTTTTCCAATCCATAAAAATTAATATTGCTGTTGTGACCATTTTTTTCTTTATTATGTCGAGGCTCTTTTGGCACTTGTCATTCCATTCGAGATTCACATCTTTCTTTAATAACTTCTCCATCAACGCAGTAACTATTGCATATCCTCTTATAAACTTTCAGTAATGTCCCATGTGGCCCAATGTTTCCCTCAGCTGTTTTACTATCGTTGGTGTTGGTAGGTCAACAATTATCACAATCTTGGCGGGGTCTACCAACATGCCTTCCTTGCATACAATATGTCCCAATAGGATTCCAAATGGTGCGCAAAAGATATTTTTCTTCAGATTTAGTGAAATCTGATGTTGTTGACACCTTTCCAACATCAATCGAAGGTTTGTGGTATGGTATTTTTTGAATGCATAGAGGATCCAGTCATCCGTACAAACTGCTAGGAACTTATGAATGAATTCTTTGAATGCAACAACAACTAACCTTGACAAATTATGGGCACAATCTTGAGACCGAATGGAATCACTGTGAATTGAAAACATCTCAAATCTGTTACAAATATGGTTTTATGTCGATCATCCTTTACTATCCTTATCTGGTGATATCCTGAAAATCCATCTGTGAATGAGTATACTTCTTTTCCTCCTACTCCTAGTACTTCTTCAGTAAATGGCATGGGAAAATGATCATGAAGACTTGAATCATTTAATTTCCTTGGATCGATACATATCCGTATTTCCCTTGTCTTTTTTCCCTCAATTACCATCGAGCTTATCCATTCTAATTCTTTGATAGACTCAATAGTCCTTGCATCCATTATATATTCTCATTATTCCTTGGCACGCTCTTTCTATCTAGGATTCAACCTATACGGTCGTTGCTTCGCTGGTTTCACATCAAGTTTCAGAGGGATCTTCATTTCTCCCAAGCCAATGAAATTCCTTTCATCTTGAATTTTTTTTTCAGAAATAAATCCTTGAACTCATGTAGTAGATCGGTGACCTTCCCCATTCTCGAATCAGCCCAATAGTCTCTAATGATAGAAAACTTTGAACTTTCCATTGTACCTATATTGACCTTCTTTATCTTCAATGACTACTTGAATTTGTCGAATGATATTTATGATGCATTGATGTCACAACTTCCTTCTAAATATGGAACATAGACGACTCTTGGATTATCCTCATCATTAGGTTCTCCTGACACATTGTAACACTCCATCATCATTTGTGGTGTTGGTGTCCAATATGGTCCTATCGGTACTCCAGTCAGAATTATCTCCAATACCTTGTCGTGGATGTCCTATAGCACATTATGGATGAATGGATCTTCATCCACAAAACTGAAAGTATTGCTGAAGCTAGTAGTCATTTCTTCCCGAGTTTTTTTTTCTCATCATATTCCTACAAATACATACCATCTTCATGATGTTTCATCTAGTGTGTGGATGAACGCATGGACCCATTCCTTCTTTGGCCTCTGTTTCCATGTTGTTTGACATGTTACCAAATGGTCACTTGGATTATTTATTCCATCGTATTTCATTCCTTGGTAGTATTCATCCTCCCCAAATTTAACTTACACTAGTCGTTGACATATTTTCTAGTTTGATATCAAAGTTTTTGCATAGCCCACCATCTTACTGGAGTATCCTTGAGTGCTTCTTCCAGTGCTAACAAGCATTGTGGTTCTGATACTCTATCTTTGAATTCATCGATGAATAATTCCAAGTTAGGTATTCCTTTGTATGTTGGAATATTGAATACTTTTGATGCTACCCATCTCACTGACTAAGTTGTTGATGTATTTGTAACTTCGGATTGTATTCACTTGTATATTTTATATTGTATTTCATTGTACCCCAACGGAGATGTTTGTTCCTCCGATCGGGAGAGTCATTAATATAATAAAGTCATCTAAAGTCATTAAGGTTAACCCTCTGTTGAAGGTCATGGAAATAGTCCCCACAATTGAGTCATATTAGGGTTATTAGACTCTCCTAGTGAGGTCAGCCATGTAGAATAATTGTCAAGTGGAAAAATAGTATAAATAGAGAGTGAGACTCTCTATTTGAAACATACACTCACACAACTATAGCGCATGAGTGAGAGAGGAGGATGTCGCACAAGTGAGAGAGAGAACAACTGTTAGAGATCATATTTTTGTTTTTTGGGTTCTACTTTTGCTATTGGTGCTCATTATATCTCTAAGGAAGTTGTGGGGTTTTATCATTTATGGTTTCCCCGAGGAAAACTCTTTGTGTCTCTTGTCTCTTGTGATTATTGTTGTGCATGTTATTCTCTCAGATAAGATCCTATATCATATTGATTAAATGATAAAAATATAGCATGGTATCATAGCTAACCTGAGAAGAAGACACTATGCAGCTACATAATCTAGGGATTCTTACTTTTTGGGTCTCTCTCCATAGATAATCAACAAAAGGAGGCTAGGCTAACTCTCCATTGAAGGGCGCATCTTTCTCTCGAAGCAAAATCTGATTCCGAGCATTTTCAGTTTTTGACCTGTCACTCTTGCAGGAAATTGGGGCTTTTCACAGAAGATGAATTTTTGAGTGAGCCCAACATAGGATTTCTCTCCTCCTAAAAATCGAAATTTAGAGACCAATGTCGAAGTTTTTGGTTGGGTAGAACTCTCAGAAATTCAAACCCTAATTTGAAAAACCCTAAAAGACTAAAACTAGTCATTTTGGTGCATTCACTATATCGTGAGATTGGAGAAGTATCAGGAGCCAAAAATTTTACACGAAAAATATAAATTTTTTATGTATCTTGTGTAAAAGTTTCAGACTCAGATTCTCTATATTGTGGGAGATATGATTCCTCCGAATCAGGGTTCCAGCCTCTCCCAGGATTCATCCCTAAACATGACACCTAGGGATAATTACTATATCTCAGGATAAAAAGGTCCAAATGAAATTTCACAAGATTTTCCAAATAGGGAACAGACTGGAATTTTTGTGGTAAAATTTTTAGACCCTGAAGGTGAAACAATGACACGTGGAAGTCTGTACAAGTTCTCTATGCTGAACAGTCCTGAAATAAGCCACGTCGGGCAAATTCTCATAATTCCCAATTGGTAAAAAAAATTATTCTCAAACCCATGGTTTTGGAAAGACGACAGATGAGGATACATCAGTGTGAAGTTTCATACACATAGAAGTAGTACTTGTGGAGATACCGCAGAAACAAAATCAGGCAATTCTGCAAAAGAAATTGAAGAAAACTAGGACATCAAATATTTTGCAGTTCTGATCACAATTTTGGGAAAATGAGTATGCTACTCATCTCGCCTTGAGGAGGTGCATTTATATATCCAATCCAATCTGAAATATTCCAAGTTTTGAAAATTAGGGTTTCTCTGACAACACCTAGATTAACCAGCTCGAAAACCAGGACAGACACCTCAAATTGATAAGATCTAATCTTTTTCTATTTACATTTGAGGTTCTCATTTCAAAATGACTAATCACACTAGCTAGATGACAATCTTGGTGAAGATGACAACTTCCAAGTATGGAAGTATAGAAAATACATGATCCTTGAATAAATTGACTTAGATCAATATTTCAGTAAGGGAGTTCTAAGAGCCAGAGGGAGATAAGGCTAAGGCTAGAGCCAAGAGAATCATTGCAAATTCTATAAAGATCATCTCATCCCTCACATGACACCAAAATGAAGTGTTCGATTCTATAATGAAGCAATCAAAGAAGAATAATATATTGTTGTAACCACCTTGAATGGCTACCCAAGATCATGGGATTCATTCATTCGAGGGATGTGTGCCAGAAGGAAGTGATTACCTTCAGCAGACTCTTGGAAGAGTGCACACAGGAAAAATCTCAACTCATAATAACAAAAAAGAAGATGGGAGATCTCATCCCTCACGTGAAACCAAAATGAAGTGTTCGATTCTATAATGAAGCAATCAAAGAAGAATAATATATTGTTGTAACCACCTTGAATGGCTACCCAGGATCATGGGATTCATTCATTCGAGGGATGTGTTCCAGAAGGAAGTGATTACCTTCAGCAAACTCTTGGAAGAGTGCACACAAGAAAAATCTCAACTCATAATAACAAAAAAGAAGATGGGAGCAACTGAAGATCAAGTTCTCACGATTCGAAGAAGATCCCTCAAGTGATGAGGAATATGAAGGACTCAATTCTTGAAGAACCTCTTATCCATCTTAGAATTTGGTTAAGAAATGATGATGTCTTGAATAAATAAGATGATGAAGCTGAAGGCTCAAGAAGGAGTCTACCCATGAAACAAATAAATATAAGTTTTGAATTGTCTTTTCCTATATATCTAGGTTTTTATATGACATTGTTTAGTTATTATGCATGATAGAATGGTTGCATTGATGACAGTATACTACTAATATGCATGTGATGGGTAGGTATCCCATGGTGCTATACAACACTCCATTGCTACTTATCTAGAATGAAACCTCTTTGCTGACATATTGGATTAGTGCGCAATCTCAATGATGTCATGGTAGAGATGGAAGGCATCTAGAAATTTTCCGTGAGATATGGATGAATGTTGTATTGGCTAAACTAGTTCCATGATTATATATTTATACATAAGAATTTTCCATTATGAATATGCCTTATGAAATGTTTCTAACCATACAACTGGTACATTTGACTTGTAGTAAAGATCGTGTATAATCACCTATAAGAAAAGAAGGATGAGACTTGTTCCAAAGAAAAAGTGACAACAATTCAGTATTCACTCCAATAAGCATACATGAAGAGGAACCTAGAGCTTCTCGGGTCAAAGACACCATGGAAGAAGAAAGATATTCAGAAGAACATGAAGAGAACGGTAGATACACCTCGAGAGATGAATACCACCTTGAGCACAAGAAATAATCCAATATAAAGAATAATATGATGATACTTTCAAAGAAAGAAAGAGGCCTCAGACACAATGCAGTTATATGACATTGTTGACCGACATCATTGATGCAGAGCCTTCCAGCTATGAAGAAGTAGCCAAGAAGAAAGGGAAGGAAAGCACTAGTTCAAGAAGAATGATGTCTCGGATGCGGTATCGAGACCTAAAGGGGAGTCCGTAGTATCTTCCATATGGATCTACAAGACCCAGCATGTAGTAGATGGAAACATCATGGGATACAAGGAAATATTAATAGCAGAGGAAGCTACTTGTCACTCCTATACATAATGCTTCAATACATAGAGTACGAAAGGAAGAGGGAGAATGATGCTCTGCTTCAGAGGGAGTGACTGCAGAAGATCCCGAGGTTTGAGATTGTATGATAGGATGGACAAATTACTGATGGCTCTAGGATTTACTAAGAGTAAAGAGAATTTGAACCTTTTGTTCAAGGTTGAAGGTGAAAGACTAGTGATACTCCTGTTATATGTCGATGACCTGTTCTTGATAGGAAAATAGAAACTCATTAGAGATGCAAGAAGGAGACTTGTTGTCGAGTTTGAGATAAAGGAATTATGTATAATGCACTACTTTCTAGGCATGAAGGTGTGGCAGAGTGCGGATGGAATCTCCCTTGGATAAGGGAATTATGAAGTGGAGATCCTGAAGAATTTCAAGATGATGGAATGCAAGGCCATGGCCACACCTATGGCATCAAAACTGAAGCTATTGAGCAATGCTTCATCAGAATTAGTTGATGCCATGATGTATCGTCATATTATTTGGTCCTTGATGTACCTGACGAATACGAGACTAGATATTTTCTTTGTTGTGAACACATTAAGCTAGCTCATGACAGATCGAAGACATTTTCACTCGATTTCTACAAAGCATATTCTAAGGTACCTGAAGGGTACAGTTGATTATGGGCTCAAGTATGAGGTTAATCAGAATACTGACCTGCATGGTTATGTTGATTTAGATTGGTAGCACCAATGAGAAGAAGAGAACCTTGGTATGCTTCTTCAGTTTGAGATCTAGTATGGGCTACTGGTTTGGAAAGATGTAGTCTTGCATGGTGCTGAGTACAACCAAGGAAAAATATGTTGCCACTTGCTCGGCTATTTGTGATATAATATGTTTATTTTGAAAGATACTATTTGATTTGATTGTTTTGACTTGCATTTTTGTATGATGTAGAGAGGAGTAGTGAAGCTCCAGTGTGTACTTCAAATCAAGTTTCCTTCCAGGGGGAAGTGATGAGTCCAAGTGCCTTTCCGACATGGTGGCAGGAAAGGCCTCCCATGGTTGGATGTAAGCACGGAGCCTTTTCGACATGGTGGAAGGCATGGCCTCCCATGGTTGAATGTAAGTGCTGAGCCTTTATGACATGGTGAAAGGCTGATTCTCCCATGGTCAGATGTAAGTGTTGAGCCCTTTTGACATGGTGGCATGTTGGGCCTCCCATGGTCAGATGTAAGTGTTGTGCCTTTTCGACATGGTGGCAGGCTAGGTCTCCCATGGTCGGCTGTAAGTGCAGTTCCTTTCTGACATGGTGGCAGGCTAGGCCTCCCATGGTAAGATGTAAGTTTAGATCCTTTCCCAGGATGGTAGTAAGTGTGTCCTACCATGCCTACAAATGTAAGTGTAGAGCCTTTCCTAGGATGGTAGTAAGTGTATCCTACCATGCCAGCGAATGTAAGTGTAGAGACTTTCCCTGAATGGTAGTAGGTGTGTCCTACCATGACAGTGGATGTAAATGCAGACCCTTTCCTTGAATGGTAGATGCTGTGTCCTACCATGCTGGTGGATGTAAGTGTTGGGCCTTTCCTCCAATGGTAGATGGTGTGTACTACCATGCTGGTGGATGTAAGTGTTGGGCCTTTCCTTGGATGGTAGATGGTGTGTCCTACCATGCCAATGGATGTGAGTGTTGGGTCATTCCTTAGATGGTATATGGTGTGTCCTAACATGTCGATGGATGTAAGCACTAGGACTTTCCGACATGGTGGAAGGCTAGGTCTCCCATGGTCGGATATAAGTGTTGAGACCTACATCCAGCATGAAAAGGACTGGCTCTGTATAAATTCCTATGATGAGTAGAATTGAGAGATAACACCATTTTCTAGAGATAGCAGGAGCAATGATGATGATGATGATCCAAATTTGATGATGATGTAGTGATGAAGACTTGTTTTGATGAACTGTGCCAAGATAATACCTTCCTAGTTAAGAGGGAGTGTTGATGTATTTGTAACTTCAAAATGTATTCACTTGTATATTTTATATTGTATTTCATTGTACCCCAATGGAGATGTTTGTTCCTCCAATCGGGAGAGTCATTAATATAATAAATTCATGTAAAGTCATTGAGGTTAACCCTCTGTTGTAATTTGGGGAAATAGTCCCCACAATTGAGTCATATTAGGGTTATTAGACTCTCCTAGTGAGGTCGGCCCTGTAGAGTAATTGTCAAGTGGAAAACTAGTATAAATAGAGAGTGAGACTCTCTATTTGAAATGCACACTCACTCAACCATAGTGCATGACTGAGAGAGGAAGATCTCACACAAGTGAGAGAGAGAACATCTATAGAATATCATCTTTGTGTTTTTTTGTTTTACTTTTGCTATTGGTGCTCATTCTATCTGTGAGGAAGTTGCACGGTTTTCTCCTTTATGGTTTACCTGATGAAAAATATTTGTGTCTGTTGTCTGTTGTGATTATTGTTGTTCATGTTATTCTCTAAGATATGATCCTAGATCATATTGATTAAATGATAAAAATCTAACATGAGTGATTTGTGCACACTTCTTGATCGATACTTCATGCAACCAGTTCTGCCAATTTTATAGCGCTTCGTCAGGGTATAAAGAAAGTGAAATGATACTCCTCCATCCAAACTCTCCATGCTTAGTGTGATTGATGTAGTATTCATAGTTATTGTAATCGTTATCCCATCTTTCCATGACTTCGTCTTTTATCGGTTCAACATATCGTTGTCCTTTGAGGGGATCCATTAGGGAAACGACACTCATGTTGCAATTCTTGAACCTTGTTATCCTTTTCTTGACATTGATAATGGCCAAGTTTTCCATTGATAATAGTATTGTCGCCCAACTACCAGCTGCTTCATCCCTTCCATTGTTGATTTATAGGTCTCCATTTTAGCAACCATCAACTCTATAGAGTCCTGTTTTTCCTTAAATAACTAAGCTATTATGTACCATGACCCCTGATTTATTATTCTTAGAATATCCTTTCCTTGTGCATCCATCTCTAACGATGTGACCTAAATTCTCAAATCATTCAATTCTCTTTTAAGATCAAAGATGTCATCGTATCTCTTGCTGACATCATTTTTTAGCTCCACAATTATGTCGCTCTTTTGAGTGATGTCATCTTCTAGGATTTTTATTTTTCCATCCTTTTATTCTATTATCTTTGTAGGATCTAGAGAAGTGTTGTGTTCTTCCATTGAATCAACATCCACTATTTATTTCCCAGGTGGCTGATTTGTAGGCTCATGTATCATTTGTTCTACCTCTATGTGAACCGATGTTTTCTATGTTACTTCATATGCAATTGTTGATGAGGGGGAAGTTTGTGATGTAGTAGTTTTTTTAAATTCTAGATTTGTTATATTTGATGAGAACTAACGAATTATATTGTTCTTTTATTCTACCAAATATGTATAGTTCACCACAGTTACTAGCACATCCTCTTTCTCTTTCTCAACTTGTTGGAACTTGGCTATTTGAATTGGTTGCAAATTAGGTACCTTGAGATACTTTCTAAGGTTGGAAATATCATTATATTTTGTTGCAATCAAGGATTTAAATTGTGACCCATCATCTGGTTTAAAACTTAGGGCCACTATCTTATCCTAAAAATATTTTATTGTTGACATTGTTCTGTTGATAGGGGTTCACTTCACACTGTTGTCAACAACCATTGACACAGACTCCCTAAAAATCACTCCATAAAGGGTTTACCCTTCTGAGAAACACTTGTAGAGTAGGAGCAGTCTCACCCAAGATGTTTGAGGGATGGATGCAAGAAATATGTTTCCGCAGTAGGAAGAGGACACCCAATATCTCATACCCAATCAAAACATCACTAAGAGATCCAGGATCATAACAAGATACAATGCAACCACAACATTAACTAGTTCTACTTATCATTGTGATATTTATTCACATCAACACATATTTAGATCAACATAGATATCGACATACATTAAACTAGGAAGTACTGCGGTAATTCACATCCTTAACATAGCAGCAAAGATACAAACAAAAACATATCACAATCATTCATCATTCCTTATTAAATTATTAGATACATCGCAGATCAACATATTTCTGAACCAATAGTGCTGAAAAGAGGCTACAAAAACATAATCCGTACCGAAAACATCCTCATTTACAACAAAATCCACTAGTGCGAAAAATTACAACCCAAAATATATCAAAATGTCGATCTCTAAGATACAATTCATAAGAATCATCGAAGGAAAAATTTGTTATGTAATATTTACAATCCTAATTCTACTTATAAGCTCACTTAGCTGCTACAAAATGGTCCACTTGAACAATCACTAACTAACTTAACCAAAATCTCCTTATTTGTCATATTTTTTACCCTTCGCGACTGACCTTTATCGTGGTCAATTCCATTTCTTTCAGTGGTGGTACTGCACTTTATGCACTCTAAAACCATGCCAATAGTACCCCAACACAAACTTGTGGCTCGTCCTCAAGCCACCTCAGCTAGACGCCACTAGTGCATTTAGCTACACCTAGAAGTCATCATATGTTTCCTTGACTTAGTTGACAACTGCTTTGGCCGACATCCTAATTGTTGCATATCCTACCACTTCATGTTATGTCGAGTGTTCTCCTCCCACCTATTGTATTTTCTCTGATTCGGTCTAGAGAAGTGTCATTCCTTTGATTTATTTCAGCACTAGTTGTTACGATTTAGTCTAGATCTCTCCCAAGTGCATTGTTTTGCATTGTTGTCTTGTATGCTCCTTGTTAACCTGATGTTGTAGTTCTTTTAGTTGTGGTTCCTTTGTTACTTGTGCTAATGGAGGCATCGTGTTTAGTGATACCCTCAATGCTTTCAAATGTGATTCTGCTTCACTAAGTTGCACATTTATTTGATGCAACTAGTCATCTTGTACTAGATTCCCCCAAAATTTTGTTATTTCTTCTGCAATTACCTGAGCTTCCTTCTCTAGTTCCATGAGCTCTTTTGTCATATCCTCAATCACTTCTTTCCTTTCCACAACTTGATCGAGTGGTGTTTGGGGTACCACCCTAGCCTATAAATCCTCATTCTCCTTTTGTAGGTTTACAACAACTTTTCCTAACTGTAGTGCCTTTTCTTCTACAAGCATCTCCTGACTAACTTCAGGTTCCTCTTCACAGGCCAAGGGGACAACATGTTGCAGTATTTTCCTATCATCCAAAGCCTTTCTTCTTTCATTTATTATGACCTCTTTTCTTCTTTGAGTTGTTGAAGATCCTCTTCAGTTCTTTGTACTTGTTGTTTATAACAAACTATCTGACCATGGGTTGTTTCTTCTTGATCCCTGATTTCCTCACTTGTTGCATTATGAATGCGTGCTATCATAAACATCGGGAGAAGTTTCAAATCAAGACTGATTAGGTCATTCCATTGTAATGTTGCATATGCATCTTCATCTCCTATCACTATTGCATGTGGTAAAGTTTACATGAGTCACACCTTTGTTCCAATGTCTACTTGACTTCTCTTTGCAATGTTCCTTATTGCGATATCTTTGTGTCAAGTACTGCATTCGTTAGTGTCTAGAGTACCTGTGAAACCTGATGGAAGTATCTAGTCGCATGTTATGTAACCTCCACTCAATTTTCATTTACCGCATTGGTTATTATTTCCATTAGCTTGTTTGTTTGCTCGTCAAAGAGTCCAACGGTTCCAATCCCATCACCTTGCTCAAACCTATTCTTTGTCTACGCTTCTTCCTTTTATTTCTCAAGATTTTATTTTGTATGCATCACTGATGATGCTTCATCTTGCAATTGTTTTTCCTCTTCTGATTCCTTTGGTTCGTCTGCTGGTGACCCCTATTTTGGGTCTAATAGTTGGTCTTTATTGACCGGTACATTCCGTTCTTCTGGCCATTATACCACTATAGTGTACAGTTCTTCATTGTTGAGCTTATACTATATCATTAGCTACTACTTCTATGGATCTGGATGCACTTGAATGATGATGGCCTGAGGCCCCATCAACAACGTTGCAACTCTCTGATACTTATGCACTGCCTCTTCTGTTAGGATTGGAATATTCACCGCTTTGGTTCTCATCACATCCAAATAAATGTAGAATTGATTGTTGTTGTTGTTTGTCTATCTCTCTTTTTCATTTATAGTGCCCATAAATTTTTGTCATGCACCATGCGGCAAATATTGACAACTTCATTATCCATCCCTTGGTATTGAAGTGGTTTCATCCAACTAACCAATGCAATTAGTTTTAGTAACCATGAATATATAAAGGTATTACTAGTCTCTTGCACTAATATTGCGGCCTCCATTAGCTCATTCAATAGGAAAAGGGACCAGTTCATTTGTACTCATGCTGTGCATTATTCTACATATACGATGATCCCTAGTGTGCATTGTTTGATCGATTCTTTCACATAATTTTGAGCATCAGCAAATTTGTTGCAGTCCTGATGGCCTGCTTGTTGATTGTGTTGATCACATATGCTCTAGTATCCTTCACCACCCCATATTTTTGCTTTAGCTTCGAAACAAGATTTTTGTCATTATTTCTCCCTTGGAAATATTGCACCAGATCTACCCCTTCCTTGTTTAATCCTGTGAGCTGTGAAATTAATTCAATTTTGATTGGGACTTTGGTGTCCAACCATAAATATCCTCTATGAAAGAAACACAGTATCTTCTTTACACATTCATTTACCTCCATCGATCTCCCAAAGTGTGGTATATGGATTATTGATAGAAGTCCTGATTGTTGTAATCCCAGTTCCCACTCCAGTGATTCCCCTGTAATTGTCCCCCCTGGTCCATGCGATGTATCCACATGTGTGTCTTTCGTGCATTCTGGGTAGGCCAAAATATCATGGTCATTGTACTGCAATTTTTGGAATTGTTGCATAATAATTCCTGTAACATGGGCGCCCTTTGGTGTTGCCAACATCTTGATGGTGTACCGAGAATTATTACCAATTTGCATTATCAATGCCCCTTCCTTCCTTGCTGGAAAATAGTCGGGAATATCTACTCCCGTCGGGAATACCGGTCCTGGTTTCCTTCCTCTTGTTATCATTTCCTCCTTTGCAGTGGTTGATGTGGTTGCTTCTCCTCTTGCTATCGCAGACCGTGTAGAGGTACAGGTTGTTTTGGGTTTTCTTTGTGAATCTATTAGTCGAGTGGCACTTCTCTTCTTCTTGGCTATTTGTATAGGTGGGGACTCAATCTTTGATTTTTTTTACACAATTCACACCTTTTCCCTTGTTGTCCCTCGTGTACTCGTGCTATAGATGATATGCACCATTACAACTTTGTCATTCCTCATCTTTGTTACTCTTCATTCTAAATCTTCCTCTCAAATTGCACAATGGGTCGAACCATGCCCTTCCACTTGATTTTGTAACCTCTAATCATCTCATGAGAGTGTATTTTGAAGCATCATTGTCAAATCCTCCGTTGATTGACCAAATCCTTTGTCGATTGTACAAATCCGTTCCACTCATTTGTCATTAAATACAACTTTTCCCACTTGCTTTGTTCTTCCTCCTGATGTAATTACTTCATTTATTTCCTAATTTTACTAGTTCACACCTTGTCAGATGTTGAAAAGATCAAAAACTTGTTGCAGTTCAACTTTTCTCGTCACTTTTCTTTCTGCCGACAGACTTTTATTGAAATTTCGTTGCTCTTTTAGTCTCCTTTTTTTCATTCGATGTGGTTATCATTGTTACTGCGTTGGGCTATCTCGATAGGGATTTATTCGACTTCCATTTACTTGTTTTGAAAAAATCATTCATCTAGATTTTACAACTGTACTGCACCTCCATTGGCAATGAAATGTATGATGTAGGGACTAAACCAATGCATCTAAAGATTACCTGAGTGCTTAGAAAACTTGGTGTCATAGAGAAGAATCAGATCTCCACCCTAAAAATGTTTCATATTTATGTGGTGATTTTTCCATGCCTCATGTTGATCCTTTTCTACTAGCTAATGAAATCCCGCAATAAAGCAATCCTCTTCTAGTTGCAACAACTACAGCAATCTTTCCTCGATTTCTCCTTCTTCGCTAATTTTTGTTAATGCTGTTATATGGAGACTAGGGACAATATACTCGATGGGAATCACTACTTATTGTCCATAAACCAACTTGAATAGTGTCTGACCTGTTAGGCATTTGCATGTCATTATGTAGGCCCTGAGTATCATAGGGATTTTGATATCCTAGTCATCACAACTTGTGTTACATACCTTAGTAAGTGCGTTCTCCAATATCTTGTTGAATGCTTCAACTACTTCGTTTTCTTATGGGATACGGGGTACTTATTTTGTGTTTTATATGGAATTCCTCATTCATCACTCAGTTTGTTTGATTGACGAAATGAGTAACCTGATCGCTCATCAATACCTTAGGACATCGAAATCAAATAACAACATTGTCGAAAAGGAACCTTGTTGTTGTCATAGTTGTACAATCCTTCATTGGTGCTACCTCATCCCATATTGTTAGGTAGTCAGTCATAGTGATGATGTATCTTGCACCTGTTCTTTTTCCTAGAGGGTTAATAGGTCCTACAAATTCTACAACCCACTTATAAAATGGTTGTAGATTTATTTGAGGTACTGATGACATCTCATTTCTCTGCGATGGTTTTCCCATTATTTTACATACATCGCAGCTTTTAACATAATATGTCGCATCACCATGCACTTTTGGACACCATAGTCCATCTCTGAGTATCTTCCTAGTGGTTTCACATCCTCCATAATGTCCTCCGACAATCCCCCTGTGCTCTACTAGCACTATCTCATGTTTGAACAGAAGGACATATCGATGAAGAATTTCATTCGACCCGATTTTGTATAGTTGTCCTGCGATTAGTTAGAATTTAGTGTCTCTAGCAAGCTGTTTGTTCTGACTGGTCCTGAACTCTTCAGGGGATTTCCTTGTCGCAAAAAATTGAACAATATGTTCGCAATGGTCATCAACCATTTCGAATATAAATAGTTTCACATAAGGTAATCCTTCCTCGATGCTTCTTGGTTCTTCACCTGATTCTGTCCTTGATAAATGATTAGGTCCTACAGTCAAACGTCTGGGTTTCACAATGATTTCAAAGTCAAATTCTTGGAACAAAAACAACCATTGACAGATGTTTCTGCCCAACACATGCTTATTGACCAAGTATTTCAATGTGGAATGGTCAGTAAACATCTTGAAGTTCCCTCATAACATGTAGTGGAAGAATTTTTGCAAGGCATATACCATCATCAACCCTTCTCTTTCTGTCATCATATAGTTTTTCTCTGTAGTGGAAATCCAACTCGTAAACACGATCAGGTGGTCGATTGACCATTCTCCTTGTTGGGCTAATATCACTCCCACTTCTACTAACAAATCATCAACATGGACATGAAACTCCTCTGTCCAATCCAGAAAAAGTAATATCGGTGTTGTGACCATTTTTTTTCTTTAGTATGTCAAAGCTCATCTAGCACTCCTCGTTCCATTCGAAATTCATATCTTTCTTTAATAGTTTCTCCATAGACATAGTAATTGTTGCATATCCTCTTATAAAATTTCGGTAATATCCTATGTGGCCCAATGCTTCCCTCAACTTTTTTACTTTTGTTGGTGCTAGTAGGTTGAAAATTATCACAATCTTGGCGGGGTCGAACAACATGCCTTCCTTGCATACAATATATCCCAATAGGATTCCAAATGGTGTGCAAAAGATACATTTCTTTAGATTTAGTGAGATATGATGTTGTCAACACCTTTCCAACATCAATCAAAGGTTTGCGGTATGGTATTTTACCAATCCATAGACAGTCCAGGAATCCATATAGAATTCTAGGAACCTATGATTGAATACTTTGATTGAAGCAACAACTAACCTTCAAAAAATTGTGGGCGCATTATTGAGACTGAATGACATCATTGTGAACTAAAAACATCCCCATTTTGTTACAAATGTGGTTTTATGTCGATATTCCTTTACAATCCTTATCTGGTGATATCCTGAAAATCCATCTGTGAATGAGTATACTTCTTGTCCTCCTAATCCTACTACTTCTTCGGTAAATGGAATGGGAAACTAATCATGAAGACTTGCATGATTTAATTTCCTCATATTGACGCATATTCGGATTTCCCCAGTCTTTTTTCCCTGAATGACCATCAAGCTTATCCATTATGATTCTTCGATAGGATCGATAACCCCTGCATCCATCATCCATTCTAATTCAGCATTGACATTCTCTTTGTATCTAATATTCAACCTATATGGTCGCTGCTTCACTGGTTTCGCATCAGGTTTAAGTGGGATCTTCATTTCGCCCAAGTCCGATGAAATTCTTTTCATCTCATAAAGTTTTGTCTGAAATATTGAAACTCATGTAGTAGGTCGGTGACATTCCCCATTTTTGAATCATCCCAATAGTCTCCAATAACATAAAACTTTGGAATTTCCATTGTCCTGATATTGGCCTTCTTTATCTTCAACGACTGCTTGAATTTGTCGAACGATATTTCTGGTGCTTCAATGTCACGACTTCCTTCCAACTCTGGAATGTAGAATGATCTTAGATCATTCTTGTCATTAGGTTATCCCGACACATTGTAACACTCCATCATCATGTGTGGTGTTGGTCTCTATTGTGGTCCTGTTGGTAGTCCAGTTGGAATTATCTCCAATACCTTGTCTCATATATCCTGTAGCGCACTATGGATGAATGGATTTTCTTCTGCAAAACTGAATGTATTGCTGAAGCTAGTAGTATGTTCTTCCCCACTTGTCATTTCTAATCATCATTCTACAGAGACATACCATCTCCATGGTGTTTCATCTAGTGTTTGGATGAACACATGAACCCATTCCTCCTTTGGCCTCTGTTTCCATGTTCTTTGACATGCTACCAAATGGTTGCTTGGATTATTTCTTCCATCATATTTATTTACTTGGTAGTATTCATCCTACCCAAATCAAAAATCCACCACTCATTGACATATTTTCCAGTTTGATATCGATGTTTTTTTGCGTAGCCCACCATATTACAAGAGTAGCCTTCAATGCTTCTTCTAGTGGAAACAAGCATTGTGGTTATGATACTCTATCTTTGAATTCATCGATGAAGAATGAAAAGTTAGGTAGTCCCTTGTATGTTTGAAGATAAAACACGTTTGTCACTACCCATCTCAATGACTGATTGATTCATGCACACTTCTTGATCGATACTTCATGCAACCGGTTTCGCCAAATTTCTAGTGCTTCGTCATTGTCTGAATATGCTCAACTGATACTTCTCCATCCCAAATCTCCATCCATAGTGGGATTGATGTATTCTTTGGAGACATTGTAAGTGTTATTCCATCCTTCCATGACTTTGTATTTTATCAGTTCAATGTATCATTGTATTTCAATGGGATCCATTGGGCAAATTACCCTCATGTTAGATTCTCGAACTTCGTTATCATTTTCTTGAAATTGACAACAACCAAGTTTTCCATTTCCCAACTGATCCCCAAAAACGTAGGGTATGGGATGGTATTGTTGACTATTTCTATAACATTGAAATGTGTATGTCTTCAACGCTTCTACTTCGACCAGTAGATGAGGCACTCGACCAATCGGTGAAACTTTGGCTTGATTTTCCAAACGAAGTTGTAATGGTTACCAAACTAGCTTTGGTTTCCCCATGA
The DNA here is from genome assembly GCA_001517045.1 of Pseudotsuga menziesii. Taxonomy (NCBI): domain Eukaryota; kingdom Viridiplantae; phylum Streptophyta; class Pinopsida; order Pinales; family Pinaceae; genus Pseudotsuga; species Pseudotsuga menziesii. The sequence continues at coordinate 119,140 of LPNX010661609.1, read as the reverse complement.
TTTCCCACATGTTCTTGTTTAGGATGTTCACATTCAACCCTAGATCCAAAATCAGGGAATATACATCATATTCACCAATGTGGACATTCATTCTCATTTCCCTTCCCATTTGCTTCTATTGAAACCAGTTGAGTGGGCGATATTGTCGATGCAAAAAGTTTGTTATCTCTACTAACCTGTCCTGATCCTTGGATAATGTTAGACATCTTTCTAGAAAAAATTTCAGGGTGCTCACATTTATTTGCGACCCTGGTGAGTTTTTCGAATCAAAACTTAGTGGAATCTCATAAATAGGTAGCTTACCATTATCCTTAATAAATGCATCTTTCCCTTCAAAGACGGTTTATCTTTCTGCTCCCACTTCGAATTGCACCTTCTTCCAAATTATAGGTCAAATATTTGGTAGTGGCCCATCATCTCCTATCGTAGCTCCTCCTCTTGTTACTACACCAACATGTGATGGTTGAATCCATAGTTCAATTGATATATTTTGCACATTTGGACTAGGATTTTGATTCTGATTTGTATTATGGTTCGGTTGCAGTTGTGATGCATTCTTAGCTTGCGCATTCTTAAGTTCCTTGATTAGTCCCGGTGTAGCAGTTTGTTTGGTCATAATAAGTCCTTACATTTATATCTATATATGTGTCTTCCCATGTTGATATGATGAGGTCACGAAGCACGTGAGATGCACCTAGATGGTTCTCCTTTATTAGTAGAACGTAGGTTGATGGTGCAGAGACGTAATGAACTAAGTGTATTCCTAGGAGATTCTTGCATAGTAGAAGCTACAGGTTGTCTTGATGATTTGAAAATATATTGGCTTACTCCTATGGTGATAGAAAAAATGTGGTATGTATCTAGGTTGTGCTTTTTGTGCTCTATTATGTTTTTTTTTGTATAGGACAAAAGAGATGAACTAGATACAAGGAGGTAAAGGTAGGGGCGCATGTTATTTCTATGGAAATGGAAAGAAGGTCCTGGACAGTTCCTACATGATGGATTGATCGATATGTGATGAAGACATGGATGAGGACTAGGCCTACACCCAGTGTGAAAAAGGGTTTTCTTTGTAGAAGATTCCGATGATAGATAGTACCATTCGATGATCAATAAGAAGATGATGATGAAAGAAAATATGATGACAACTCCATGAATCCGTGATGCTCCTACTATATGTTGATGAATTGTTTATGACAAGAAAAGAGGAAATCATTAAATATGCAAGAAGGAGACTTTCTACAGAGTTCGAGATGAAATACCTAGGTATGATGCACTACTTCTTAGACATGGAGGTGAGGTGGAGTGTAGATGGGATCTTCCTTGGTCAAGCAAAGTATGCAGTGCAGATTCTGAAAACATTTGGAATGTTGGACTACAAGTCAATAGCCACACCTATGGAATCTAATTTGAACCTTCCAAGTGATTCTTCATCCAATACAGTCATAAGTTTTTATTTTTCCCAAAATGTATCCTATTTGAGAAAAGACCAGATTATTCCAGGAATCTTTCATATTTTGGTCATAACGTTTTGATCGTAACTCAGAATTGGGCGGAATTTTGATCATTGGACGTTATTGAAATTCTCTACAACTTTGAAGTTTTGTGTTTTTCCTAATTCCTTACCATTTGTTTAGGGAGGGCATTTTAGTAACGAGTCATGTTTTAAAAGATGTTTAAGAAAAACTTTTAAAATATGTTTTTTTACGAAAATATTTGCCTGAACAAATAGTAAGGAATTAGGAAAACCTTAAAACAACAAAGTTGTAGAGAATTTGAATACCTTTCAAATGGTCTAAATTCCACCCAATTATGAGTTATGAGTGGAACATTTTGCCCTAAATACAAAATATTCCATGAATCTTTTCACTTTTTGTTAAATAGGATAGATTATAGAAAAGGCTAGAATGTTATGGTTGATTCCATGATGTATCATTGGATAATTGGATCATTGATGTACCTACCAAATACAAGGAAATACATATGCTTTGTGGTGAACACCCTGAGCCAGTTCCTAATGGATCCGAGACATGTTCACTTGATATATGCAAAGCATGTACTGAGGTACCTAAAAGGTACAGTGGATTATGGGATAAAATATGATGCGAATAAGAAGATTAAACTACAGGATTATGTTGATTCATATTGGGTAGGTAGTGCCACTGACAGGAAGAGCACCTCAGGTTGTTTTTTTAGTTTTGGACCTGGCATGATCTCCTGGTTTAGTAGGAAGCAATCATGCGTGGTGCTGAGTACAAATGAGGAAGAGTATGTTGCAACTTTCTCTCCTACTTGCGGAGTAGTGTGGCTATGAAAGCTACTATCTGACTTGTTTGATCTCCAGTTAGATGTGACTTGTATCTTCTATGATAATTAGAGTTGCGTGAAGCTGTCGAAAAACCTTGTGTTCAGTGAAAAGTCGACACACATCGAGACCAAGTTCAACTATATCATGGATATGGTGCAAAGAGGAGAAGTGAAACTCTAGTACGTGGCAACGGACGAGTAGATAGCCGATGTGTTGACCAAGCCTCTAGCGAGAGTGAAGTTCAAGTACTTCAAAGAAAGACTTGGTGTGATCCAGATCAAGACCCCTCAAAAGAGGGAGTGATGTGTTCTAGCATAGCTAGAGATACAGGTTGTTTGAGCATAAAATCCTGGCGAAGATCGTAGGTTACTCAGACATAATCAGTCCTGTAGGTTTTCCTTGGATGTAATCAGTCCTGATATGGTTCTATGCTAGAAATAGCAGATGCATAATATCTCACATGGGGAATGAGATAGGTTTTTCGAGCGGGGAAAATCCTAGTGAAGCAAGATGCTTGAAAATAATCAGTCTTGTATGTTTTCCTCATATGTAGTTAGTCCTGGAAAATCCTGTGGGTTATCCTTGGATGGAATTAGTCCTGATACAGGTTATTCAAGTGTAAATATGTGCCCTGGCGTGGTACACATGTTACTTGAATGTAATAAGTCTCGTGGTTTGTTCGAATGTAAAAGGGAGCCTTAGCATGGTACACAAGTTACTCAGATGTAATATGCCCTAAAATTTGTCTGAACGAAAAAAATCCTGGACGAAGGTTGTTTAGATGTAATAAGTCCTTGAGGTTGACCTAGAACGTAAAACTCTGAGTGTAGCAGGTTGTTTGTTTGTAATCATTCCTTACCTATATATCTATATATGTGTGTGCTCCCATGTTGATATGATCAGGTCATGAAGCACGTGAGGTTCTCCTTTACTTGTAGAACGTAGGTTGACCATGGATGCTCTATGTGCTCTGTTTTGTTTTGTGCAGGACAAAAGAGATGATCTTGATATGACGAGATAAAGTTAGAAGATGAAGGTTATTGTCATGGAAATGTAAAGAATGTCCTGGATAGTCCCTGCGAGATGGCTTGCTCGAAGATGTGACGAAGACCTGGATGAGGACTAGGCCTACACCTAGCATGTAAAAAGGGTTGGCTCTATAGAAACTTCTGATGGTAGATAGTAACATTTGATGATTCATAAGAGTATGATGATGGAAGCAACTATGATGATGACTCTGCGATGAGGACTTGACCATATGTGTTGATGACTGCGGAAGAGAGAGAATACCTTCCTAGTTAAGAGGGAGTGTTGATGAAATTGTAACTTCAAAAGATATTTTGATGTATATTATCATTGTATGTTGTTGTACCCCCATTGGATATGTTTTTTTCTCCTTATGGGATGTCTTTATTCTGTCTAGACCTTGAGGTACAACCTCCATTGTAAGTTAGGGCAATAGTCCCTAGTGTGACATCATGTAATGTGTATTTGGAGTCTCTCTAGGAAAAGTCGACCCTGTTAGTGAAACAGGTCGGCCCAGTCACGTATTTGGCCACTCAGATTAAATGTATAAATAGGGAGGTTCCCTCCCTCATTTATACACACCTCACACTCACTCAAGTTCACATGAGAGAGAGAGAGAAGGGAGGAGAGATAGATAGTTGATGAATACTTCTTATTACTGGTGTTATAGCCTGTTTTTGTTTTCTATTTTTGAACCATTTGCTTGTCTTAAAAATATGATTTTTCTTATTGTTTTAAAGTTTTGACCTTCGTTTCTTTTAAAATATTTTGATTTTAGCCTTATGTTTATAGTTGATTTAATAGGTTTTCGTTTTCATTTTTGCTTTACTTAATTAATTTCATTGTTTTTATGGGCTTATAGGATGTATATATTTCTGCAAGGTTCTAAAGAAATATCATAAGACCTTACTTAAAGTTATTTACCAAAAAACAACACTTTGTTTGGAGTTTTGGTTAAAAAAATCATAAAACAAGGATTCCTATAGCGCAAGCCAGAAAAAGGTACACAGGAGCACTACAAGAAAGTCGCGCAAGCTAAAAATCATCATTTTTGGTTCAGTTTCTTTGGTATTTCTCACACATGAGATGTTAATCACATTGTGTGATGGATTTGATACGTGGCTCTTGTAGTTTAATCACTGTGGCAGGTGGAATATCATCATGAAGGTGAATCGTGGCAGTCGTTTGTAGAAGCATATATAATAATGATAGCAGAGTATAATGGAACAAAGGTGTATGGAATGATGTTTTTATCTGAAATGCAGAAAGAGTAAGTGAAGATCGTGGTGAGAAATCAGTGCTTGATAATCGGGATTTTGAAACTAAGCGAGAATTAGGGCTTGCAGGAGCGATTGGCTGGAGTGGTCTAAGTGGTTAGAGAAAGGTGGAGCATGCAATTCGACACCTGACAATTGAAATAACCATATTCCAGCATTCGAATTGGTCATTTTAATAGGTAGTCCATGTGCCATTACCAAGGTTTTTAAATTTGGGGTTTTTCTAAAAAAATGACTAATGACAGATTTGAAGGCAGAATACTAATTTTAGACCTAATCCATGTTAAATGATGAATTATTAATCAATGCATTTAAAGTATTCATCATTTAAATAGAAGAATTCAAAGCAGATCCTTTTTGGATGTCCCTATACTGTATTCTATGTCAGTTTGTTAAGGTTTGAAGACAAACAGACTGTGGTGCATTGATAGAAGCTATTTAACCATAAGTTCAAAATGAAAAAGAGTGGAAAAACCAATAGGGCAGAACCCTCAAACTTAAGTTGGGTGAAGAATTTTCCAGATTGTGCACAGTTGTTGGCTTGCTTGGGCAGACCCGGGTTTACTGTATTTAACCAACAACACCCCTAGCTCACTGGCCCTTTCGGCAACAGACCGCAGAGCAGCCTGAAGTCTCACCCGAAGTGATTCTAATGGGTTGGCCGAGGACTCAAGTGTCTTGGACTAGGTTCTGTGGCAGCATGGGTGTCTCACAGCTCTTCTAGCCTGCGAGATCTCTCTCTATCTGCAACGCGCAACTTCCTCTTACTTACGACGACCCTAAGAAAAAAGGTAATAGTCAAGGGTGAAGAAAATGATAAACCAGAAGAAGCTACAAAACAGGAAAATAAAAAATTTGAATTTGAGCAGCGAGTTAATGATGAGGATAGCAAGATTTTACAGTCAAAAATTAAAGAAATTGAGCCAGTTGAAGAGGTTTTACCTACAGAACCAATTCAAGATGTAAAAGAAGGTATTAAGGAGCAGAAGCAAAGCCCTATTACAGTACTATTAGAAGAGGATGAAACATACTTGTCTGATGAGGCTAGAGTTCCTGTTACTAATGAAGCTAGGGTTTATGCTAAGCAAGAAATTCACACTCATTGTGATGAGGAAACAATGTTAACAAGACAAAGGAGATGGTTGAAGAAAAAGTTTACTACAATGCTGAAATTGAAGAACATCCAGAGATTCCTGTGATCTCCACTGAGCTTATGAAAGAGGATGAAGAAATCTATAAGAAACTGTAAATCCCATGGACACTAGAAGGGATGCAAACAATATCAGGAGACAAATGTATTGATTCTGAAAAGGAAAACCTGCAAAGAAGCATTAATAAATACAAACATCAAATTAAATACCTGCATGAATCTAATGAAGGATTAGTGACTGCAAATAAAAGACTCATAGAAGACTTGCAGTGTGCAAAGATTATTGAGAATTATGCTCTGTTTTTCTTATTTTGGGTTATTGAAATTGAGTGCATACCACGAGCTGATGGAGATGAATTTTATAAAAATAAAAAAGGTTTTTGTTCATAAGATATCCATTCACAAAAACCTCTCTCATTGTTTCAACAGCTATCAATGTTTGAAAGATTCAGTTTAATCTTTACAGCCTATTTTTCAGGGTTTTAAAAATATTTAATGATTTCCTGTTTTAGTCTTCATCTTACGGGGAATATTTTGATTGATTGGAGATGAATTTTTAAAAACAAAGAGAGAATTTTTTCCATCACGGACCCATTCACAAAAACCTCTCTCAGTTTTTACACAGGTGTCACGGATTGAGAGATATGGAAGCTTCTTTGACAGCTATTTTTCAGAAATTCGCCATATTTACCAGGAATCTGATTTTGCTATTTTTAGTCAATTAGTTGAAAGTTAGTTAATGTAACTGCTGAGTAGTTTAAAATTTGACCTAATGAAGGGAAGATAGAACTAATTCTTTGTAATTATAAAAGCTGGACAATGGTACAGGAGAGAGGTTCAATTTTTTGCTGACAAGGGGAGGCTATCAGGCTTTGTTTTATGAGCTAAGTAAAAACTCTTATGTGTTTTTTGAAGACTGAACTATGAAATATATGCACTATATGCCCTTCAGATTATTGACTAGTTTCATTTATAATTTGTGTTAATTACTCAGCTAGTATATTCATTTCTTGTTTAATGTTTTTATGCTTGTAATGCTTGCTAACTGTGGGTGAAATTCAGTATTGTGTTTTCTATTGGATTATGGTTTATGTGTTATACATCTCAGTCATTCAAATGCTCATGATTTAGTGTTTACTTTGGTTTTATGAATTTTTTCCCTCTTTTCTTCAAACTGCCCAACCAAAAACCTTGAAAACCCTAAAAACCCTATTTTACTTTATTGTGATTATTGAGATTGTGTTGGCTTGTTCTCTTGTAGTCTGGGAACAATTTCTGGCATAAACAACTGGGATTGGTCATCTTATGACATAGTCTTTGTGATTTTACTATTCTTAGGAAATTTGCGGGGTTTTCTCCTTTATGGTTTCCCCGATGAAAATACATGTGTCTTGTATATCTGTACTTGTTATTCTTTTAGACAAAGATCCTAATTAAGCTAATAATATATAGAAAAAGTAACACCAAGTTGGCCTCAACTGAACCGGGGGGATGTCCAAAAGGGAGTGCTTTGTTATGTTTTTGGTTAAGTATCACGCTTTGGGGCTCTTTGTGCAAGATGAACCCAATTTTCTAGTTCGCCCACGGTGAAATTTAAACCACCTCCCAATATAAGTCTATCTACATCTAAAAATTGACATAAAAAAGTATGTCCCAATAGACCATTCTCTATTGATATGGCATGTAAACATTTATAAAGGAGTAATAAAATCGAAATTCTTTGGAAAACAAAATAGCACCCAAACTAGATACAAATTCCCAATTGTTTGTACACAAAAATTCTATAGAGATCAATCTAGTAATTAAACCACCATATCTGCAAATCACATCTACATATATAAATTCCCATCCTGGTATGAGTCTTAGGAGATCCTCAATGATCAAATACCCAATGGATAATGAATTCTAGAGAAGAATAACCTGAGGATGATATAAATTAATTAATAGTTTCAGGGCTAATTTCTTGAAGGGAATCCCAAGCCCTCTACAATTCAAAGAAAGACTTAACATTAAGGCAACCTAGGTCTAGGTCTGCTTTCTCAAAGTGACCCTTTTGAACTCATTTATCTACATGCACTTATATCCAAAACAAGATGGGTTCTAGAAGAATCCATGATTGATCTCCTACATCTCAACTGAGGTGAGTTATTTGAAAGGTCTTTAATCTTTCCCGATCTAGAGGCCCCAATCATCTTATCCCCTAAAAAGATTTTAAGGTTATAGCCAATCGATTTGTTGAATATCGAATGTTCATAACCCTTTTGAAGACAATGCTTATGAGCAAAACCCTTCCAAAATAGTACCTCCTCAAGTCCATGTATACCCAAGTTAGATTGTAGAATAATGAAAACTTTAGGGGATACCAGAGTAACATGAGGGTATATTGAATTTTGTGAATCTCTTGATCGCTTTTCCTTAAGGGAATCTTCGAGAGAGGGAAATATGATTCTCAGGGAGGGAGTTAGTGTAGAAGAATATGTGTGGCTAGAGGGACTTGTAGTAACCTTGGAACGTATACAATGTATAGACCCTTGGGATGAAAGGTAGGAATTCCTCGAGGAATAAGACCGATTAAAGGTAGGTAATACAACAGAGGAAGGATTATATGACACATCGAAAGGATCCAACCCATTCAAAAAGGATGGCAGTGAGTAAAAGGAAACCCTATGGGTATCTATAACTTTGTTGCATATAATCTAATTGTTTGATAAAACCTTGCTCCTCAACCATAGGAGACCCCCACTTATGAATAAAAGATAAGTCACCCATAGTACCCATAACATAACAAAGTTGTCTTATAGAGTTAAGAGAAATATTTTGCAACGACTTACATAATGAAAGGAGAGATTATACTTGTCAATTATCGCTAGCTCATTCGGTTAAGGTATGGGTCTTGTCAGCAAGGAGACCCGAGTTCAATTCCCCTTAGGAGTGAGCTTGTTGGGAGGAAACACCAAAAAATCCATCCATTCTAAGAGTTGGTGTGTCCCGGGCCTGGTGTGATCCCTAGGTAACTTTAACATCTTAGATTCTCCTAAGTTGTGGTTCTTAACCAATGGTTCATTGCTATTGGCTCTGAGTGACAATAAATTGAATAAACAAAGAAAAGAAAGGAGAGTTGATACTGAGGAGAAAGGTAACTCTCTTATCTGATGTGCAGATAAATATTCAAACCTACCCTCTTCCATCAAGAGCTTCCCATTTTTATGCAAGTGATTCGTATGGGATCCATACAGAAATGGACTTCCAACTTTAGATGAATCAACTATGTTTTTCCTCTATATCTTCTTTCTGAATACCATAGTGCAGTTGTGGGAGATATGCCCATATTTATGACAACAATTTCACTTGTAGGGCATTCCAACATAGTCTAAAGACTATGTCCATATTTTTCCTTTCAGGATAATGTCCATTTCTTTCGGCAGTCCATCCAGAATATCGAATTCAACAAGATTTTTTTTTGTAAGGAGAATTCTTGTATCAACAAAGTCAATATTTTCTTTGAGGAAAGAGACAAGGGTTTCTCCATTTTTTGGAAAACCTCTTCTTACTAGAGTTCTGCTAGGAGGCCCAATAACTTCACCCAAACATATTGTCTAAAGAACTTCTTTATTCATGCATCAAAGAATGGCCCATCGCTTAATCTTCATAACTAAGGAGTCTTAGTGCCATAGATAGTTTAATATACGACGTGTATCCTCTGCATCTTCTAAGATAACACCAAGCGAACCTCCTACCAGAGTGAAGAGATTTTCCTCAAAGCCGAACATTTGTACCGAGTGAGTTTTAACCCATGCCCAATAAGTGCCCATATTCATCGATATGCCCCCGAAACAACCAACAAGTACATGGTCAGATAGAGTTATAACTTCAATCTGCTCCAAATTGGTTGTATGTAAGCTATAAGATCTTTGAGACACCCTAAGAAGAATGCTCTATAGCCAAAACCATGTTCACCCTTTTGTCTAGATATAAAAGCAATGGGAGAATCTATCTTAGACCTGAAGAGACAACGTAGATAACCATCATTTCCAGAAAAGAGAGAGCTAACCCTATCATATGTATAGAGAGAAGAGGAGAATAATGAAAAAGGTGGAGATGAACCAACCTCTTTCTGATAAACCAACCCTCCTTGGGAAATAGAACACATGACTAACTTCTTAGAAAAAGTGTCACATAAATGGGTCCAATCTTCAAGGGTGTAAAGACAAGAGAGATAACTCTGTTCACAATAAATTCAGGACAAATAAAACAAGAAAAAAAAGGAGCTAAAAACATGAATCCAAAAGCAAAAGAGTCCAATCCTATCACCCGATCAACTATTCCAACCCACAAAATCCATGGAACCCTAACTACGATGGAACCTATAACTACTATAACCTGCAACTTGGTTCCAACATGTTTGTCTATCAATCATTCCAATTACATTTTATTCTTATTTTGAAGAACTATTCTATAATTCCTTAAATTGGTATGTGATAATATTGTTTAAAACTATTGTTTTATAACTTTTAAGGCAAAATTGGTGTGACAATATTGTTGAATTTAAAATAATTTTGATTTGAGGAAAGTGAAGACAATGGTTGAAAGTAAATGCATCAATTGAGAGGAACATGAAAAACAAACATGACGTAAGTGCCAATGGATTTCTCGGATGTCATCGCCATAATTGCAATTCAATAATTCGAGATATTAGTAAATAATACAGCGAATGAAGGGACGGGATCACAGTTTACGGAGGAATAATATCGAAATGTGCTTCAACAGAACATAACATGGATGTTGACCATTTCACGCGTACCCTTTCTAAAAAAAACTAACTTTTTTGTTCACACTTAAAAAACAACTTTATTTAAATTTTTAAAGCTGTATCATAGCTATATAACTTATCAAATACTTCAGCTTTTTTCATTGATTATAGTGAACTAAACTAGGTCAACTTATAATTTCTTTATAAGTCAGTATCTCATAGAAGCCTATAATTTACAGCAGAAATTATTGTTTTTAGAGATCTTAAAAGAGCAACTAAACTATGCTCAAATTACCCTGATCAATTCTAGCTCCTTCTAGAAACAGTTCTCAAGTAATGTTCTTTATTTCGTCCTTTAAAGGCAAGTTTGGATAATCCATTAGCCTCAAAATTTAGCTTTATATAAATATGCCTGAAAGTAATCCGCTGAAAAGTAGAAATGATATCTTTTACTTTTACCCATTCTGTAAAAACTATCGAATCTCCCGAAATCGTGATATCTAATATGTCCTTTTTCTTAACAAAAGAATGATAAAACATGAAATAATATTTATGGCTTGATAAGATGATGCACTGTCTCTCCTTGTGAAATGGCTTTTGGTAACACTGTCCACTATGCTGTGGCATGTGCGCCAAAAGTTCTCCGTTTACTGCTGAGGAATTGTTTCCGGACAGATATACAGAAAGTATGCGATACAGATATATTTTTTTACAATAATTTCTACCAACCGACGAGTAGATAAAAATTGTTGCACCATGTGACAAACAGTTTTACATGAAACATGTTTGACTTATTTCTTACGCAACCTTCTAAATTTGTAATACTTCTCTTGCTTGTATTCTCGATGATCCGAGAGATTGTTTGTTGCCATTATGGTAACACATCAACCTAAACAAAAACTATGACAGCAATTCGTATTTCATATAAATGAAGACACCTTTGAGAACACGATAAGCAATTAACTTGACTTTTGACGATTAAAAAATCTCTCTCGCATGCCCACCTTGCACCTTGCATAAGCTCATACGTAGTGGCCCATACCATCACATAAATTTGCAACGTAGTATCTTACGTTTCCACAAGTGTGAACAGTGAGACTCGCTAAAGTAGCTCCCAAACCATTCAGTTTTAGCCTATAGAGAACTAGAGAAATAGATGCTAAATGTTTTGATTTTTCTTTTTAATGTTGTATTTTGAATATGAGTACCCTAAATATGTGATTGGTTGTGCTTATTTCATAACTAAAGTCATTGTGTGTGTGGCTGATTTGTTCATGGTCTTTGTGGCATATTTGTTGAGATATCACTCGAGGTTAAAACTCAAGATAGGAAATTGACAAAATGTTTAGACAAAATGAAATGTGGTCTTTGTGCTAGTTGATGATTTTGCTGAGAATTATGTTTACAGAAATGGTAATGGTGATCATAGGAACACCTTTCAAATATTGGTAAGATCTTATGAGAGCAAGACCATAATGTGTTGTGTCCATTAACTTGAAACTGCAGAAAAAAGAGAAAAATCTTGTGGTTGAGTAATACACTCTATATGTAAGTACGTTGTTTTCTCTAGGCTATGATTATGCTAATGATTCAATGTTGTCCCTGGTCCTCCAATTTTGTGTAGGAGAAAGATGTAAGGATATGTAATACCCCCAGTTTTGACATGGACTGTATTTATCCAAAATTATGTAAATTATGTAAATATGCTAGTACATATTTCTAGTTTGGAGCTCAAGTCCGAGGCTCAACTAGTGAATGTCTAGGCATGTATGATGTATATATTTTCATTTGGATTGTATGGTTGGCTTGCCATGCTATCTCGAAATCTATCTAAATACTATATTGTATAAATAATAAAAAGGTCCAACATAGTTGTGTACATAGCACTAGAGGGGCTATTATTCCACAATAAGGGAAGAGCAACGATGTCCTATGAGAGACTAAATCATTTGCTTCCAAGTGTCAACCATAGAACTCATCCAAATTCTTCCATGTGGTTTGAATAAGCAAATTACCTCCATTTGACTATTGAACCCAATAATTGAATGCATATGTGAGGTTGGTGGGAAAAGTCACCTCATGCAGTTATTGAATTATGGGCTTGAATGCACTTTTATGTTAATTTTGTCATATGTCAAAAGCGACTATGTAGATTCCAAGAGTCCTTTATTCTATGGTAAGAAGCCATGTCATTTTTCTTTCCACCTTTATCTCATATCACTTTGATTCAACCCTCTTTCTCTGATTCTCTCTTGCATATCTACACGATGGAGAGCTCTGTATTGTTGTTCAACGACATTACCAAACTCTGTATAACCCAGAAATTCAAATTTTGGACAGAGATTAAAATGCCCCTAGCTTTAACTTGGAATGTACTTAACCAAAATGATGTAAATGATGTAAATATGCTATTATAGATTCCTAGTGTAGAACTCAAGGCCAAGGCATGACTAGTGAATAGCTAGGCATTTATGATCTATATATTTTTATTTGGATCATATGGTTGGATTTTCATATTATATCAAAATGTATGTAAATAATATATTGCATAAATAATAAAATGGCCCAAGGTGGTTTTGTAAAGAGAACTAGAGGGGCTATGATTCCACGAGAGGGGAAGAGGAAAGGGGGCCTATAAAAGACTAGATCCTTTATTGTCAAGTGTCAACCTTAGAACTCATCCAAATTCTCCCATGTGATTTGAATAAACAAATTACCTCCTTTTGACTATTGGACCCAATCATTGAATGCATGTGTGAGGTTAGTGGGAAAAGTCACCTCATGGAATTATTGAAATGGGGTTGCGTGCACTTTTATGCCAATTTTGTCATATGTCAAAAGTGACTCTGTAGCTTCCAAGAGTCCTTTCTTCTATAGCAAGAATCCATGTCAGTTGTCTTTTCACCATTATCTCGTATCACTTGGATTCAACCCTCATTCTCTCATTCTCTCCTGCATATCTACACTATGGAGAGCTCTATATTGTTGTTCAACACCATTACCAAACTATGTATAACCCATAAATTTGAATTTAGGATGAAGATTATAATACCCCTAGTTTTAACAGTGAACTTATTTAACCAAAATTATGTAAATGATGTAAATATGTTGTTATGGATTACTGGTGTGGAACTCAAGGCCAAGGCATGGCTAGTGAATAGATAGGCATTTATGATCTATATATTTTTATTTGGATCATATGGTTGGCTTGTCATACTATCTCGAAATGTATGTAAATAATATATTGCATAAATAATAAAATGGCCCAAGGTGGTTTTGTAAAGATTTTTAGAGGGGTTATGATTCCACCAGAGGGGAAGAGGAAAAGGGGCCTATCGGAGACTAGATCATTTGCATCCAAGTTTCAACCTTAGAACTCATCCAAATCCTGCCATGTGAATTGAATAAGAAAAATACCTCACTTTGACTATTGAACCCATTCATCGAATGCATGTGTGAGGTTGGTTTAGAAAGTCACCTCATGTAGTTACTGAAGTATGGGGTTGATTGCATTTTTATGTTAGTTTTTTTCGGAAGTCAATATACAAATTTCAGGAGTTATTTCTTCTATGGTCAGAAGCCATGCCAATTGTCTTTTTACCATTATCTAGTATCCCTTGTATTCAACCCTCATTCTCTCATAATTTCTTATAGATCTACACTATGGTGAGCTATGTATTGTTGTTCAAGACCATTACCAAACTATGTATAACCAAGAAATTCAAATTTAGGGACATAGTTCTTGATTTAGAAGGAAAATGTAACATCGCGTTTTTTACCCGAGCATGTAAAAATATGTAAATATTGATGAAAGGGATAAAAGATAGATATATGGTCCAAAATGGCCAAGCTACGTAAATTTGTAAAATTTTACTCTTTAATATAAAATCTAGGATTACTATAGACCAAAGGACAAAAGAAGAAATGGGGGACTATGTCTCCACAAGGAGGAGATAGATTATCCCAAGCCTAGGATTAGAGGGAAAAAAGGTGCCAACCCATACATGGCACTTGTCAAATTCTCTTTAGGAAAGGGAAAGCTCTCCAATTGCAAGGATTCCAAGTGGTTAGTTCTTATCACTTTTGGTGCAACTTAGTTATCCTCAACCATGCATATAAATAGAGAGATCTAGATATTATTTCACTCACTTCCTTCATTTCATAGCTGGCCATTTTTGTTGCAGACCCTAACTACCTACAGGATAACCCCTGCCATCCACACCCTACCATCATCACCTACCAGAAAAATAACAATAGAACTCCCTAGAGCCCTATAAAGGATTTGGGGAAACAAACCTGAGCTACTGTTAGCTCAAATAAGGGAGTCTGGGGTACTATTAACTCAAAGAAGGCAGCCCCATTCCTTGGCTGAGAGACCGATGTATCTAGATAAACCAACACCATCTTGTGGATTGATAGTCCCATCTCAGGGGTGGCCTATCAAAGTAATATTTGGCTTGGCAGAGTCTACAACTGGGTGGAACATCCTTGGTCTACAGGCAGTCGGTCTGCTTTCCAGATAAGTATTTATTTGTGTATGAAATGTATTGTGGAAAAATCATTGAAATGCATTTTATTTAATTACCGTTTAAATTTTAATGAAATTATTGTCATTTGTAAGATTACATTCATAGTAATTATGTTGGATTTTCTTTCATACATGTTTAAATTAGCTATGTGGTCAAATGCATTCATAATTCCACAGTAAACCCTAATTAAACCTTTAGAAAAATAGATCCGAGTAGCATGGGTGTTTTTGGGTTAAAATATGGATGTATCACAGTCTAATTAGTATGTGGGGTCGCTGGGACCATGACAGCTTGGTATCAAATACCCCCACATTGCGGCTTTGGGACTACATGGGACGTATTCAAATTCAACATGCATAAATTTATGTTGGATATGAATTGTATGAGAGAAATGCATCAGATAAATGATGGGAAATATAATGTTAAATCCTTCATGGTTTAGTACATATGGAATCCATGGTGAAAACGATGAATTTTTGTTGATTTTGATTGAAATTAGGTAGCAACGCTAATACAAAGATTTTATGTTATGTTAGACAATGGGAAGTGCCATTTTAAATGGTCTATATCATACTTGATCATATCAACGATTGACAGATCTTCAAGCTCACGAAGATGCACGCTGTTTAACTTAATTAGCATGAGTATGAAGGAACGTGTTAGTTCCTCAATCATTTAGGATTGTAAAAGAGATTGTGGGAAACCACTTATCCAAGGATCCTGAAACTACTTTTTTTCTAATCTGCAGTGATGTGACGTGGAAGATACGTTGGGACCCCTATCAATCATGTCAGTATTGAGATATGAGATGTCAAGTCCCTCATCAGTCATGTCTGTCTTAGGAGATTATGTGATCGACGACTGATAATGCTTCAGGATAGTGAAAGTGATCTTTATTTTAATGAGCACAATCCTTACCAAAAACCACTGCAAACACGTGTCATCACCATAATCACTTAGGATCGAAAAACTGGTATGTCTAAACCACTTATTCATAGATACTAAAACCATTTACAAATAGGAGGGTGACCTGGCTATATCAAGAGGTGGAAAATGGGGATTTTTGGCCACTCAATGGACACTTATCCTAACACATCATCACCCTTCTACGTCAACACAATGCCACATCAACAAAAACTCAAAAAGTTAAAAAAAACCGAGAGCCAAAATCCTGTTTTGGCCATAACAAGAGTATATTAAATCATAAATTAGATATACTTACACCATTTCGACACTATTAATGGAGGCTACGAGATCACCAACGAGGGACAATGACCTATTCTACTCAAATTTTGCAAAAAAATCAGTTTAATGGTTTTGATGGTGTGTAGCCTGAGGATAGAAAGAGGCTCAGATGAGGCCCAAATTGTTATGGTAGAGTCATGGTCTAGTCACATAGATAAATATGGAGCCTTGATGCCAATTTCAAAAGGATGTGATTTTGGGAGGTGAAAGAAGGCCAAAATCCGCTATTTAGACATGCAAAAGGTCAATTTTTGAAAACTTAAAGGAGATAAAAGTGACCCAAGAACTCATAACCGAATATATATATATATATATATATATATTCTACTCATTGAGGTGAACAATGTTTCTTAGAGGTGATTTTTCCATAAATTCTCATTTTGAGAGATTGTAGTTTTTGGTATAAGTCTAGAAGAATTGCATAAATTAAAAATTAGTGATTTCATAGTTTTATAATATTTGATGGAAACATAATATTTGAATGATGAAGGTTTATATGCAGTTATAGTTATATGGGCTATCAGTTCCCAATATAAAAATAATAATTCTATTTCCTTATCAGTTTTATTCCACGGATCTTGGAACGTGGTTTTTCAAAACACTTGTAGCTATAGAAATAGGGTAAAATTGGAAACAGACTGTGTTTGCAAAGAGATATAACTATTAATAGTGAAACTAGTATTGAAAAGGGGTATAGTCATTGGAAAAAGTATCATTAGGAGAATAGAAACAATGAAACTAAATATAAATCAGTATTTTCTTAAATTTCAAGAAATCCAACAGAAAAGGGGCCTGCAACTTATTTTTGAAAAAAATCTGAAAGATGATTTTCTAAGAATTTTTCTTATGCATAAAATTTGTTATAGATTTTAGAATATTTTTTTGTCATAGTTTTTTTGAATATTTAAACACATTGCGGATATTGTAAAGAAAGTTGCTATAGGTTACATGTTTACAACTTAGTGCCACAAAAATTGAATTGCACAATATAGATGGAAGGGATAGAAATTTCAAGGATTATGAGAGAAGAAGTCAGGTGGTAGAATATCAGTATAGACAATGAAGATACTAAATCTAATGGACACATAGTTAACTTAGAATTAGTGGTAGCTAGTGGAAACTATGAAAAGTCCAAGGATGGAATTACATAGTTGTAAAGATGATAATGAAATAATGTTGAGGCTTAGGAGAAATAGAATCAATTAAATAATCAACTTATGCAAAGTTTGAAATTATTATAGAGGTAACTACAAGTTGGATCGGTTTCATGCTCAGATGAGGAAGACATGGTCAGTTCAAAGAAGAGATCTCATGAAAAATATAAACACACTAAGAGTGTTACTAAAGGTCATCGGCATCATTATTCACCACCTCATGCAAACAAGATATCTTATGCCACATATGATTCTAGAAGCAGTACAAAAATGTCTCCAAGGAGGAATCATAAAAGAAGACACGTGGAAGAAGTCTTGCAAGGGGAGATTAGAAAGATTAAGCCACTTAATTTTGACGATGAGAACAAAAAAGGTTAATATGTTCAAGTCTAGTTGTTAGCAATAAGTAAATACCTATGTTTGCATAATTATTCCTTAAATGTGGATGCTAGAATTTCCATTTATAACATGCAGGGAAATGCCTCAATATGGTGGGATCAATTAGTGGAAGTAAAGAAAATCAATGGGAATAGGATTTCATGGAAACAATTCAAAAATTATTTTCAGTATAAATACGTATCTGGACATTATTATAAGAATAAAATGGAGGACTTATTTGAGCTCAAGTTGGGAGCTATGAGAAAATTGTTGAGGCTGTGTGGATTTTTAAGGAAGAAAAAGTAAGAATTCAGAGTATTCTAATTGGACTTCCTTTATTCTATAAATATAGAATCCAATATGATGAACCCAAATCCCTTGAAGAGGCCATATGAAAGGATAAAGATCTGTTTGATTATATTATAAGTAGATATTCAATACAAAAAACTTAGAGGGATAAGAAAAGGGATGAATCGGATCAGAGGAAGAAAGGATTTCAATGTCCCTTGTTAAGGAAATCAACAAAGTTCATTCCAATAGAGAAATCCTATCCAAACTGGACCGAGAGATTGTAGGATCAAATGAGGAGAAGGAAACTGTTACTTTTTCATTTCCCAATAGGGACCCTACTGGGACTACATCAACGAAAAAATTCCCTACTTCTTCCCTTCCTAACTTTCATGACCTGGAAGATGAAGATCCTGATGATTTTATATTTGAGTTCGATGTTCTTAGCAGAATCTATGGCTACACTTCCAATGTCCATAAGCTGAAATTATTTCATGCCACCCTTAAGGGTGCTATCCATTAGGGTGCAACCCTCCATTGGTTCATGGGTTTTGGGGGAAATTCTATAGAATATTAGAATGAAATGAAAGAGACCTTTGTAAATAACTATCAATATTAGTGCAAATAAGAGGAAATATGAGACAAAATATTTGGGATGACTCAGAGAGCATATGAAAGCTTGGAATACTACATAGAGAGGTTCCAGTATAATTTGAAGAGGTCTAAGAAGAACAACCTAGGAAAGGAATCCTTAAGAACGATTTTGATAAGATGAATGAGAGAAGATTCATTATAGGTTCTAAACCTGATTGGGGTAGGATATATCTATAAATTGAAGTTTGATGAAATATGTGAGTTTTTCAGGTGCTATTCTAGAGGTAGTTCCAAATCAGGGAAGGGGCTCAGAGATATTCCTTCTAAATTCATTAAATTCGCTACAATCATAGGAATTACAAGGACTAAGATATGTTATTTATTTGATAATTTCAAAAATGATATTAGTAGTTCCTTAAGTTCACAAATTGATTGTTTTCATACTAAGAAAAGGGGGGAGGAGAAAACAGGGCTTTGACAATATTTTTTCCTAAATGCCAAAATAAGCATCTAATAAAGGAATGTACGCTAGAAAACGTTGAGGTATGTAATATTTGCGAATTAAATCATTCTACTAATGATTGTCCTTCTCTGCTAGGATTAAATCTATATATCACATAGAACCGGAGATTGTTAGCTCATTATATGTGATGTAACCTTAGAATTATTTTCATCTTATGCCCCTAGGTACAACAAAAAACCCTAATATGTAGTTTCCTTATGTTCAAAATCAAATGTGGAACACTCCTAGACAATGGAGATCGTTCCCATCCCAACCTATTTCACAACAAACTCAATATACATGGAAATAAGGGAGGAGAGATTTACCTTATTATGGACTGACAACCTTCCCTTACCCTCCAGTGAATAAATTTCCACCTTCACATCCTCTACCGCAATAAGTCACTCAACAAGTTACAGTTACCAACTCCTACCAACCCTCCAACCCCCACAAAAATTTCTTCCCAACCCATCCCAAACCCAAAAAATGAAGCGTTCTAAACTACTTACAATGTTGAATCCCCCCCATACCCCACTTTCCCTACTTATTACATTTCACCTATTCCACTCCAAGAAGTCTACACAGTGTTGCAGGAAGTTCCTGCTGCATTACAGGAAGTTACACTCAGATCTAGGAAAGTGTTGGGATTAAAAACTACATAAAGAATAGAGGATATTGAGGAGGATGATATTCCTAATACACCAGATATAGATACTTCCAACGAGTTACCAATTAATGTGGAATAAATGAATCCACAATATCACATTCATTCCTCCCCAATTCTACCTCCTTTCCCTGAAATATTAGAAATAAAAGAACTAATCACTCTAGCTTAATTTGAATTTGTCTCTAAGATTAAGAATTTATGCATAAAAATCCCCCTGCTATAGGAAATAAAAGACATACTAATTTATTCCAAAGTAATAAGAGAGCTGTGCATCAAGAAACCTAGAAGACAAATAAAAAACCCTTCAACCATCTAATTAGGAGGGAAGTTGGCAAGTTTGATGTCTTCTCACGTCTCCACAGAGAAATATAGAGACCCTGGAATCCTAGTAGCAATAAATTTCATCAATAACCACCCAATTAAACATACTTTGATTGAATTGGGTGTAGTGATTAATGTGATGACATTAGATACATTTTCCCAGATAGGATGTTATGATCTTCTTCCCACCCCCACTATTTTGGAATTTGTTGATAGATCAAAGATTAAACCAGAGGGAGTGTTGGAAGATGTATTATTTCCATCGATTCTTGGGAGTACCCTGCAGTTTTTTTTGTCCTTCAACCAAATACCAATCTAGATGGGAATCCTCTCATATTAGGAAGGCCTTGGTTGGCCACAATAGATGCCTTTATCATATATAGGTCTGGGAACACAACTATCACACATGGAACAATTTTTTTATTATTATTTACCCCCCTACTAAGCCTATTACTAATCAAGAATGTAAGCAATGTCTTGATGATGATGATGATCACATTGAGGAAACATTTCATCCTATTTTAACTATAGAACAAGACATGAGTTTCAAGGAAAATTTTGTAAACATTCTAATTAACCATTACATTTCCAATCCATATTTTCTTTAGTATTTTGGGGAGCAATTATCTCCTAAAACATAACTTTCAAGAAGAATGCTCAGTAGAGGAATTGAATTCCGTATTTTCATCAGCATTCCTAGTATATTCAATGACTGAATGTGATAGTAAAATAGTGGAATTTTTTCCTAGGAAACCTTTAAATATAAATTATTCTTTAAACAATACACATAAAAACCAATTAATTCATACATTGAAGAAATTATTAGATTTTTTTGCTTGGGAGTACACTTATATGAGGGGTATTCATCCAAATAATTTCATCAATCACATCTATGTAGAAAAAAATTATATACCTGTGAGACATCCATAAAGAAGGATGAATCCATCATTAAGAGAAATTATAAAGGAAGAACTTCAAAAATTATTAGATGTAGGATTCATTTACCCTATCTCAGATAGTGAGTGGGTGTATCCACTGGTAATTGTCCCTAAAAACAATGGAAAAAGGAGGGTGCGCATATATTATAGGGAGTTAAACAAATCTACAATGAAAGGTCATTTCCCCTTTCCTTTTATAGATTTTACTCTGGATACTCTAGTAGGGAAGAAATACTTCTCTTTCCTTGACGTCTTCAGATGATGTAATTACCAGATCCCAATCTCCCTAAAATATCAGGATAAGACAACATTTACATGTCCCTAGGGCACATACACATACAAGGCATTACCATTTTCTCTATGTAATGAACCAACCACATTTCAAAGGGCAGTACCTTGTATTTTGTTTGATCTTTTGAGTGATTGTGTTGAAATATGCATAAATAATTTTACTGTTATTGGTGATTATTTTAAAGAGGCATTATAAAATATTGAAAAGATGTTACAAAGGTGTAGGGAGACACATATTTCATTAATTCATGAGAAATGTTTTATGATTATGAATCGAGTAACTTTTTTGGGACACCATGTGTCTTCTACATGAATCAAGGTAGATCCAACAAAGATCGAAGTAATTGTGAAGAGGTCACCACTCGATAATCAGAAGGGAGATAAAAGTTTCTTAGAACATGCAGGATATTACAGGTGCTTTATAGAAAATTTTACCAAGGTAACGCTATCCCTGTTTAAATTATTGGCAAAAGAATCTGAATTCTGTTGGAATGATGCGTGTCAACGAGCATTTGATATATTGAGGGAAAATATTTCTTCAATGCCTATGTTGAGAGGCCCATACTAGAGGCTTCCTTTCATATTTCTACCAATGCTTCATATTCTTCTATAGGAGCAGTATTGGGGGAGAAGGAGATTTCTTAACCCATGCTCTTTATTTCATAAGTAAGAATTTATCCCCAACATAATTAAATCACACAGTGATAGAGAAAGACTTCCTTGCGGTAGTTTATGAGATCAATAAATTTCGGCACTGCATCATAGGATATGAGGTATTTGTGGATACAAACCATTCAATGATAATATACCTTATGAGGTGGTGTTGAATTATTGAAACTTTGAAGTGTATGTTACAACTTATTTTACCACACATGGTTGATCACATATTTATGGCCTTCGCTTTCCCTATGCAAACTCTTTGGACCCCATGGACCAATATTATACTTTGATGTTTCCAAGTTCATCCCTAAAAACACCTGTTTATTTCTGTATGTGACTTTTGTCCAAAAAGTTGCATGTATACGTGGATTTTGGCCAAAAACCTACATGTATATGTGAATTTTGCCAAAAATACACATATGTACACGAATTTTGGCCAAAAACCCACATATACAGAGAAGACAGTGGTAAAAATCAGGCCAAGGGTTAAGCCAATAAAGGGGAGTGTCAATGGATGAACATACTATAAAATGTGACACAGAAATGGGGAGAAACAGAGAGAAAGTCAATAATATCAAGCACATTGTGCCCCCAAATACCAAACAAAAACAAGGAACGTCCCCAATGGAGTCACCAATTCTGTTATAGAGAGGCTTGGGGTGTACCACAACAGACAGATAAATCGCAGAAATCAATCCTTTCCCATATGCAAGAGAAACCAAATATCTAACACTAAGGGATCATGGGTTGTCACTTATTCCAAATGGTTGAAGTAGATCCCCGTTGAGCTTTTTCCAATCCCACTTGCTTTAGAAACTCACTCTCAACAATAGTAAACAAGGAAAGCATGCTATATAATACGGTGTTAGATCTACTATAGCATATATATTCATCAATGTATAAACAATTAAACATATCCATGGATTCAATTTTCATTCAATTGCACATTAAATGGATAGGAAAAGGTATTTCTACTAATTAAATTAGATATTACACAAGTGACAACCTCTGTTGGCACGTCTACGAACCAAAGAAACTGAGTCCTCCACCTGGGCCTCCACCACTTGAATCCTCCATCTCTTGATAGCAATCTCAGACTCAAAGGAAAGCTTGGGAAGAACACTAAGTGCTCCAAAGGGACAAAGGGATGTAGACTCAAGTATAAAAAAGATACAACAATAATGGACTATAGTTTCCTTGCTCTTCAATTCCTTTTCTTCAATGTATCCAAGGGGTTCCTTATATAGCACTCCAAAGGGGTAATGTAGGGTCAAATCCGAGCTATCTTGAGGCATATTGAAGTCCAAGAGTAAAGTGATTCAGACACACATCAAGGAAAACTCCAAAAATATTTGGATTTATGCACACATCTTGATGTATGTGGGTTTGAGGTCAATATCCGTGTATATACGTGAATATGGGATTAAAAGTCGCGTACAACAATAAACAGGTGTTTTTAGGAATGAGCTTGGAAACATAAAAGTATAATATTGGTCCATGGGGTCCAAAGAGTATGCAGAGGGACAATAAAGGCTATAAATATGTGATCAACCATGTGTGGTAAAATCAACTATAATAATGTATTTACTTATTATCCCTGATGTTCCTATTGGGTGAATCATTTGTATTTCGTTATACCCCGATGTTCATATAGAGAGAATTACTAATAGTCATGAGAAAATTCCCTTCATTGTAAGTCGAGTCATTAGCACCCTAATTTATATAATATTAAATTGTTAGAGTCCTCCTAAAGAAGTCATTCCAATAATTTTTAGTGGGGCCGACTTGCTGAGTGGAAAATCAAGTGAAAGGAAGAATATAAATAGAAGTGAGGCTCTCCTCATTTCTACACACTCACAGTCACTTGTGTAGTGCATAAGAAAGAGAGAGAGATAGTTGTCGCTGCAAGGAGGAGAAGAATCAGTCTAGGGTTTTATCTTTTATCGTTTGATCATCTATATTGAGGAAGCTTTTGTTAGTTTTTTCCCATTAGGGTTTTCCCAGGGTAAATTTGTGTTGATCTTGTGATACTATTTCTTCCAGTGATCTTGTCTATATGCTTTTGTTATGAAATTGAAATTGAATGATGGTAATATAGCTTACTATATGGAATCTTAACATGGTATCAGAGCCAGGTTGAATAGGACAGCTTTCACTAGGTGAAAAAACCCTCTCTCTCTCCTCGACAAGAAATTAGGGTTGTGGGAAAAATTTTGAATTTTGGAGAACTAATTGCATGAAAAGTTGTGCCATCCTAGAGCACATCTTCTGAGCCTAGGATTGAAGTTAATGGAGAATTAGATCTCCCAGAAATTCAAATCCTATTTTGACACTACACCAGAAAACTGCAGAAATCCAGTGAACCAGAAAACTGCTAGAAGCTGGAGTGTTGAATCTCACAAGTCAATTTTGAAGGATGAATACTTGAGATCTCTAGAAACCAAGCACACCAGTCAAATTTCCTTATTCAAGTGCATCTCCTGGTAAGTTCAGTTTCTCAATCCTTAGAATTTCATTTTTCAGTGATCTCCTGACAAAATGGCCCCAAGCACCAAGCTTAAGGACAAGCTAGAAGGCATAGATAATGTTCAAGCATGGAAATACAGGATTGGCCTCATTCTTAAGGAGAATTATCTTGAAAAATATATCTAGGATGAAATTCCTGAACCTGAAGAGGCTAAAGCTAAGGAGAAGCACGAGAAGGATCTGATAAGGGCACAAAGAATTATTGTTGATTCTATCAAGGATAACTTGATCCCTCAAGTGTCATCCAAGAAGAATCTGAAAGAAATGTATGATGCCCTATCCAGAATGTATGAAGGAAGAAACACCAACAGAAATATGAATCTAAGAGATCAACTAAAGAGCACCAAGACGAGTCATGGAGAATCCATCTAGGACTATTTCACAAGGGTCTCCCAGTTCAAGGAACAACTAGAAGCTATTGGAGACAACCTTGATGAATATGAGTTGGTTATGACTAATCTCAATGGTCTCACTAGACTTTGGGAGTCATTCATCCAAATGATGTGTGCCAATAAGGAAATCATGAAATTTGATGTTGTATAGGAAGATTGTATTCAAGAGGAGACTAGAGTAGAAAATAGAGAATCTTTACTAAAGGAAGATGATCAAGCCCTAGCCACTCACACCAAGAGAAGAAGGAATCAACCTAAATTCAATAAGGGAAACCGCAAGGAGTCTCAACCTCCCAGAAGGTTCCAGAAAACAAGAGAAAGGCTCCCCAATAAAGACTACTCTAGCTTTCAATGTTTTCATTGTGACAAGATAGGGCACATTTCTAGAAATTTTCCTTTGAAGAGACAAGAATACAAGAAGAAGAAAAACAACAAAAAAGACATCATGCACATCTAGCTGAAGATGAGGATGATGAAGAAGAAGAGGAAGGACCTCCAAGAAAGAAAGCAAGAGAAGAAGATGCAGAAGAGTATGTACTATTCTCTGCACTCTATGGGTCTGTAACACCTAGAGAAGACACTTGGCTTATTGATAGTGGCGCTTCAAAGCACATGAAGGGACGAAAGAAAACTCTATCAAAACTCAAAGAAAATAACTCTCCTCAAAAAGTATCTCTAGGAGATGCCTATCAATATCCAATCAAAGGAATTGGTGAAGCAAGATACAAGCTTGATTCAGGAAATCCCCTAAAGATGAAGGAAGTCCTATATGTACTAGGTCTAAAGAATATTTTACTTTCTATATCATCTTTAGATAAGAAAGGATTTAGATTTGCATTCATAGATGTCCAAGTACTCATGTGGCCCAAAGGAAAGTCAATTGAAGATGAATTTGTCATCGGTGAAGAAGAAGGAGGCCTATATAAACTTAGGGGACATTCAGAAACAACCCTTGTTCATGAGTCCACTAGCCCTAGTGAATTGTGGCATAGAAGGCTTTCCCACATCAATTACAAAGCACTACCTCATGTGAAAAAAGTAGTGATGGGATTACCATACTTGAAGATCAACCATGAAGGCATTTTCAAAGGATGTGCGAAAGGGAAAAATATCAAGAATCCATTTCTGAAGAGTGAAACAAAAACAAAAGGTATGTTGGAATTGATTAATTCGGATGTGTGTGGTCCAATTTCCCCCACATCTTTGAGTGGTTTTGAATATTAAATTACATTTATTGATTACTATTCAAGAAATACTTGGATATACTTCTTGAAAGAAAAGAGTGAGGTGTTTGATAAATTCAAGGAATTCAAATCCTTGATAAAGAATCTTTCAGACAAAAGAATCAAGACACTCCGATAAGACAATGGCAGAGAATATACTTCAAAAGAGTTTGAAGCTTTTTGTAAAGATGATGGAATCAAGAGGGAACTAGATACTCCCTACAATCCTCAACAAAATGGTGTTACAGAAATAAATAATAGAACCATCATGGAGAAAGTGAAGACAATGGTTTATGATCAAGATATTCCAATGCATCTATGGGAAGAAGCAACAAGAACTATTGTCTATGTACAAAATAGAATATCTCATAATACTCTTGGATTCAAGACTCCAGAAGAGATGTTCACGGGAAAGAATCCTGAGGTAAGTCACTTCAAGATATTTGGTTGTTTAGTATATGTTCATATACCGAAGGAGAAAATAACCAAGTTGGACCCCTTCGAAAAGAAGGGGATTTTTTTGGATACTGTGAAGTTTCCAAGGAATTCAGAATTTACATTCCTGGATTCCATCACATGGAAATTAGTAGAGATGTAACATTAGATGAAGAAGCAGCTCTCAAGAGATCCATAAAATGTCAACATGAAGAAGTGTATGAAGAAGAGGCACCTCCCAAAAATGTAGAGGATACATTCCTCCCTGATGATGAAACACCTGAAGAACATGATATGACAGAACCATAAGAACCTCCCAGGATGGAGATATCATGAAAGAGAAAGCCTGCTTGGGAAAGAGAACAAGAAGCAGAAATATATCGATCTTCTGAAGGCTCCACAAGGATAAGCAAGAATCCCAAGCCATTTTCCATCTATGTAGCTTTGATGTGTGATCTTGTGGATCAAGAACCTACAAACTATGAAGAAGCAGTACATAAGAAAGAATGGGTAGAAGCAATGACAGAAGAGTACCAGTCAATAATGAAGAATGATGTCTAGGATTTAGTTCCCAAACTAGAAGGCAAGAGTGTTGTATCCTCCAAATGGATCTACAAAATAAAACATGCAGTTGATAGAAGTATATAGAAATAAAAGGCAAGATTTGTGGCTAGAGGTTTCTCTCAGAAAGAGGGAATTGATAATGAAGAAACATTTGCACAAGTAGCACAGTATACTTCGATTAGAGCTATCATGGCACTTGCATCCATGATGAGGTGGGACTTACACCAGATGGATGTGAAGACATCCTTCCTGAATGGTATGATTGAAGAAGAAGTATGTATAGAAAAACCACAAGTATTTGAAGTTGAAGACAGAAGGAATCACGTATGCAAGTTGAAGAAGGCCCTGTATGGCCTGAAGTAAGCTCCTAGAACTTGGTATGGAAGGATATATATTTTCCTGACGAGCATGGAATTTACCAAGAGTAAAGACGATCCTAACCTTTAATACAAGGTTATAGAAGATGAACCTATCATACTATTATTATATGTAGATGACCTATTTCTGATAGTGAATGAGAAACATATTGTAGAATGCAAGAAGAAGCTCACTGAAGAATTTGAGATGAAAGACCTTGGGTTAATGAATTATTTCCTAGGTCTGGAAGTGTGGCAAAGTTCAGAAGGAATCTTTCTCAATTAGGGAAAGTATGTGGTATAAATTTTGAAAATATTTGATAAGTTGGAATGTAAATCCATGGCCACACCCATGGATACCAACCTGAAGTTGATGGCTAATGAATAATCATAATTGGTGGATGTGACTCAATAGAGATAGATCATTGGGTCGTTGATGCATCTAACAAATACCAGGCCAGACATTTTTTTTTTCTGTGAACACCCCAAGTTAGTATCTAGTTCAACCTAGAGGTGTTCACCTGATAGCTGCAAAACATGTGATGAGATATCTAAAAGGGACTATAGAATTCGGTCTATACTATGATGGAAACCATGATTACATATTGTATGGCTATATAGATGTAGATTGGTCTAGAAGTGTCTCAGACAGAGGAAGCACATCAGGTGGATGTTATAGTTTGGGGTCTGCTATGATTTCATGGTTTAGGAGAAAACAGTCCAGTGTTGCTTTTAGCACAGCTGACACAGAATATATAGCATCTTGCTCTACTAGTTGTGAAGACATATGGATTGGGAAGATGATGTCAGGTTTATTCAACTTGGAGTTAGATACCATAGTGATTCTATGTGATAACCATAGTTGTATAAACATGACATAGAACCCAGTGTTCCATGATAGATCGAAGCACATAGAAATCTGGTATTTCTACATTTAAGATATGATGCAGAAGGGATCCATAAAGATCTAGTATGTGAGTACCAATGAACAAGTTACTGATGTGTTGACGAAGCCTCTGTCTCGAGTAAAGTTGAAATACTTTCAAGACAATATTGGTGTTGTTCGGAAATACCTTCCCCAAAAGGGGGAGAAGTGATGTTGCAGTGGGAGTGTATC
The DNA here is from genome assembly GCA_001517045.1 of Pseudotsuga menziesii. Lineage (NCBI taxonomy): Eukaryota > Viridiplantae > Streptophyta > Pinopsida > Pinales > Pinaceae > Pseudotsuga > Pseudotsuga menziesii. The sequence goes on along the minus strand of LPNX010661609.1, from coordinate 90,449 downwards.
ATCCCTGGACATTTGTCCTAAAGTGATATGTCGACTTATGTCTTCGATAAATAAGAAGGGTTGTATCATCCCTGGACATTTGTCCTAAATTGTATCTGGTGTCTTCGGTCCTCAAGAATGTGGTGGGGTTGTATCATTCCTGGAAATTTGTCCTAAGTTGTATCTGGTGGCTTCGGTCCTCGAGAATGTGGTGGGGTTGTATCATCCCTGGAAATTTGTTCTAAACTGTATCCAGTGGCTTCGGTCCTCGTGAATGTGGTGGGGTTCTATCGTCCCTAGAAATTTGTCCTAAACTGTATTCGGTGGCTTCGGTCCTCGTGAATGTGGTGGGGTTGTATCATCCCTAGACATTTGTCCTAAACTATATCTGGTGGCTTTGGTCCTCGTGAATGTGGTGGGGTTGTATCATCCCTAGACATTTGACCTAAACTATATCTGGTGGCTTCGGTCCTTGTGAATGTGGTGGGGTTGTATCATCCCTGGACATTTGTCCTAAACTATATCCGGTGGCTTCGGTCCTAGTGAATGTGGTAGGATTGCATCATCCTTGGACTTAGTACTAAAGTGATAGAGAGTGATTATCTAGTAATTGTATTCGGTGACTTCGGTCATCAAGAATGTGGTAGGATTGTATCATCCTTGGATGTAATTCGTAAAAGTGATCTGTAGACTTTTGTCTTCGTACTATGGATTATAGGTTGTTGTTGATGATGATGATGTTACTGATCGAAAGATCAGAGTATGATGATGATGATGTTATTGATCAAAAGATTAGAGTATGATAACGATGATGATGTTGCTAATCAAAGGATTAGAGTATGATGCAAATGATGATGTTGTTGATCAAAAGATCAGAGTGTGATGATTATGTTGCTCAAAGAATTGCTGCTGCTAATGATGATCGAAAGTTCAAACTATTTTTAATGGTGATGCTGCTGATTGATGAAGACTAAAATGCTGATGATGATGTTGCTGCCTCTGAATTTGAAGATGAATACTATATGTCAAAGATGTTGAAAAATATTCCAATGATCTATAGATGTATCACCCTGTTGATGTTGAAAAATGCTTTCTCTCCTTCTCCTGCTGTTGTTGTTGACGTTGTTGTAGAATACACTTCTCGTTAGGGGGAGTGTTGAATTATTGTAACTTTGAAGTGTATTTACTTATTATGCCCGATGTTCCTATTAGGAGAATCATTTTTATTTCATTATACCCCGATGTTCCTGTCGGTAGAATTACTAAGATTCATGAGGAAATTCTCTCTGTTGTAAGTCGGGTCATTAGCACCCTAATTAATATAATATTAAGTTGTTAGAGTCCTCCTAGAGAAGTCATCCTAGTCAGTTTTAGTGCGGCCGACTTGTTGAGTGGAAAATCAAGTGAACATAATAATATAAATAGAATTGAGGCTCTCCTCATTTCTACACACTCACACTCACTTGTGTAGTAGATAAGAGAGAGAGAGAGAGAGAGAGAGAGAGAGAGAGAGAGAGAGAGAGAGAGAGAGAGAGAGAGAGAGCTGTAGCTACAAGGAGGAGAAGAATCAGTCTAGGGTTTTATCTTTTATCTTTTGATCATCTATATTGAGGAAGATTTTGCTAGCTTTTCACATTAGGGTTTTCTCAGGGTAAATCTGTATTGATCTTGTGATACTATTTCTTTCAGTGATCCTGTCTATATGCTTTTGTTATGAAATTAAAATTGAATGCTCATAATCTATCTTAGCATATGGAATCTTAGCAGGTGGCTTTTACTACTTCAAGAATTTGAAATCACTATAGTAGATATACCTCGGAAAGAAAATCAAGTAGTTGACTTTTTATCTAGGTTAAGTCATGAAGGTGAGACCATTCCTGTTGATGACATTTTTCTTAATGAAAATATGTTTTTTATTTATGTTAAATCACCATGGTTTGTGGATGTGAATAACTATGTTCTTGTAGGTAAATTACCACCCCACCTTTCACCAAAAGAGAATAATAAACTCATTAAATGAAGTGCTCCATATTCTTGGATCAAAGGAGATATGTTCCACATGGGCCCTAACCTGATCACTCGAAGGTGTGTAAGAGAAGATGAAGCATACAACATCCTTGGATCCTTTCACGATGAGCCCTATGAAGGGAAATTTGTAGACAAGTGAATAACTCACAAATTTACTTTGTCAAGCTATTATTGGCCAAATATTTTAGACACAGAGTATGTTCAGAGCTATGACATGGGTAAGAGGATGGGTCACCCAGTCCACATAGATGAGATGTCGCTTCATCCATAGGTTCTTAGTGATCCTTTTGATAATTTCCATCTAGATTTTGTGGGCCCTATCAATCCTTCTTTTATAGGTAAGAAATATATTTTGGTATATAAAGATTATGTTACCAAGTGGGTGGAAGCGAAAGAGGTACCCAAGGCTACATAAAAGGTAGTAGTAGATTTCTTGTTTGTTGATATTTTTGTTCAATTTGGAGTACCTATAGAAATTGTTAGTGACCAAGGTGCCTAATTTATCTCCAAAATTATCCAAGAAATCACTTGGAATCATCAGATCAGTCATCGTAATTCAAATCCATACAATCCATAAGACAACGCAAAAGTGGAATCGAGGAACAAGGTACTGGAAGCAATACTGACCAAGACTATACAACTGATTGAAGAAATGCTGGTCAGATAGGATCATGGAGGCCTTATGGGATTTTATAATTACATGGGAGACTACTACTGATACCCCCCATATGAATTGATATATAGGAAGCATGTCTTATTTATAATAGAATTTCAGGTCAAAACTTTTAAAATGGCAGATGAATTTGGTATAGATATCACATAGGCACATAATCAAATACTTTTACAAATTAATGAGCTTGATGAGATTACACAAGATGATGTTCAAAATAGAGAACTTGTTCAACAACAAAGATACAAATTTCATGATAGATACATTAAGAAGAAACATTTTAATGTAGGGGAGTAGGCATTATTCTTCGACACTAATTTTAAAAATTTCAAATGGAAGTTTAATACACACTGGATTAGCCCGTATGAGGTTGAATAGGTCTTCAACAATGGATATTTCAGGATCAAAACTATTGATGATGGGAAGGAGAATTTCTTGTTTAATGTGAATATGGTCAAGTTGTATCAAAATCCCAAGTCTGGGGAGGAATTTTGTTAAGTTAATATTGGATTAGAACAATATGTAAGGGTGATTCCATGAACATGGGTAACACTTTTTGGCCAAATTTGGTGATGAAAACCTGATTTTTTACTTATTTGCTAGATAGAAGCCCTCAAAACGCATATATGCCATGTGAATTTTGACTTCCAGTAAAAAAACAAATTGTAGAATATTATGTTGGCTTCATAGTGATATTTTTAAAAAAAATATTCCGATGTCATTTAATGTGTGAATTTTTGCATTTAATGAACTGTGTGACCTTAAAAATTTGAAGAAGCTAATAAGTGGCTCGTGTCCACGTAGAGTAATTTGATCTTGCATTAATAATTTAAAAAAAATAAATATATGAGCATGATCTACATAAAATGCAGTGTGATGTGCATATTTTTTTGTTAATTTTTTTCACATTATACAATTATTTATTATTTTTTGAAAGTGACCACATTCGATTTCAGCATCGTTTTAAACACATATTTGTCCACGTAAAGGAATTTTTTCTATTTTTTCAAAAATTGAAAAACCAAAGATACCCTTTTGAAGAGGACACGTTGATATGTGATGTGTGCATTTTTAAGAATTTTTTGGCTGTGTATTTTTAACTCTACGGATTTTTCTTTGTGCTGCTTTGAAGTTGCAGTGTGGTTTTCTAAGTATAAGTTTTAGAAGTAATTAAAAAATAAATTTCATATGAATGCCAAAATGCCTGTATGTTACCTCAATGGATAGAAGATTCGTTGGTGAATTTATCGGTATCAACTCCGCTTATTTATGTGCTAGCAATGGCAGGGTTTACACCTCTGCAAGGCACATGGAATTTTTCATTTGTTTGAATGTGGGCTAAGTCTGTTTTTTTAAGCCCTCGACCGAGGTATTTAAATACCTCGGTCGAGGTCCTAACAAAACCTCGACCGAGGGTTTGTTAATACCTCGACCGAGGTATTGGCTCGGTCGAGGTCCTAGTCCTATAATATTCTATTTAAAGAGAGCATCCTTAAGACAAAATGGTAGGTGGTCATTACATTTTTTGGGAGTTGGTGTCTGAAATGAAAAGAAGGGTCATTTATCTTTATTTGTAGAAATGGGTCTTGGAGTATTAGGAGTTATAGATATGATTGATCAAATCTATGACTCCTATGACTCCTCGACCCATATCTACAGATCTACTCCTATTCAAACATTAATGACACTCCCCGAAGTCCCTGGTACAAAATGAAATGGAGCCATTTATTGAGTAGTGGGATGCAACTGCGCAGTGAAAGTTTTTCACATATTGAAAATGGCGAACCACAAAAGAGATTTGGAGAGAGTTTTGTGGAGATCAAGGCAAAGTTTTTTGTGGAGAGTTCTATTTTCAATATGTGAAAAGCATTCACTGCTTGCAGTTGCATCCCACTACTAAAAAATGGCTCAATTTCATTTTGTACCAAGGACTTCGGGGAGTGTCATTAATGTTTGAAGGCAAATTTTTTTGTGGAGAGTTCTATTTTCAGGTTTTCATGAGTTGTTGGAGGATTCAGCAAAGTATAATGAATATATTTTGCAGTCTTTGGTTCTCTATTTATGATTTTTTTGACAGAGGTACCTCGGTCGAGGTATGTACCTCGACCGAGTTAATACCTCGGTCGAGGTATTTAGTAACCCTCAGTAGAGGTTTTAATACCATGACCGAGGGTTACTAAATATCTTGACCGAGGGCTGAAAAAAACCTCGATTGAGGGCTTGATAAAACCTCGGTCGAGGTATTAATAGCTCGGTCGAGGGTTTAACAAGCCCTCGACCGAGGTGCGTTTTTTTGTTTTTGCCCACATGCGCTTGCCAAAAAGTGTTACCCAGGTCCGCGGATTTACCCGTAAATAGTGGATACGTGTTGACGAAAAATATCATCCAATGTGTACAAAGGTTGTTTCCCTAATATGAATGGTTTAGATCTAGAACAAAACATATTACAACACAAGAAACTTCCCTAGAAGCCTAGATTACTTGAATTAACTGATCTCATACATTTTAACGAAAAGATCTAAAAGTCTGAACATGTTGTGCTTGAGTTATGCGGTGAATGAACCTACAATAGACACAAAAGGACAAATACCACATGAGAGTAACAAGATAATCTATGTCTCTACATCAATGACCAAGGATAAAGGTAATAAACAAAGTGTTATAATGAGATATATAGTGTTTATGGGAAAGAAAGCAATATTTGTATTAATAATCAAATAGGGAGAGATCATAGCCAAGCCTTGGTATTGGGAGATTCTAACAATGGAACCTTGCCTCAATATTCACCTTACCTCTAATGACTCCAAGAAGGTTTGGGATTATTTTTCTAGAGTATTGATACCTTTACACAATCTTCCTCCTCTTTCCCATGAGGGGTAAGCCACTATTTAAAGGCCATAATGGATAGAATGGGCTTAGGATTCAAAGGAGAAGGTTTTGGGATCATACCAAGGATAGGGGAACTTGATATCCACATGTCCATATTGTTAGGGATGAGGTTACATGAAGGTTGCGTTAGCACCTATGCTAAATTTTGAAGATTTCTACATAAGGAATCTACACTAATCCCTCTTCAAAGGTCCAAATCAGTGAAAAATGAGGAGTAGGGTCAAGAATTTTTCATTTCTCATGGGCTAGAGATATGTAGAAAGGGTTTTGAAGCTACTTGAGAGGATTATTCCTAACCCTTAAGGTAAAAATGGATCCAAAATATTAGGTGCAGCCTTGGAAATGAGCCTGATATGAAAAATCCGATCAAGGATAGGTATTGGAAAGAATGAATGATGGATATCCCACCCACAAATGAGATCAAAGGGACAAAATATCATTTTTTCCTAAATAAAATCGCTAGTGGAAGTGCGGAAGAGGTAAAATATGGTTATGAAAAGTGAAATCCCCACTTCCACCTTCCGCGATCCAGGATCTAATGGCTCAAGATTATTCTGCCCTAGATCGACGATCCAACAAAGGGTCAGGAGTGGAAAAGACAAAGTTTCGGTCATAAAAGTTCAAATCTCGATTTCTACTTTCCGTGATCTTGGATCCAACAGTCTAGAATGTTTCCATGCAAGATCAATGGCCCAAAAAGGAGTAGTAGGTTTAATATTAGAAAGTGGAAATACCAAATGGTTTTGTTGTAAAAAATGTGAAGTCCCACTTTCTGAGATCCGCAAGATCGAACGATTAGGTAATCTCCTGTGTAGATCAATGGTTCGGAAAGGCGTAGAAGGGAAGATATTGGAAATTGAAGAATATAAAGAAGTTTGATCTCAAAATTTAGAATCCCCTATTCTGCATTCTGTAATCCTCTAGATCGATGGTTCAAAGTGCTTACGGCTAAAGATTGACGATGTGGAAAGAAAACGATGGACGAGGAAACGAGGAGGCGGAATAAGAGAGGGTTCGATGAAGAAAATTGGAAGGTTAGCGTTCCATTTTCTGCTAAAGGTAGAAGCAGAAAAGAGGAACTATAAATTTTTTGGTATGAAAGATAAAAATTTTGATTTTCACCCTTTGTAGCTTCATCCCAGATCAATGGCTGAAAATGAATCCTGCAAGGATCGACGATGCTGAAAGCTAAAAGGGAGAAAGGATAAGGCGGGGTCGGAANATAAAAATTTTGATTTTCACCCTTTGTAGCTTCATCCCAGATCAATGGCTGAAAATGAATCCTGCAAGGATCGACGATGCTGAAAGCTAAAAGGGAGAAAGGATAAGGCGGGGGCGGAAAGACTAATTTGAACCTCAAGAAAGACATTGACCCATTTTTCGTTTCCCACAGACCCCAGATGAACGACCTAGAATAAATATCGAGGGAATATCTACAGTTCAGAAGCAATTTCGCAGGTGAAGATGTAGGGTAGTTTGAATCTGTTGCATATCATTGAGGAGCCATCATTTTCAGCCCACAGGAATGGTTTCCAGGTGTTTTATTCTCCATTTTTTGTCCAATATGTGTGTTCCAGCATGCTTTCCTATTTTGTTAACAATCATGGTGAATCTGCCATATCAGAGGTTGTTGGGATTTTATGATCATTCGGATTTTATCCCTATTTTTGTAACCAATTTTCGAGGTTAGTCTTGGGAGCCCATAACTCTATAAATATACCCATGAAAGAGGAATAAAGGGTTGAAAATTTTCATTTAGAATCCTTAGCTCTCAGGTTTTGTAGCTCTATTATTTTCTTGGAAGCTTTAATGAAAAGTATTCTCTGAGTTTTCTGAGATTCATCAAGTTGTTTCCTATTCAGTTTGTGTTTCCTGTATTTCCATTTTCATGTATGTGTTTTCTACCAATACATTTCTAGGTTGTATGCAAGTAAGTTGTTTTTTATGGCGCTCCTTCCATCAGAAATCATATTTGTTATGTGTTGGTAATGACTGTGATCGAATTCATCCATAGATAGGTGCTATGTTTCAGTTGTTGTCCCTTGTTATATTTCTTCTAAAGGTGTTCCCATAGATTCATCCTTTGATATATGCCTCTGGTTTTCCCTTGGCTCTTTCCTCATTTCCATCGGTCATCACTTCAAGATAATTTGACTGAACATAATAGCCACTTTGCCTTAGATTTTGTAGGAAAATTACCCCTCATTATTGCTATAATCCCCTTGAATATTTTTAGTCTGTGACTCCATTTCCCAATGGTATTTATTGTCTATCTCTTTCACCATTTTTAAATCTGCAAATATCCCGTTCCTATGAGAAATCTAGCCTTTTGAATGCTTCTTTAAAGCCAAATGTATATGTGATTTTTTTTTTGTGATAAGAGAGAGCCCTCTCTGACTATATTGGCTAGAATATGATCTAAAGATTGGTTTGAATGGTTATCCATGTGACTTCCTACCACAACCATAGGAAAATTAAAGGGTGATGACATCTTGGCACCGTTGCCGGGTAATAATCACTATTATCTCCTTGGGAAAATGACATCTTCCTAGCTCTACGACCTGGTTTAGTAGTCATTTTTAGACACATAATTGATTGTACATGCTCTGGAGACTTCACACAAATTTTGAAGGTGAATCCACTAGGAAATATTGTTGGCAAAATAACCAACACAAGGAGAAATCCTAATGCAGAAGCTTTCCCATAGATTTTTTATCCAGAGAATCTAATTTGAAGGGCCAATAGGCTACAAAGACTAGCCAAAAATATGTCCTTCCCTACTAAAATTCTTGTTTATGTTAATGATGTATCTAAGAATTGTAATGAGGATTTTGGAATAACTTTCCCAGGACAAAATATGAGTCCAGACTCTCTGAAGTGGTGTTTGATATCTCTGCATTTGATTTTCCCTGCATTTCCTAGTCAACCCAGACCTCAGAACCTCTAGGAAGGGATTTCCAACACCTGCTTGACCCAGAGTTTCCTAAATTTACCTCTGAGTTATCCCTACTAAATCCCACTGTCATAAGGAAATATAGCTCCTCATATATTTCCCCCATTGCTTCCTAGCAAAATCAACATTCATTTTCTAGTTGCACAAATCCCCACATTCCTATAGTTCCTCACATCGTACCAATTTCTGTCATGCCATACTTAATTTTGTTATATTTTATTCATATCTGATTAGATTATCTAGGATCTTTTTCTGAAATAATAACACATGCAAAAAAAATGCATAAGATATAAAATATACACAAGACACAAATATTTTCATCGAAGAAACCATAAAGGGGAAAACCATGCAAACTTCTTCAGAATAGTAAGATGATCAAAAGTAGTAATAAGAAATTTTCAGTAGCGATCTTTCTCTCCTATTGTGATTGTCTCTCTCTCTCCAATGCCTTATAGAGTGTCTGAGCCATATATAAATGAGGGAGATCACCTCCCTATTTATACCCTTTCAAGTCATTGACCAAGTATAAGACCCAAGATTACATGTCATCTCACATGGGGCTCACTTATCCTAGAGAGACCAAAATTACATATTACATGATGTTACACTGGGGACTATTGCCTCGACTTTCAATGGAGGTTGTACCTCAAGTTCTAGACACATTTTAGTCATCCTGTAAAGTGGTCACACACATCCCCAATGGGGATACAACAACATAAAATGATAATATACATCAAAATATCTTCCAAAGTTACAAATACATCAACACTCCCTCTTAACTAGGAATGTATTCTCTCTCTACATAGTCATAAACACATCTGGTCAGGTATTCATCGCTTCATCATCATCACGGAGTCATAGAGTCTTCATCATAGCTACTTCCATCATCTTCTTATAATTTGATCATCGTCCCATACAATCTATCATCGGAAGTTTCTATAGTGCCAACCGTTTTTCATGCTGGATGTAGGCCTAGTCCTATGCCAGGTCTCCATATACAGTGCCAACCCTTTTTTATGCTGGATATAGTCCTAATCCTCTGCCAGGTATTCATCTACATCATCTCTGCAAGAAATCCATCAAGTAGGTACATCCCGAGACTTATTATATGCCTCTTGCAAAACCTGCAAGATCTCCCAGGACTGATTATATGCCACTGCAAAACCTGAAGGAGCATCCCAAGACTAATTACATTCCTTGCAATACCTTTGTACCCTACTATTACCTCATCATCTTCAGATCATCTCATCATCACATGGAGCAAATCCCATATACACATAACGCAACACTCACATTCATAGGCATGGCAGGACAAACCTACTACCATCTGGGAAAAGGCTTTCAGCACTTACATCCACCAGCATGGTAGGACACTCTTACTACCATCCAGGAAAGGCTCCAACACATACATCCACCGGCATGGTATGAAACACCTACTACCATCTAGGAAAGGATCCAACACTTACATCCATTGGCATGGTAGGACACACCTACTACCATACGGGAAAGGCTCCCAACACTTACATCCACCGGCATGGTATGACACACCTACTACCATCCGGGAAAGGCTATGACACTTACATCCAAAGGCATGTTAGGACACACCTACTACCATCCAGGAAAGGATATGCACTTACATTATGACCATGGGAGGCCCATCCTGCCACCAAGTCAAAAAGGATCTGCACTTACATCACGACCATGGGATGCCCAACCTGCCACCATGTCGAAAAGGATTATGTGTATTTTCATATTTTGGACTCATCACTTCACCTTGGAAGGAACCTTAATATGAATTACACCACACTTCTCTATGAAGTATTCAAAATTCACTCTGGTCATTTCTATCATAGAATCACATCAGGACTAATTACATCCAAGGATAACCCATGAGCTTCGTTGGGACTGATTAAATACGAGGACAACCTATAGGACCGATGATGTCTGAGCAACCTATGATTTTTACCAAGATTTTATGCTCAGAAAACTTGTCTCTCCAGCTATGCAAGAACTCATCACTCCCTCTTTCAGGAGATCTCAATCTGGATCACATACTGGAGCTTCAATGCTCCTCTCTACATCATACAAAAATGCAAGTGAGATCAATCAAATCAAATAGTATCTTTCAAAAGAAAGATACTACTTCAAAAATACCTGAGCAAGTGGAAACATATTTTTCCTCGATTGTACTCAACGCCATGCAGGACTCCATCCTACCAAACCAGTAGCCCATACTGGATCTCAAACGGAAGAAGAAAACCAAGGTCATATTCATCCCAGTAGATCAAGCTACCAATCTGAATCAACATAACATGCAATTTAGTCTTCTTATTCATATCATACTTGAGCCCATACTCAACTGTATCCTTTAGGTACCTCACTAAATGCTTTTTAACCAGGTGAGCATCTCTTGGATCTGTCAAGAATTGGCTCAAGTCGTTCATAGCAAAGAATGTGTTTGGTAATGTATTTGTTAGACACATCAATGAACAACTCATCTGACGATACATTGTGGCATCAACCGTCTCTGATGAAGCATCACTCAATAGCTTCAGGTTTGATGCCATAGGTGTGGCCATGGCCTTGTAGTCCATCATCCCAAACCTCTTCAAGATCTCCACTGCATACTTCCCTTGTCCAAGGGAGATTCCATCTGCACTTTGCCACACCTCCATGCCTAGAAATTAGTGCATCATACCCAAGTCCTTCATCTCAACTTGGCAACAAGTTTTCATCTTGCAACTTTAATGAGTTCCTCTTTTCCTGTCAAGAATAGGTCATCGACATATAACAAGAGCATCACTGTTCTTTCACCTTCAACCTTGAATTAAAGGTTGGAATCCTCTTTACTCTCAATAAATCCTAGATCCATTTGTAAGCTTTCCATCATGTCTTACCATATCAAACCTTAGGATCTTCTCCCTCTTCCTTTTATTCTCTTTGTATTGAAAAATTATATAATGGAGTGAAAAGTAGCTTCTTTTACTAATATTCTATGTATCCATATAGGGTCACTGGATACCAAGATCCTCTATCTTGAACTTTGTTGAAAATTTCTTCTCATACCCATCTATGAGCTTGTCATCCTATATAGGCATTCATCTTCAAACTTGTAGCAAAGGATAAGATCTTCATCACTCTGGGTGATCTTCAAGCTCCTTATGTAACTTTATGTTCTATCCCATGGGTGCCTTCTGAGCTTCTACAAGGAATTTTTTAATTTGCACACATGATTATGCATGCCATGTGTCTCAAATCCCAGTGGCTACTCTACGTATATGTATACTTGACTCGCCACTAGTGCAAATGTCTCTTCGTAGTCTATGCCTTCTTTCTTGCCTTGTATCCCATGATGTTGCCATCTACTACATGTTGGATCTTGTATATCTATATGGAAGACACTATGGACTTCCCTTAGACATCATTCTACTTGAATTGGTACTCTTTGATCATAGTGTCCTTTCGTTTCTTCTTGTCTACTTCTTCATAGCTGGAAGGCTCTGCATCAATGATGTCGCTCAACAGTGTCACATAAATAGGGTGTGTCTAAGGCCTCTTTATTTCTTTGGAAGTATTGTCATAATATTCTTCATCTTGGATTATTTCTCATTCCCAAGGTGGTCTTCATATTTTGAGGTGGATCTATTGTTCTCTTTATATTCTTACGAAGATCTTTCTTTCTCTATGGTGTCTTTGACCTAGGAAGCTTCAGGTTCCACTTCTGAATTGTTGTTACTTGTTATTTGGAATGATCTACAAGTCAAGTTCATTTTCATGATTAGAATAATATCATAATTTCCAAAACATATTAATAGTGACAAATATATGTCACATAGCCATGCGACTATTTTAGCCAATGCTACAACATTCATCCATATCATGTATGTACAATCACTTCTAGATGCATTCTACCCTAATGTTATTAAGAGTGTGTACTACTACTAATATTCCAGAAAAGAGGTTTCAATATAGATAAGTAGTAATGGAATGTTGTACAACATCATTGACTTCTTGCCCATCATGTTCATTTCAGTAGTATAAATGCAAATACTCAAACATGCATAACACATCAACTAAATATCAACAAATGCATAACCAAAAAATATCATGAAATGACAATTGAATACTTATCTTTATTTGTTTCGTGGGTAGAATATTTATTTAGCCTTCAAATTCATCACATTCTTCATTCATAACAACATCATTTCTTATTCAATTACTAAAATGGATAAGATATTCTTCAAGAATTGAGTCCTTCATATTCCTCATCGTTTGATGGATCTTATTTGAATCATGAGATCTTGATCTTGAGTTGCTTCCATATTCTCTTCTCTTATTATGAGTCAAGATTCTTCTTGTGTGCACTCTTCCTAGAGTCTGTTGAAGGTAATCACTTCCTTCTGGCACACATTCCTTGAATGAATGAATCCCATGATCTTGGGAGGCCATTCAAGGTGGTTATAAAAATATCTTATTATTCTTCAATTGCTTTGTTATAGCATCAAACACTTCCTTTTGGTGTCTTCAAGGATGACACATGAGGGATGATATTATCTTTAATAGAATTTGCAATGATTCTCTTGGCTCTAGAATTAGCCTCATCTCCCTCCGGCTCTTTGAACTTCCTTACTGAAATACTGATCCAAGTCAATTTCTTCAAGGACCATGGAGGTCCTATACTTCCATACTCAAAAGTTGTTAGCTTCACCAAGCTTGTCATCAAGCTGGTGTGATTAGTCATTTTTATATGAGAATCTCAAATGTAAATAGCAAAAATTTAGATCTTACCGATTTGAGGTGTTCGTCTTAGTTCTAGAGCTGGCTGATCTAGGGTTTGTCAAAGAAACCCTAATTTTAAAAACTTGGAATTTCAAACTTCTAATTGGGTATAAAGATGGGCCTCTTCAAGCCAAGCTGTCCAATGTACTCATTTTCTGAAAACAATGGAGGGAAGATCTCAAAACATGAAACCCTAGTTTTCCAATTTCTTCTACAGAAATACTGATATTGATTATGTTGTATCTTCAAATTTTTGGATCCATAAGGTGTGAAACTTCTCACTATGATATCCTGATAAGTATTCTTTCCAACCCCATAGGTTAGAGAAGAAATTAATTCTCCAAGTGGGACTTATTTGGAGTTTCCCAAGATTACTATTTTGGGTACTGTTCAGCATAGCGAACTTGTAGGGACTACCACGTGTCACTGTTTCACATTATGGGTCTGAAAAACGTACCACAGAAACTAAAGTTCATTCCCTACCTGCAAAATCTTACAAAATTTTGTTTGGAATTTCGTATCTCGAGATATAGAAAATATCGCTAGGCCACCTGCTTATGACTGTATTCTAGAGGAGGCTAGAACCATGATTTGGAGGAACCATATCACGTGAAGTATAGAGAATATGAGGCTAAAACATTTACATAGTGTATGGAATGAATTTATATTTGTCTTGTAAACTTTTTAGCTTCTAATCCTTCTCCAATATCGCGTTATAGTGAAAGTGCTAGGATTACTAAATTCAGTCTTCTAGGGTTTTCAGGCATGAAACCCTAATTTCCATTAGCTGCCATTGTAGTTGTATTTTGTTTGTACATTGAAAATTATCTAATTCAAAAACCGATACCACCAATAGATATTCCCTAGTGAGGCAAGTTAGCCTAGCCCTCCTTGCTTGATGATCTGTGGAGAGAACACCTTCAACTAGGAAGCCCTAGTTCCCGCAACTGCATAGTGCCTTCTTTCAAAGAGGCTCTGATACCATGTTATATTCTCTTCAGATATGATCAGATTATCAAGGATATTTATCTGAAATAATAACAATTACAACAAAATGCATAAGATATAGAATATACAGAAGACACAAATATTTTCATCGGGGAAACCATAAAGGAAAAAACCCTGCAAACTTCTTCAAAATAGTAAGATGATCAAAAGAAGTAATAAGAAATGTTCAACAATTATGCCTTAGAGAGTGCCTTTGTATTTATAACCTTTCAAGTCACTAACCAAATATAAGACCCAATCCTATATGTCATCTCACATGGGGCCCACTTCTCCTAGAGAGGCCACAATTACATATTACATGATGTCACACTGGGGACTATTTCCCTGACTTACAATGAATGTTGTAACTCAAGGTCTAGACACAATTTAGACATCACATAAAGGGGTAACACACATCCCTAATGGGGGTACAACAAAATAAAATGATAATATACATCAGAATATCTTCAGAAGTTACAAATACATCAACAAATCCCCCTTTGTAAACCCTATTATACCTCCGAGGATGAAAAATATATTTTCCCCTTTACATCTCCCTACTACTGTCCATGACCTCCCTCTAGTATACTCCCAAAGTCTCAAGCAATTTAATGGGGAGAGAGGGTATTCAGTTGAGGAGCACTTGGGATGGTTCTTAGATTGGATAGACCTAGATTAAGTGGATCATGATGATGTTAAGGTTAGACTGTTTCCTCAAATTTTGGATGAAGAAGCAAGAAAATGGTATAAAAATCTCCCAGCCAACTCCATCTTGAACTATAAAGCCTTTGAAGACGCATTCAAGGACGAATGGGTAGACAAGAAGAACACTAAGTTGTATCTGTCCCAATTCAATTCCATGAAGAGAAAGGAGAGTGAATCTATCCAAGAGTTTTCTGATAGGTTTATGAAGGTGTTTAATGCCATCCTTGCCCAGTTCAAACCTCCCATTGGTTCTTCCCAACTACACTATGCTAAAGCCTTTGATAGTGAGTTTACCTTGTGGTTAAGTGAAAGGATATCAACATCCTTGGAAGCTATGATGAAAGATTCCATAGAGGAAGAGGTAAACCTGATTGCTGTAAGAAAGAAGAAAAGGGATGAAGGAGAATGGAGAAGGGAGGAGGGAGAGAGGAGAAGAGAGGAGGGATAATGGAGAAGAGACTGGGGATAATGGAGAAGAGAGGAAGGATAAAGAGGGGATAGAAGAAAAGATAAATAAATTGAACAACCCTCTACTTCTAGCTCACAAGAGGCCATAATAGACATAATGCTGAGAACCATGCAAAGGATGATGGAGAGACTCTTTGTGGATGGTAGACTACCTCCCAGGGAAAATCAATAGTAGCAAAATAGGAACCAAAATGCTATAAGACCACAAATTCCCCCAAAAAGGTAGAGAGACTAGAGAAACCCTCTCGATCCACCTATCTAACCCCCATTTTAAGAAAATTATGTGGATCTGGATGGTGAGAATCAAGCTAAGGAGGAGATCCATCAGATGGACACCAACTCACCTCCACCTTTCTGACCAAAGAAGAAAATAATAATGCTTTTCTTGAAAGGGGAGATATTCCTGCTGGTGAAATAGAGGACTTTCATAGAGGATATCAACTTGATGTCATGGAGGTCTAGAGACAGATTGTCCTAAAGAGCAAAGATGTTCCTGTTACCAAAAGTAAAGAGGCAACAAACAAATCCTCTACAAGAAAACCAAAGAGAATTCCACCCCCTAAGGATACCTCCATGAATGTAGTAGAGCCCAAAGGTAAGTAGAATAAAGAGGATAATCCAAGGGGATTAGAGTAGGGGTAGACCTCTTTTAGTCTAGAGGCTGAAATTTCAAAGATAAAAATCTCCGTACCTCTCACTGAGCTGTTAAATTTTTTTGAATATAATTCTAAATTTTCCACAATGTTGAATCTTCTAGGAGAAGTTCCTGCAATGACAAACTCCCAAAACATCCAAAATGAGAATCACACCTTCCTTTTTGGACCCCTTGTATAAGAGTCTATGGATGAAGATACCCCTTTTTTCTATATTAGTCTGAACATTCACAATGCCATCTTACACAATGCCATGTATGATTCAGGAGCCTCCCACAATATGATGCCTAGGATAATAATGGAATAACTAGGATTGGAAGTGACCAGACCCTACAAATATCTTTTCTCTTTTGATTCCAGCAAAGTGAAGTTTCTAGAACTTATCAAATATCTAGTCGTCTCTTTAGCCCAAATCCCTACCAAGAACTTGGTCATGGACATTGTTGTAGTTGACATCCCTCTAAATTTTGGGATGTTGTTATCAAGATATTGGGCATCCAAAATTAAAGGTACTATTCAAATGGATATGTCCTATGCCATCATTCCTATATTTGGAGCGTAGAGAAGGCTCTTTAGGGAGATAAAGCTAGCATACATGGTGACCAGTGCTGAAAGGCCAAACAACCATCCCATATATGCATTGGATACTAAGATGGGATCATCTATCTTCTTTACAGAAGGAGACACAAACAACTGTAGTTCCCAGAACACTGCCTTTGTACCCACTCAGGAGGAGCTGGAGGGGGTATGGGAGGTAATTTTTTATGGGGCAGCATGCAGAGAGGGGGCAAGAGTTGGTGTTTTGGTGAGACCCCCAGGAGGGAGAACTTTAAACTAATACTACAAGCTTGATTTTGTTTGTACAAATAATGAGGCAAAGTATGAGGCTATGGTGTTAGCCATTCATATCCTGAAGGATTTCCAGGTCAAGAGGGTAAGCATACATGGTGATTCTAAGCTGGTCATTAAACAAATGACATGTGAATATCAGGCCAAACACCCTAGAATGAGAAGTTACAAGAATGCTACCTAGGACCTGATAGGAGGTTTTGAAGGGTGCAATTTTAATCCGATCCCCAAGTTGCAGAATCATGTAGCTGATTCTCTAGCCACTTCTGCTACTAGTTTCAAGGTCCCCATGCACCCTGGTGGAAGGTATATGATTGAGATCAGGAACAGGCCTTATGTCCTTGATAATGTAAAAATGTCGCAAGTTTTTGAAAATGATAAGAAAATCTAGTTCTTCCTCACTCTCACTAGGGATTTTGATGGATTGAGTATCGATGAAGAAAATCAACTTCTAAAGGATACCACTCCCACTCATGAACCCTTACAAAGCTAGACTTCTGCTCCCGAAGAAATGCACCGAGAGGAGGAGGTTTCTCCTATTGAAGATGTTGAGGATGTAAATATTGGGATAGAATATCAGCCCAAGGTCATCAAGATATCAAGAACCCTCTCATCAGAATCCAAGCAGAAATACATCTCACTGATGATAGAATACTCAGATGTGTTCACTTGGAGATATAGTGACCTAAAGGCCTATGATACAAGCATAATCTAGAATACCATACCAATCAAGAAGGCCAAGATGCCTTTCCAACAAAAGATGAGAAGGATGAATCCAAAACTGCTACCTATGATATAACAAGAAATAAAGAAGTTATTTGAGGCCAAAAACATTGTGGCTATCGGATTCTCATGCTGGGTGGAAAATCTGGTCCCCGCCAGGAAGAAGAATGGGGAAATAAGAATATGCATTGACTTCAAGAACTTGAATAGAGTTTCTTTGAAGGATCATTACCCACTCCCCAAAATGGACGATATATTACAGAGAGTAGTGGGTTCACAAAGGATCTCCACTCTAGATGGCTTCTCAGGTTATAACCAGATCATGGTGCACCCGAAGGAACAAGAGAAGACAACCTTCACCACACCCTGGGGCTCGTTCATGTATGAAAAAATTTCGTTTGGACTAATGAATGCAGGAGAAACTTTCCAACGAGCTATGTACATATTCTTCGCGGATGAAAAGGACAAGATTTTGGTCATTGTTGGGTAAAATATCATCTTGATTAATTCACCTAATATTTAATTATCAACCAGGGTTGGTAGGCTTAGGTTTGACACAAAATATATGCGAAGGTAGAGGGGTTCCTAGGGTATCGTGGTAATACTTTAACAAACAAAAGATTGAAAGATCTTTCAAAATGAAAAACTGAGTCAAACTCCTAAGAATTCAACTATCAGGGTAATTGAATAGAGTATTAGACCAGAGTGGTATCAAGTTATACTACTCTACTCTATAAACAGTTACTATAAGATAAAGATATAGACAATGATATTTTACAACAATAAACTACTTTCTATAAGGGGATATATTTTACTGCTAAAAAACTTTTAGAGAATGACTACACAAGGAAAGATTTACAAAATTACAACAACTAGATACGCTTCTAAAAAATATACATGCAACTAACAAATGTACATAATGGTTTAAACTAAACTATCTAGTTCCATTCTCCTTGGTTATTATGAGGATAAGGATTCACTGTGAGTGGAACAATAGTAGGAGAAGTATTGAAGTGACTTTCAAAGGAAGTGAAGAAACTAAAGGGAATCAAATCTAACTTAACCTCTACAAAGATATGCAGACTAAGAAATGTC
The DNA here is from genome assembly GCA_001517045.1 of Pseudotsuga menziesii. NCBI lineage: Eukaryota > Viridiplantae > Streptophyta > Pinopsida > Pinales > Pinaceae > Pseudotsuga > Pseudotsuga menziesii. The sequence goes on along the minus strand of LPNX010661609.1, from coordinate 71,671 downwards.
CAATTGTAAGCGATAGTAAACATGATGATTTATTTCATAAGGAAATAAATCCTAACTGCAAAAGATGGAACAATACTACAAGAAGGTATACCTAACTTATAAACAAATATAAACTTATTAAAGATGATTTTAAATCCTATTCTATAGGTTTATTTGGTAACCACCTAATTGGAAGGGATAAATCCTACTGCTTATGATCAATTTACAAGGTACTAACAAATTTACCTAATTTAGACATATCTAATTCTAAGAAAAAGAAAGGGTGAAATTAATTCAAGCCAAAGATATAATTACAAAGCAATACAGTAAACCAAACCACATGACACAATTCTAAACATAAGGTGAAAAGAAGGAAGAAATAGGAATAAGACTGAACAAGTGTTCTAAACAGTCTCATCTAAGGATTTTAAGAAGAAACAAAACCATTGTCTAACTACCACTATCAAAACATAATCAGAAAGCTAAAGAAAAAATTTCAAAATAGATTAAAAACGCTCAGGATTGAATGAAATTCTGGATAATAGACTGGAACACAGGTCTAGATGACAGGAAGAACAGGCTGTTTGAATGATAGTCTACACACAAAAATCTCTAAAATATCAAGAAATAATTAATCTAAATGATTTTGAGGTCAGCTGATCCATGCACATGATAAGGAAATATAAAGAATAGAAATTAAGCCTGACTAATGATTAAATTAAATCTATGAAATAACTTAAATTCAATTCATAATTAAAAACATCATTATCTATTTATTAAACAAACTGTAATATAACTAACTGAATTCATAACAAAATGGAAAGTGACAGAATTGAATCTACTGTAATTGAATCAAATAAATATATTCTATCAACATAAACCAAGCAGTAAACTGGAAAGACTTGAAAGGGAAATTGAAAGAAAATTTGTGCACAACCAGTTGCTTAACTCACAAAAGGAAACTACATTAAGAACATAATATCAAAGTGTAATCTATGCTACAGGGAATGAATAACATGAATGATTTCAGTAACTAAATTGCATAAACAAATTACAAATAAAAATATGCTAATTACAAAAAGGGAAGAATGGAAATACATAGAAATAGAAAGCTCTGGTTGATGAGGGTCCCTCCCAGCAATCAAAGCGATAACTTGCTCAATCCTACTAAGACACGATCATGCATAACATAAGTAGAACTTACATTAAACTGAAGAAAAGTATTATAGAGTTTTTAGAACCAACTGATTACATGTATAAAATGGCAAAAAAGTATTTTTTTATCAACTCCTCTCACATAGCAGCATTTGTATATATAGCATTTTACAAAGGGCAAGCAAGTCGAACCTTTCAGTGGTCGAATGCTCTTAAGATAAGTCTACCATTATGATAGATAACTAAATGAATAAACAACATATGATTTTTTCCTCCTTCTTCGCGAGATTGTTCTTCTAAAGCGCGTGATGTGGCATACAAGCTTTGCTTCGGTGTGGCTGGTGTCAAGGTGTCATGAAGAGGCATCATGCGGGTGATATTCTAGAAGGGAGTTTGTGCTATCGCTTTGGCACGTGGAAAACAAGTAGTTTACAGGCCATTCCATACTTTAATGCTTAGGAATCTATCAGTACCAGCACGCGATTAGCTCGACGGACTGAATGATGAGCCGTTTAGTGAGTTAGATATGCTGTACACGTATCTCGAATGGATGCATGGTCTGTTCGTTAGCTTACCGAGAACCAAGATCTGCAATAATGATTTAATATGTTAGCATATCATCAAATATCATCATATTTAACATATAAAATCATGAAATAATGGAAATAAATCATAACTTGCATAAACCCAAAATATAATCGTACCTGGGGATGAATAGTGATTTGCATGACAGAAAATATGCCCAAAGGTGACAAAACATATGTCAAACATGTAAATTATTATCCAAAAAACGACGACAAAACTAGGATCAAAATTCCTCCAAACCGGAGAAATGCCAGGTCCCACTGAGCACAAAGAGAAGTAAATTAGGAAGAAGGCTAAGCTGCGTTAGCAGCTGCCTTCGACTTGGAAGATGAGGAAGGGGTTTTAAAATTCAATTTTTGAGCCTATGATTTCAAGATAGCACGTGTCTTTTTTTGATTTCTATGAGACAAATTGATGGCCTTGTTCAACTCTTCGATGTTCTTAATCTGCAAGCGCAAATATTTGTTCTCTTGCTGAAGATTTGTGATCATCTTGGCATACTCTTCATTTTTGCTAACTGAATGAGACAATTCCTGGGTCAATTTATCTACTATTGACTAATGTAGAGTAGATGTATCTGCAGGTTTCTCAGGCTCTTGTGAGGGACTCATCTCCTTGGATGGCACTTTGAGATCAACAGTTGAAATTCGTATTTCAGGACCCAACTCCTGAATAGGCATAGAAACAGTTTCATGAGCAGGTGTAGGGATGGTCTCATGATCATCATCTTCAATCATTTTAACTGAAACAATAGCCAAGGTGAACAGAGGTGAGGTAGTGTCAGTTTTTCCTATTTTCGCCACATTGTCTGAATGAGTTGTCTGGATAGCAGACTGAAACATAGACTGAACTAATTTTTCCTTTTGGACTCTAGTGCGAGGTCCTGACAGGGGTATAAATTCAGAAGATACAAGGTTAGAGTGAGTGGACGGAATCGCCTCCAATGTGTCATCATCAAGATGAACAACATTGGGGCTTTTCTTCTTTAATGATGGAGATGGATTGGATTCTTGATTATGAAGATGTTTAGGGAATTTTCAAATATTTAAATGGGGATTAAGAACTTTGAACACAAAGGTATCCCAGGGTTGACTTCGCTCCTTAATTTGTTATAATATTAAGAGCTTGACCAAACTATGATGGTATAAGATACCCTTAGGGTTAACAATATTCTTTTTAACTTGGTTTGACATATTTTCCAGGTTCCTAAGAAAATAATAAGGGAAATTGATATGTTTCTGATGATCAATGAAATGAGCTAACAAATAGAGATGATAGGACTTAAAAACGATAAACTTACCTTCACAAGTAATCAAATGGATGATGACCGTAAAATTATTAAGGAACTCAGGTTTTATCCAATTACGATGAAAACCCTTTCTTCCTGTCACATGCCAAAACTCAGGTTTAAGGGAAAAGTTATGAGATTCCTATGGAACAAACCCGTTCTTTTGCCATTAATCACCTTCTCATGGAAGCTTGGTTGCATGCGCGATTGATTCCTTAGTAACTGGGAAGACAAGATGGCCAACCATTTCCTTCTTTCCATCGAAGCTCATCACAAAAGGCGATGAGATTTCCTCATCAAAACCTTGTAGTAGATCAAGGAACGAGTTCCAACTAGCTCGAAAAAATAATTCTCGGCATTCTTTGAACTCTAGCAACTGGAATCAGTCTTGGTAGCTCTCAGGTTCAAAAGGGCTCGGCATGGTTAAGTAGTGACTAGGATACAGAGTTTGCAGTGAGTATGGAGGAAAGGTGGCTAACAAAATCTACAGTGGTAACAGTCAATGAAAGCAATGGAATGGAAAGAGGTTCACACAACATTGATTTAAAACATGCCTCATTCAACCGATCAAATGATCATGCAAAAGACTCAGCATGTTTAGATGATCGCGCCATTATGGAAATATTTGAAACATGTGTCGTCAAAGATGCATAATTCAATGAGTTTATAAAGTTTCAGTTAATTCAACCATGTCCAAAGTAAACTTTGGATATGTTGAACGTTTAACTTAATATGGATGCATAACCATATTTATGTTGGGCACCCTATATGAAAGTTAATTAAAGACAACATACAGAGTGTTCAATATAAATTGTCAACCCAGGGAAGTCTCTTATTTCAAGGATAATATGCACTATATATGCTTTAAACACTAAATAGCCGATGATGTAAGTAAATGATCCTACTTTCTTGTTCAGCCACACTCATCCCATAATCCACTTAATATAATTTACTTTCTCAAGAATGCAATCACAAGTACCTCCTACAATTCTTAATCTAAAATTGAAAGATTCAGGAAATAACATCTAGATTACTTTTGCAGAAAGTAAAATCCCTAATTACCAAACCATCTAAAAATCCATCCAACTATCTTGATTCGGTTATTATAGAAATCCAAAGTACATGAATTAAATCCATCTATTCTATAAATTCAAAGTACAGGAATTAAATTCTGCAATTATAAATGCGAAGGAACAAACTGCAAAGATCTGAAGAAAACAACAATTGAAAGAACTAGGGATGAACATGGATGTTACAACTATCACACAGTTGCATAAAATATAGTTAACCTATACAGTGGACTGACACACCACACCACTGCAGTTTTACAGAAGATGCAATTACTGATTATTCAAATGACACACGGTAAATCGATAATTGTTGTAGCTTACTGTAAATAAAGGAAGTTATCACAAAATCATAGAATAGAATAAATACAATACCTAATTAACTCAGTAATCCCTGTGGGAAGGCGGGCCCAACCTTCACACAGAGATGCTGGAAGTAACACACGTTAAAACACCGAGATATGAAGAATCAAACTCCCTATATTAAAAGGTGGCAGATGAAAACACAACCTTAATCACAACTGATACAATAATTTGGTTAAAAATTCAACCCCTGGCTCATAATAGTTCCCCGTATTTATACAATTACAGTCATAACATCTTCCTACTATTATCGGATAGCCATGAAGATCTCTGATCTTCAGGCTACCCTAATTACAATGAGTTGTTACAGTTGTGGCAAGATGAGAGCAGAAGATATAGGGAAGCTGTTATTTGAGCCAAAAATAATGATCATGATTAATTGAGAAGATATTCCATGGATTGCAGCTACTTTTGAGTAGAGGTGTACTATTGCCTCCAAATCTATCACAGTCTGTTGTAGCTACCCTTGTACAGCTCGCATGGAATAATATGCTGATACCGCGTTCTTTGGGAAACGATGGAATGGATGGCGATCAAATTCAGCAATGAATGTCCATCCATCCTTTGGAATGTTTGGCCCACTACACTTGTATTCTTTACATATTGAATTATCTTTATAAAACCACCATATGTTAGCATAATTTAAGATGTAGAGCCATGATTACCACAATCCTAAGCATTAATAAAATCAGACAATGATTAACCATACCTGTATGACTTGAGGGACCAAGTGAGGGAAAAACATCTGTTTAGCATTCATAATAGAGTAGGATGAGGCAAAAAGAGGTAGATAAGGGTGGTAAAAAAAGGGCCATTTCTGGGCCCAACATCTCCCCCCAACTGTCCTGTTGCATGTCCTCGTGCAACAACCTCCATTATTCTGAATCTGAATATGGAATTATGCTTCATTCATGGAGAGGAGAAAATTTGTAAGGAATTTCATATGTTCCTTCTTTTTCTACAAATCCCTTATGGACAACCCAATATATCCAACACTTATGCTCTTCTGCCCTTGTTAATGAGAAATATTCCCTGTACGGTTTTGCTGGCCACCAGATGAGAGGAAATTTAAATTTGAGTCCCATCCAATTAAAACCACATTCCCTCATGCATAAAACATAACCCTCAATCCTGGAAAGTGCTTGCTTAAAATTCCTGTAATAGTAGGGGTCCCTATTTCTAAGGGTTGGAGAGGCAACCTTCCATCTGTGCTAACTACCTTCCAAAGCCACTCATTGATGCATGGAAATGTGACTAGTACAAGTAGAAATAACCCTTTCTTTAAGTTCCATTATATGCCGAGTTTGGATGGGACATGAGAGTACACTCTGATGTCTAGTAAGGAGAAGATGAGGATTCTGAGGTTCACTGCAAATCCAAAGATTAGAATGGGCCTCATTATGAGAGAAAGTTTGGAAAGACCTTTCCCAATAAACATGATTTCTCAGAAAGGAGGAAAAAGCCCTCAGCTGAACATCACCTGAGAAAGGAACAAGAGTTGAATGGCGATCCAAAGGACAAGCCAACTCATGCAAATAAAGCTCACAGAGCAAATTCTGGTCCTCAAAATCACTTCCCAAAAATGTTTCCAGGAATTTAGCCGAGGTTTCTATTTCATATGATCTCTCTTATTTCACAGCCCTTAGTTTAAACCAAATAAACTGCTCAAATAAAAACACAGGGTAAGAGGAGGATGGTACTCTGGTACCCAACAATTCCTGAGAAAGAGTATACAGCTGCTCTTTTTCCACCTGCATGGACTTAAACTTTTTCAGCTCCTTTAGCTCCTTCTGCAGTTCTTCCCCACAGAGTTTCTGGGACATAAGTTCTTCTGCCTACTTTTCTTTCAATTCTCTGATGGTCTTTCTATGTTCAGTGAGGGAAACCATCCCTTCTTGATATCTCTTCACCTAACTCCTCCACTTCCTCACTTCTATTCTCAGGATCAAGAGTTCTTTTGTAAGCTTCAGGATTTCTTCTTCTTCAGGATGTTCTTCATTACCAGAATCCAAATTGATAAAATTTTGAGGAGGTCGATTCCATACCTTATCACCTGATGTGCCAAATTGAACATCCTTGTTATAGCTGATTTTACCACTCTAGGTGAATCACACTTTGTATGGCCTTCCCCTGTCCCGCTGCAAACTCCTTAGATCCCTTGGACCATTTTTTGTCCTTTTATGTTTCCTTTATCATCCCTAAAAACATGTCAAAAATGATACACACGACTTTTAAACTCTTAATCGCGTATATACGCGGGTTTGACCACTAAAAATGCGTACATTGGGATGTGTACAAAATCCAAATCCTTTTGGAGTTTTCCTTGACATGGATCCGACTCACTTGACTCTTGGCCTTCCCTATGCCTTGAGATCGCTCAGATTCGACCTTTCATTACCCCTTTGAAAAGATATATAAGGAATTCTATGGTACATTGAAGGCATATGAGAGAATTGAGAGCAAAGAAACTATAGTCCATTGTTGCCAGAACTTATGCTTTAGTTTGCATCCCTTTGTCCCTTGGAGCACTTTTGTGTTCTTCCCAAGCTTGCCTTTTGCTTGTGAGCTTGCTATCAAGAGGTGGAGGATTGAAGTGGTGGAGGCCCAAGTGGGGGATTCAGTTTCTTCGGTTCGCAGACGTGCCGTCAGAGGTTGTAGCTATTGTAATCTATGATTTATATTAATAGAAATATCTTTTCCTGTCCAATCATGTGTGTTTGAATGAATATTTTATCCATGGGATTATGTCAAATGCTTATACATTATTGATTATATATGCTAGAATAGATCTAACACCATGATATATAGAATTCTTGTATTGTTTACTTGTTGTTGAGGAAGTAATTTGTCAATTCAAGCTGAAGTTGGAAAGCCCAACGGGGATCTACTTCAACCATCTGGAATAAGGTACGAGGTTTGATCCTTTAGTGTTAGATATTTGCTTTCTATTGCATATTGGAAAGGATTGATTTCTAGAGTCAAGCTGTCTGTTGTGGTACCCCAAGCCATAGAAATTTCTCTCCGTAACAGAATTGGCGACTCCACTGGGAAGTTCCTAGTAGTTGTCCTTTGGGGGTTGTTCTATCGACATTGAATGAATTTGAATTGCTCTTTCTCTCTTGTTTTTGTGTCGGGTCTGGGGGCATGTTTGCCTAGTAGTGTCTGATTGGTGTGAGTCTTAGTTTGTCTATTTGCCTTGATTTTATGCACCTTTCTTCCTATACGTGAGTTTTTAACTCACAGTCGCGTATACACGCGGGTTTTTCTACGATTTATGCATATACATGCAGGTTTACTGCAAACAGTCATGTATGCCCTTAGTTTTTCCTTTTTGTGGAAGTTAAATGCTTGCTGGGTGAAGTTTGATGATTACTGAGTCTCCTTTGGCACTGCCTGAGTCTGTTTATACCTTTGTTTTTTACCAAAGACGGTTTTTTTAGGCTAATTTTTTTTAAGAAGGTTCTTGTCATGGCATTTTTGATTTTTTGATTGGGATTAGTGCATTAGATTTCTTTTACCTTAGTGCTTTGCTTGAGTGCTGTTTGAGTATGCTTGTAGTGTCTAGGGGTTTTAGAATCATTCTTTTTCTTTTTGTATCTCATTTTATTTCAAAAAATCCAAAAAAATTTGCTTATCATCATGCATTGAATTTTTCATTGTACTTGCACTAGATTTGCTTTGGAGTATTAGTTAGGATTTCATATAGGCAAGCTTGCATTCATCATTTGAAGAAAAATTGTGCATTTCATGTCGTAGCATACCCTGTTTTCATGGACACAATGCATTTGCATTGATTGCTAGGTGTGCATTTTAATTCATGTTGCGTCATAACACCATTAGTTGCACGGCCATATCCCTATTTTGAGTAATAAAGCCAATTAAAATCAACGCTTAATTAAAATGAACTACACTCTTTTCTTTTATAGGGTGCAACAACAAGCTTAGTTTTTAGGATCTTGGAATAGTTCATTGTGAGTAAATTCTCCAAGATCACTAAACAACAACATGTATGTGTTTGTCCAGGTGAGTGTGTGAAATCCTTGGTATAACCAGTGTTTCTCAGGATCCTCCTCTTAAAAGGGAGTTAAGCACGAGGCAGTGTGAGTGGTTATTGATTGGGATGACCCCTAGTCATAACTGAGTAGCACCAGAGATATTTCTAGGATTGTATTTGTATCTGGGGGCTCTTTCCAGAGTTTCAGGATTTTCTACCCTGCCCATACGGTCAATCCCGCCTGTGACTGTCCGCTTGAGCATTGATTATATTGAGATGACCTTAGTGGCCTTAACTACGATATCGAGGGGGTACTTTGCAGGGGTTATTTTGCGGGTGTCCCGGCCAGGTTGGGGTCAGACAGCATAGTCGCTTTATGCATTGAAGCTGAGGGCCACAATAATTGGTTACATACCTCTGCTTGTTGTGTATGGGAGTCTCAAGCCTCTCCTGGGCGAGACATACCTACTTCATTCAGGAGCTCACTTATCCTACCCTTGATTGCTTGCATCTGGATTTAGATTTTATTAGTGATTGCTCTGTGCATGATAGCTTGCCTAGGGTTTGCGTAAATAGAGAGTCTTTTCTATTTTTTAGTCATTGTGGATTCGGGTATGAATCCTCACCGTTCTCGTCGTTTAGCAGGACTTCCTCCTTCTACTTCTCCTCCTCCTTTGGGGGAGAGACCTAGACAGTCCAAGCGGACTATTTCGCACATTGATTCACACACCATGGGAGACCATATAGAGGATATTCCTGAACCACCTTCTCCCATTCATGTAGACGATGGGGAGTTTTCTCCTACTTACGATCCTTCACCCGACTTGGCTGAGTTAGGTCCTGTGATTTCTGAGATAGGAACCTTTCATGATAGACCTACTCACTCTAGGGTTGATTCCCCATTGAAGAATTACCGATATGGAATGTCAGAGGACGCAGAGACTCATTTTGAACCTGCAAACACTAGCTATGGTAGTTATGGTATGTCTGGTTTTCCTACACATGATTTGGCATTTCATGTCGAATCTAAGTTCGAGCCTAACACTATTCCTGGGGGCAATCTCATTCCTTACCATGTGGAGAGGTTTGGGAGCATTAGTCACATTGTACCTTCCATCCTGGTGGTGGAAGTTACATCACATATTCCTCCTAGGTCCAAGGTTAGTGATCCTATTAGGATACTAGACCCGAGATGAGTGACTATAGGGAATAGTATGTACATTATTACTCAGGTCCCTTCATCCTCTATCCCTACTTCTTCAAATGTTCACCCTCCACCTTATTCACATGGTCCTTCAAACCGAAACGTTGCTACAATTCATGTCCGTACTACGGTTACTAGACCAGTTGTGTCTCAGCTTCATGCACCTCCTGTCATTTCGGAAGGTCATGCTCATACTTCTAGAGGTCACATTCCTACTTCTGAAATGCATATTCCTACTTCTAGAGCATATGTTCCTACTTACGGAGTGTCTCACGGGACATCTCATGCGATGAATGATGGACCCTATTATGGGGCGTAGTATGGACAGGGTGCTTCACCTTATGGGGGAGAGTATCAACAACAATCTTACTCTCCTAATTATGGCTTCATAGCTCCTACTAGTCAAGGTCCACCACACTATGGTGCTTCCATGCCACCCTATATGGGTCATCCGTGAGGAGGGCACTGTGGCCAAGGCCATGGTGGTAATCAAACCTATACGAATCAGACCTATCAGGGAGTGGTCCATCAACCTCATCATCCTAGGCTCCCTTTCCTCATGATGCTGAATCTTCCTGACTTGTCGAGATTAACGAACAATCCTGTAACTCATGACCCGGCCTGGCTAGCTGTCCCTACTAAGATTCCCTCGGACATACCTAAGTTCAATGGAAAACCAGGAGAGGATCCGAGCAAACATATTACTACGTTTCACCTATGGTGCTCTTCAAATTCCTTACACTAGGACTCCATCCATTTAAGGCTATTTCAACGCACCCTTACAGGGCCTTCCACAAAATGGTATATTGAGCTACCTAGGGGAGCATTTGCTTTGTTCGACGACCTTGCGATGACTTTTCTTAACCACTTCTAGATACTAGTGCGTTATGATGTTGGTACTGAAATCTTGTCGACATTTCGGCAGGATAAAGCCACACATATCTCGGATCATATTCAAGAGTGGCGTAGATGGAAGAGGTTAATTAAAGCCTTTATACCACCGGAATTCCTTCTCAAATGGTTCCTCAAGTTGTTATTGCCATATATAGCGAAGGATGTTTCTACATCCGGAGTGCAGAATGAGGAACAAGTGATTTTTAGGGCACAGGAACTGGACTTGATTTATGCTCATTCCGGTTTGTTATATGAGATTATTCCCAACACTCTGCGTTCTAGTTTCGACCCCAAATTCAAACCTGGACCACATGCTGATGGCATTGTGGGTTGCACAAGTGCGAAACCTGTGGATTTAGTTGCAAAACAAGTTAGTCAATTTTCAATCAACCAATCTGCTTTGGGACAAGATACGACTTCGTCTCAACCCACCCAAATGGCGAGTGTACTTTCACTGCAATCGTCGAACTAGAAGGGTAACCAGCAGCCTGGACGGAATAGAAAAAAGGGTAAGAATAATCGTAAGGGTGGGAATAAGAATGAGAATGCTAATAGTAATGACAAGTACGGCCGTAATGCTGGGGGGGACAAGCAAGCTAAACGTAAGTTTAAGTTCCCTTGCAAGTTGTGTAAGGATGATCACCTCACTTACTTGTGCCCTTGTATTGATGAAGCTTCGAGGTTCTTGGCATAGGGCCCAGCTATGCTAACTAACCCTTTATCGCACAATCAAAATATGAACTCGAGGTCCCATGACCAGTCTGGTGCTGGTGAAGATCTGCCAGAGGGTGGTGGTCATGGTTGCATTAACATGGTGTGTGCTACAAAAGTTGTGACCCATGCGAAAGATTATGGTTCATCACAACCCAGCCCAGGAAAAGAGCCTGATCCACCAGGGTCCCCTTTGCGTATTGAGAAACCTATGGATAAACCTGAAACTGTACCTTGCATTCCTAAGGGAGTCCTTAAGCATTCGGGGCACAATCCAAATTCCTGAGCCATCCAGAACTATTCAGTTGTCAAGGATTTGGGCCATACTCCTTGTGTGATGTCTGCATTGGAAGTGCTTCAAAGTTATCCTTCACAGAGGAAGGCGTTGCTTTCTTCCCTTAGTGTGAATGATGATGATTCTTCCTCCATGACTAAATTTGAAACTACAGGACTACAACCTCACTTGCCTTACTATGTGTCTCTTTTGATTCACGTAGAATGCCTTAATATGACCGTCAAGCGCATTGTGATTGACAAAGGTGTTTTTTGCTTTTGTGATGTCTTTATCATGTTGCAAGGGTATAGGTTCCCCTAAGCTATCGAAATCAGCGACCATGTTAAGTAATTTTGATGGGAGATCGTTTAGGCTGCACAGCATCCTTCCTTCCCTTAAAGTCCGTTTGGGAGGGAAGACCGTTGCGATAGAGTTCGAGGTGGTTGATGCGCCCCTTGGCTACAATATCTTACTGGGTAGGAATTGGATGTACAGTATGCAAGCTATTGCTTCTTCCTTGTTCTGTGTTGTATGCTTTCCAAATAACAGGAAAATAGTAATGATTAATCAAACAACATTCAATAATCCATCTGTTACCGCATCTTCGGGAGCTTCAATCCCGATCGTTGAGCACTCTCAGCCGGCAACTGGGAGTGTGGGTGCAGGCATGTATCCATCCCTCATGGGAAGCTTTAGTTGTCCTGCACCGATCCTTATGATAGGATCTAGTTCCGGTGAGGCTTCAACATCTATGAGATCGGTGTCTTTTCGCATGAGGCATATGGAAGATCCTTGGATTCTTCCTACACCGAGTACTCCAAGTGAGCCCATCATGATGGACGTGCTATTTCCTACAACTATGATAGCTTATCAAGCTAATCTCAAGTGTGTTGCAAAGCCTAGTCCTTCCTCTTTGCGGACGGAGGAGGAGGACCCTTATGTGCTGCCGGCATGGGCAGTACAGTCTTCTCACGCACATGACTACCTTGATATGGTTTTCCCTTCATATGAAGCGATTATTGAGGCTATGTCAGGAGTTGAGCCACCATGGGAGGAAATCCATCATAGATCATACTTTCTTCCCAAGCTTGACCACTTGGAGCGTGAGGATTTTAAGGCGGTTCTTAATGAGAGAGTTGGTAGTCCTATGGTTCCATTAAGCTCTCCTAGTCAGATGGCTGATGGAAACATGGCTAACATATCTTCAACGATTCCTATCAACATCTCTTGTGATCCTGGAAGGATATAGAATGTCTATATTGGGGCGGAATGTTCCCATGCCGAGATTATAGAATACACCAAGCTATTTAAAGAATTCCATGATATCTTTGCTTGGTCTTACAAAGAAATGCCAGGCATCGACCCTCATATTATCGAGCATGAGATTAATACTTATCCCAACACTAATCCTATTCGACAATGCTTGCAGGCGGTGAAACCTAAAAAAGCACCCGCAATTAAGGCAGAGATAGAGAAACTATTGAAAGTTGGTTTCATCTATCCCATTCCTTTTACGGAGTGGGTTTCAAACCCCATTCTAGTGGATAAGAAGCAGGGAGCAATCTGCATATGTACTGATTTCCGCGATTTGAATCGTGCCTGTCCTAAGGACAATTTCCCCACACCATTTATTGATCATATTTTGGATGAGTGTGTGGGTAGTGAGGTTTTTTCCTTTATGAACAGCTTTTCCGGGTATAATCAGATACAAATTAAACCTGAGGACCAACATAAGACTGCATTTATTTGTCCTTGGGGAACTTTTGCATATCGAAAAATGCCTTTCGGCCTTAAAAACGCCGAAGCTACATTTCAGTAGGAAATGACCTTGATCTTCCACGATCTCAAGTCGATTATTGAAGTATTTTTGGATGACCTTGCTGCTCATTCTTGTATGAGAATGCGTCATACCTATCACTTGAGATTGGTATTCGAAAGATGCTGGCACTATTTGGTTAGATTAAATCCTCATAAGTGCATCTTTTGTGTGAAGTCAGGTCATTTGTTAGGATTCATCGTTTTTAAAGAGGGTATAAGATTCGACCCTTTGAAGGTTGAGGCAATACTTCAGTTGTCTCCCCTGAAGAATATTCATCATCTTCAGTGTTTGCAAGGCATGGAAAAGTTCTTACGAAGATTTGTTGTCAACTTTGCAAATTTGACTAGAGGTTTCATGCGTCTATTGAAGAAGGACACCCCCTTTTGTTGGGATGAGCAAGCCTAGGAGTCCTTTGATGCACTCAAGCGAGCCCTAGCATCTGCCCTGGTGATTAGTCCCCCGGACTATAGCCGTGATTTTCTATTATATGTGGCCGCATCCTTAGAGACAATTGGTATGGTTTTGGTTCAAGAGGATGAGGAGCTCCAAGAGCATGTCATATACTATCTAAGCCAGAATCTTATTGATGCATAGATTCATTATTCTCATGTCGAGAAGATTGCTTTAGCTACCGTACATGCGGTTCAGTGGTTGAGACATTATATTCTCCTTCGCCAGACCTTAGTTGTATCCCATGTCAATCTGTTTCAATTCGTCCTCACTCGAAGGATGATTGGGGGAAAATATAATAAATGGATTGTCATTATGCAAGAATTCGATCTTGAATTTGTTTTGGCAAAATTGAAGAATTCTTTAATTTTTCCAGAGCTTATATTGGATTTCTCTAGCGAGGCAGAGGAGTTGGTTTGTGAAGATACGTTTGTTGATGAACAAATCTTCTTAATCTCAACCTTAGATCCATGGTATGGGGATATCATAATATATTTACAAACATTGAAGACCCCTACTCACCTCTCATGATATGAACGACGACGAGTACGTCACGTCTCTAAGAACTACCTCATAGTGGATAACACTTTGTACCACCGTGGGGTAGATTCCATTTTATGACGTTGTTTAACTCATGAAGAGGCTGAGGTGGTGCTGAATGATTGCCACGGAGGGGCGTGTGGCGGTCATTTATTTGGGCTTTCCACAGCTCAAAATATCTTAAGATAAGTTTATTTCTAACCGTCAATCTTTAAGGATTGTGTAGATGCGGTCAAGAGGTGCCACCCTTTCCAGGTGTTCACACGTAATATGTGCTCAAAACTTGCCCTGTTACATCTCATTATCACCGTCGGTCCCTTCACTAAGTGGGGGCTTGATTTTATGGATTGCAACGCAACTTCGGCTGGGGGGCACCATCATATTATAGTGGCTGTTGATTACTTCACAAAATGGGCTGAGGCTATGCCTACAGTTAAATTCGACGGTGAGACAGCCGCCCACTTCGTATTCAACCAATTTATTACTCAGTTTGAAATTCTGTAAGAGCTTGTCAATGACCATGGCTCGCACTTTCAGAACTATATGATGGAAGAGTTGGCATCAAAGTTAGGGTACAAGCAAGAGCATTCCTCCTCTTACTACCCTCAAGCAAATGGACAGGTAGAAGCAGTGAATAAATCACTCAAATCCATTCTCCAACAAACCATCGCACAAAGAAAGAATAATTGGCACATTATGTTATATCTTGCTTTGTGGGCATATAGAACCGTTGTTAAGATTGCCACAGGTTTTTCTCCATATCAACTTGTACATGGAGTGGATTCAATATTTCCAGTTGAATGCGAGATTCCTTCTTTGAAACTAGCTATAGAACTCTTACCAGACACCTCACCATTGGAGGAGCATCTGGTCCACCTTGAGAAAATTGATGAGTAGCATTAGGATGCCTTGGTGGCTCTAGAAGTCAATAAACATCGCGTAAAAGTCTAGTATGATAAGTATGTCCGTCCAAGGAGGTTTAGTGAGGGAGACTTGGTCCTTTTGTGGGATCAACCAAAAGAACCCTTGGGCGTAGGAAAATTTAATCCCATGTGGCGTGGTCCTTACATGGTCAAACATGTCTTAGAGAAGGGAGCTTATGAGTTAGTGGATTACGAAGAAACGGCCTTGGCAGAGCCTAGAAATGGGATCTATCTCAAGAAGTACTATGCATGATTTTCATCCAAGGCTGGTTATTGTATATTATTGTACAGTTTTTCATAGTTAGGTCTTTTTCTTATCATGATCGGGTTTGTGATTAGTTTCCGTTTCTTTTGGAAGATGTCAATGGAATCTTCCACCTACATAGGATTCACGGATGGTGCAAGCCATCACACTCAACACTCAGCCTCTACTGCTTGGGTGATTTATACTCCTATGGGTCAGGTACTATCCTCAGGAGGTGTATGTCTATGGCCATCTTCCAACAATGTTGCTGAATATAGTGTCGTTATTGAGCTTATACGGGATGCCATTTCACATGGCGTTCTCTCTCTTGAGGTACATCTTGATTCATAGTTAGTAGTGTCACAGCTTAATGGTTTGTACCATGTTAGAGATCCGACATTATTAAGAAGATTCTTACGTGTGAGATTATTAGAACGACAATTTGACAATATAACATACATACACATTCCAAGAATTAATAATCAAGTTGCTAACTCATATGCTAACTACATGTTAGATTGGCATTTGTTTCATTCATAGTAAATTCATCACAAACACAATTTTTACACATGTAAATAAATAAATCGATCACCATAAAACTTTTTTTATATATACATCCAAAATGTGATAATACATAGTATCATGATACAAAATTGGGGCTTTTGAGCCACCAACATATAATACACGGTAATACAAAATGAATAGAATCCCAGGTATATAATCCTGTGGAGGAGGAGGAGGGTTGTGATCATGGAAGGTCACTACGGCTCTAGCTAGCTGTCAGAATAATCGTGCCCATGCGTGTGGTACACCCACCACCTGCTGCTGCATAGCCTCAGGCAAGTCCTCGACTTGCGCCATGGGAACCCTATGTGTTAGTCTCACAAAATTGGTATGAATGATCTGGAGCATCTGCTCCACATCCACACCCATGATATCATCTCCTCTTCCCCTCTGTATGTGACGAGGGAAGCCTTCTAGCCGCCATGGTCCCACATCTGCACACAAATGGTAGATGTCACTATGTTTTGTCACGTAAATATATGTCTTTTTGATTCCATATAATCAGAAAACACAAAATAATTAAATAACTCAAAAAATTTAAAAAAGAGAGGGTCGAGATTGGTTACCTATATCACCATATGTTGATCCTGGTGGTAGCGGCATGTCTGGGTCCCCCTGAAAATCTATCCCCGCATAGGGGTAGTCATCGATGGAAACTATCTATCATCGCCACCATGGAAAGAACTCAGCTGGATAGGGGTTGGCCACCCTACCACCCCCCAGTCTGTGCATCACATATTCCCAACACCGTTGGGCTGGATCTCGAACCCCGTGAAGAGGAACATCCACTCTAGGGCTCAATCCTAGAACACGCTTGAAGAAAAACGTGCTCAAAATACTGCTGAACCCGAAGTTCCACACTTTTCCTGCCTTACACTCACTGAGCTGATGTTTCATGTTTCTCAGTAGTGTAGTGCTCCAGTCATAAATCATGGGTCTCATGCACTCCACTACATAGAACATCAGAGGCCACGAGGCCTGGTGGAGTGATGCCAAGCCTGTTATCCTGCCCAATGTCAATAGTATGGCCTTTAGGCCCAGCACCTGTATAGAATTGGTAGGGACCAGAATCGCCACCTTCTCTGTGTTTAGATAGCAGTACACTGCAATGTACTCGTCGATAGTCAGGCCACCTCCTGGCCCACCACGAGAATGAAGGTTCACCACTTCCCCTCGTCTAGAAAGCCCAGTAATGAAGTATATGTCCTCCACCTTTATGGTGAGGGACATCCCATCTATCTAGAAGGACTCAGAGTCTAGATCCCAGTAATCCACCAGCATCTGTAATAGTCTTCATTTGGCCCTCAAACCACCAAGACACCAAAACTTGTAGAGTCTGCATGCACATAGAGCTTGTTGAGCCATTAGATCAGCCCTTACTGCTTCCTCTACCTCACCATGTTCACACTCTCTCCACTCTAGGACCATCCTGCACAATAAATTGCAAATTTTTCCATTAGATTATTGAAAAAACCTTATGCGTGGCCTCATACGTGACTGTTTTCAAAACAGCCGGGTAGGTACGCGGCTTTGGGGGCATTTTCCGCGTATATCCAACCCTATACGCGGAAAAACCATCGATTTTCGTGTGGGCTGCAACGCCCTTTTTAGTTTGTCCTAGAAAGCTTAATTGACCATGGAATTTGATAAAAATTGCATTGAAATGAAAGAGAAGAGCATGGGTAAATACCTGGAAGAAACGGTAGTGGATTCCGTTGGCTGGATCTCCTAGAATTCGCAGTGGAAAATCTGAGCTCAAATGGGTAAAAGTTTCAAATGTTTTATAATATTTTGAATTGTTTACTATTTATATAAAATTTTCAAATATTTGAAATTTTTTACCCCCTTTCCTATAGTTTTGACAATTTCTAACCATTTTGGACCATTTTTGACATAATTCATGATGTAGAGGACCTTTTTCAGTGTCGTTTCAGCCGTTGGATTGACCCATTTGTGCCGATTTCAGGTATCATGTCTAAACTAGCATATGGGTTAGGTTTTACCACTGTTTACATTTTTCATAACCTTATGACCATTTCATCATGACCTTAGGTACGAACCCACTCTATCATGTCACGAAACCTTCTTGTTGTTTTATAAGTGGCATGATATGAATGGTAGAGCTTCGCCTTATATGGGTACCCTAGTTAGAGCCTTATTTGCATTTGGTGCCCATGCTGACATTTTCTCATTTAGGGTGTGGGATTCCATTGTATAGTATTTCCATGACATTTCGCAAGAGCCTCATACTCCTCTTGATCTTTTGCTGGCCTATTTCCCTCAGGACTCCCTCATGTCAAGTTGTGAATGCATTATCATCATCTTTTCCTACCTTATTGAGCTTTATGCCAGCTTCCCTGACATTGCCTTTCAGCCATATAGCCTGAGCTTGTCTCATGTCTAGCCATGCAGAGCCATTTTATATATCCTTCGCAGCTTGTTTCCCTTTTTACCGGGAGGGGATTTCCCCCCGAGTGTTGATATCCTACACATGTATCCTTGCATTTAGCATAGGTATGTTCCACTGCTTGGAACTAGTTTGTTTTCCCTTATGACACTCATCTCCTCCTACTCTATAACTATAAAGCAATTTTATTCATTTTCAAGATTTTTAAATAACTGAAAAAGTCCAAAAAAATCAAAAAACCAAAAATTCAGACAAGGAAAGATGTTATCTTTGGCAACTGTCGAGTCGTGTCACCTTCGAACAGAGAACTGCATATCACATCCATTGGTTGGGTTATAGTTTGACTTTAGGAGCTGTACTCATTTATCTGATTTTATCTCCACCGACTAGTTAAGATTCCAATCCCTATGGAGCCTCTGTCGATGCTTCCTGTGTTGCAGAGATGTTCCAGTTTGTATATCGAGTCTATGCTACCTCTATTTAGTCACCATATGTTGTTATGCTCTTTTTTGAAGGAATTTGAAGATTCAGCCATTCCTTAGTTATATTGACTTTGCATGTCGGCCATTCCCAGTATAGTTACTGGTTCATGCACCTTATGATCAAGTCCTTCCACATTATACAGCTTTGTTGAGTACCTCATTTTGGATGATGGGGGATGCCTTAATGCCCTCCTTCCAGTGGATTTCCTCCCATTGACTTCATATAATTTATTATGGGATTGGAATCTAGAGTCATTTTGAGTGCCTTGAGACTTGCAGTCATCAGTGGAAGGTTCTCTCGCCATCGACAGTCTTTGGGAATACATTAATGTCCCATGATTGATGGATCCTCTCAAGTGTTCGACCTCAACACATTTATTCACACTTGTTAGTTTGCACTCTAGTACCTTGATTCCCATTTTCATTATCAATGGGTGATCTCGTGTCTATTAATGGTATACATTAATGATCGATAATCAGATGATGGACTACTATGCTCGACCTCGACACCTCTATTCACATAGTAGGACATGTGCTCGTAGCGGTTTGTGTAGAAGACTTTCCACATTGGTGGCATCTCTTATATGCTACCTCCTTGATCATGCCATTGTTCATGAGAGTTTAGCTCTTGTGACTTGATTCCAGTATATGTCAGACATTTCCAGCCATTATGGAGATCTTGATCTGTTATATATCTTTAGCCATTATGGAGATCATGATCCTTTGTATATCTTCATCATGGAGATTCTGATCTATGTATTGTACGTGGCGATGACCACTTATGTGATATCTTGTATCATGCCTATTCATGGACATTGTACTCTTATGTATCTAGAACTGCTATATGTATTTGCAGTTATGTGCAGAGTTGTATCATTGTACTATGCTGATTGGGTGGCTGGTCTTCCATTTGGGATCCTTCATCACTCCACTTCTGGGATGGACTTATAATGGATTTCAGCCATCGTATGACCCCTCTAACCACACACATTAGGAGGCATCTGTTATAGCTGATTTTACCACTCCAGGTGAATCACAATTTGTATGGCCTTCCCCTGTCCCACTGCAAACTCCTTAGACCCCTTGGACTATTTTTTGTCCTTTGACGTTTCCTTGATCATCCCTAAAAACATGTGAAAAATGATACATGCAACTTTTAAACCCTTAATCGCGTATATACGCGGGTTTGACCACTAAAACCTTGTACATCGAGATGTGTACAAAATCCAAATCCTTTTGGAGTTTTCCTTGACATCGATCTGACTCACTTGACTCCTGGCCTTCCCTATGCCTTGAGATTGCTCGGATTCAACCATTCATTACCCCTTTGAAAAGCTATATAATGAATTCTATGGTACATTGAAGGCATATGAGAGAATTGAGAGAAAATAAACTATAGTCCATTGTTGCCAGAACTTATGCTTGAGTTTGCATCCCTTTGTCCCTTGGAGCACTTTTGTGTTCTTCCCAAGCTTTCCTTTTGCTTGTGAGATTGCTATCGAGAGATGGAGGATTGAAGTGGTGGAGGCCCAACTGGGGGATTCAGTTTCTCCAGTTCGTAGATGTGCCGTCAGAGGTTGTATCTATTGTAATCTCTGATTTATATTAATAGAAATATTTTTTCCTGTCCAATAATGTGTGTTTGAATGAATATTTTATCCATGGAATTATGTCAAATGCTTATACATTATTGATTATATATTCTAGAATAGATCTAACACCATGATATATAGAATGTTTGTATTGTTTACTTGTTGTTGAGGAAGTAATTTTTCAATTCAAGCTGAAGTTGGAAAGCTCAACGGGGATCTACTTCAACCGTCCTAAATAAGGTACGAGGTCTGATCCTTTAGTGTTAGATATTTACTTTCTATTGCATATTGGAAAGGATTGATTTCTAGAGTCAAGTTATTTGTTGTGGTACCCCAATCCATAGGAATTTCTCTACGTAACAATCCTACACTTCTGAGATCACTTCTGGGGGTGCTGGCTCTTGTGTAACAGTGTCCCTTCCTAGAATTTCTCCTGCAGAAACTTCGACTATAGGTGGTTCTGAACCAACTTCTAGAGATGTTGGTTCTTGTGTAACAACATCCTCTTTTTGGAGTTCTCCTATAGCAACTTCAATAGCTGATTTCAATGATGTTGGTTCTTATGGGACAACCTCCTCCTAAATTTTAATCTCCTTATCTACCTGATTATCAGCTGCAACTTCAAGAGGGGGATAAAAGGCCGCTGGTTCTTGTGTAACAGAGCCCTTCCATTCTCTTTCTTCATGCTGCTGGGATTGTAGAGTTGCTTTCATGTCTTTTTCAATATGGAGCTATACCTCAAGGATTTTAGTGTCCCCCGAGGATTGTGATTGCATTTGTTCATCCTCTCCTAAATCCAAATCAGGAATGACATCCATTCCGGGGTTCGCTTGTTGTTGCATCCTGAGAGTCTCCACATAAATTTCTAGGGATGTTCGTTCTTGTGTAGCAACATCCTAGTTAACTTCCTCATTTTCCTACTGTTGGGATTCCATTTCTATTATCTCTGTGTCCTGAGATAGTTTAGGAGTCACAGTGTAAAATTCTTTATTAAATTCCAGAATGTTTTAAATCCCTGGTTCTTCTTCCCCCATTTGGGTGGAAACTTCAACAAGAATATTCAAGGATGATGGTTCTTATGTATCAGCATCCTGTTTGACCTCGTCATCATTCTGCTACTGGGGTTCCTTCTCTATTGGTTTTGTGTCTTGAGACGGTTCAGGAGTCACAGTGCAAACTTCTTCAACAAAATCAGGAATAACCTCAACCTCTGGTTCATCTGTCCCGATTTGGGTGGAAATTTCAATAGGAATATTCAAAGATGTTGGTTCTTGTGTAGCAACATCTTGTTTATCTGCTACTTCCCTTTGTTGGAGTTTCGCTTGGGGAGCTTCACCATCCTTCCAATCAAGTTGTCCTTTTTATTCCACAGCTGTAGGTACGGGTTGTTGTGTCACACAGGCATGAACTATGACCTTGTAACCTAACATGTTAAAGATTTCTCCACACATAGAACAAACCACTCTTTCTTCCTCATCGCCAACCTCAGCAAGACTTGATCCTTCTAATTGGTCTATAGCTTCAACCAATGTGTGTAGCTTCCTTTCACCTTGCTTCCTGCACGCTTCCTTCCAATTTTCTAGTTCCTTCCGGAGTGATTGTACTTCCTCCTTTAATAGCCCATTTTCATACATAACACCTTCAATTTGAGGTTTTTCTGTAGCTGGTTCCTATGGGGCATCATTTGCTTTGGGTCTCATAATGGAGAACTCAATTTTCACTTCTAGGGTTACCCATGTTTCCCGTGCTACTTCTGCTACTGTAACTGATCTGGTTCTTTTTCATCTTATTGGTGGCGATGCCCGTATTTCATGTTTTGATCTCCTCCTTTTTCTTCGTGGTACTAGAATTTCTAGATTTGCAGCTGATGTGGAAGGGATATCCTTTGTTTCAACATTTTCTTGTTCTTCCTCGATCAGAGTTCCTTCCCATTTAGGGGAATATTCAGTGGTCAACACCTCCATGTGTTCTTCTGTTATCATGGTTCTAACATATTCATCTTCAACTGTCGTAGCATATAATGCTGCTCCAGTTTCAGCTTCTACTGTTAGAGCTTCTA
>LPNX010661609.1:15187-49016 GCA_001517045.1 Pseudotsuga menziesii | reverse complement strand
CCCCCCTCCCCCCCCACAAACTAAATTGGAGGGACTCCGAGCGTCCTATTGAAATTCATTCCCCCCCAACTATTGATTGGCAGGTTCTTCTTGGTTTTGAACAGGCCCCAAGAGTACAAGTACTTCTACTTCCTCTTCTATTGGAACACTAGGAAAAAGGGCGGGTTCCTGAATTTGACCTGTAAATTGCTCCTAGGTTTGGTTCTATTGATCGAAGGCCCATAAAATTATTAATTTTATTAGGCCATGGTCAGTAAGGGAGGATTTTGGATGCTTGGATATTCTAACAAACCCCACCATACGGTGTAAATCATTGAATAAATAAAATGGAATGTTTAGAAAGGCCCTATGATGGATATGCGATAATAAAGGAAATTCAGATTAATCAACCGTTTGATACCTACCTTCACAGTTGATATACTTCTTGAGGAAAATTTCTACTTGATCCCATGGTTGAGGCAGTGACTGTAACGCTATCCCTCTCCGTGACTGTTGAATTTGCTCGCCTTCTCTCAGAAAATCCTGTACTAGTGCAGGATTGGGGGTTCTTCATCCAAACCAGGATCTGCCCACTTGAGGAAGGCCAGTGACCTTACCCACTATTGCTTCAGAGACTTCGATACATAACCCACAAAATTCTGAGTGGGTTTCTATAATATTCAAGGTAAATTGTAGAGCTATCTCACGATGAAACCCATTCAGTCATTGGAAGAATTTAGTCTAGCCCGCAGCTTGAAAAATAACAAAAAATTCGGCATTTCTCCTTAGTTCTCGTGTGTTTGGAGGTTCATGTTGAGCTGGGATACCCATGTTTGTTTGCCTTCAGAATTGTTTCTCAGTCCAACATATTACAAATCCCGACAATGGAGGTTAAAACATAGAGTATGCATGAACAATTGAGAGTGGAGTTGGGTAAATTTGGAAAGTTTCAGAGCATATGAATGTTTGGAATTTATCCCAAATTAGGAAAGGTTGCGGTTATTAGGTAACATAAATAGCCATTAAGTCGTACGAGTGGATGGTTAATGACATGCATGTGTAATAATGGGCATAGAAAGGAAGGTATGATTGATATTGTCATATCTAGTTAATACTTAATCAAGAATATAATCAGAACCATACCTTCGAAAATATGCGATGAATGGTGACCTTTGGAAAATAGTAGAGCGTGTGAAGTGCAGCCATTTAAGTGTAATCATTATTGCAGGTATGTTGTAATGACCTTTTCTGCCGACGAACCAAAACCATCGTGTCAAATTGGTTGAAAATATAATGAATGCTGGAATATAAATAGGAATTGTTGGCATCAGGAATTGGAGCCAGATATGGAGGAGTCACTAACCACGATTGCAAAGAATTCTTCCAATAATGGAGGAGTCACAACTGCAGACCATAGAGAAATCAAGTAGTTTAGTAGAGTCGCAGCCTTGGATTATAGAAAAATTATCCAATTGTGGTGGATTCGCAGCTGCTAGAAAAGGGAAACATAGTAGAAATGGAATGGTGTCACGGCTACCGGAAAAGGTGAAAATGGACAAAAGTGAAATGGTGTCGCAGCTACTGGAATTAGAAAAAGGCTTTAAGTTGATGGTGTTGCAGCTGTGTGGAATGGGGTAAAGGGCAGGAGTTTATGGTGTTGCATCTATGCGGAACGGGGTAAAGGGTGAGAGTTTACAGTGTTGCAGCTACGTGGAATGAGCTAAAGGGTGGAATTTTTATTGTGTTGCAGCTGCACAGAATGGGGTAAAGGGAGGAAATTTACGATGTTGTAGCTGCACAGAATGGGGTAAAGTGCGGGAATTTATGGTGTTGCAGCTATGAAGAACGGGGTAAAGGGATGGAATTTACGGTGTTGCAGCTGTGTGAAAGGGGGGGAAAGGCAATGATTTTGAAGGTGTTGCAACTGCGCAGAATGGGATAAAGGAATGTGTTGCAGCTGCAACAGATTTATTCAAGGAATTTTCTTCTGATGCAGGAAGTTATAGAAGGACAACCTTGGTCAATAGGCCTGATAATGACCACCGCTCCTTAGGTGCTTCCCTACACATTAAAAAAAAAAAAACGGATCAAGTGCAAAAGAAAAGATAACAGTAATAATAAAAATAGCAATTTTTTATGTACAATTTTTTTTTAAAAGATTTACAACTATTAACTAAGGATTGCCAGGGGAAGAGAAAGATTCCTGCCCTTGTTCTAACTAGTAGTCTGGATCGGCTGCAATCTGTGAAGTGAATGCATCTTTTGAAATGGGCAAATAATGGTGCACGATTCTCATTAATGGTCACCAGGTGGACTATACCATTATCAAATACTCTGTCTACCATGTATGGGACCAACCATCTTGTGCACAATTTACCCTTGAAGTCCCTTTTGAATCTTGAATCGTATAATAATGCCCAGTCTCCTTCACAGAAGACTTTATTTTTGGTGAATCAATCGTGCCAATTGGATCTCTGTTGCTAGATTAATACTGTCTGATCCATAGAAGCTAAATGGTTCTCATCAAGTTCATTCAATTGATTCAATCTTCTCTTCTGGGATTCGGTCACATCTAAGTTTACCTCCGTAGCTATCTTCAAAGTCTTAATTTCAAATTCAATCGAGAAGACAACACTTTTCCCATACACCAAGTCATAAGGAGAGAAACTTGTAGTGTTGCGCCAAGTAGTATGATATTCCCACAATGCTTCCAGAAGTCTATCGGCCCAATCTCTACAATGGATCTTGACCATGTTGGTAAGGATGCCTTCAATAAATTTGTTAGTTCTTTCCACTTGGCCATTTTCTTGGAGATGGTATCATGAAGCTATTCGGTGTTGCTATGGTATGTTCGTAGAAGAACTTCGAATTGATGCGACACAAACTGAGGTCCTCCAGCGGTAACCACTTCCTTGGGTGCTCTAAAATGGGTAAATATTTCACCATACAGGAAATCGATCATAGCCTAGTCATTGGCTTTCACCAGAGCCACATCTTCTACCCATTTCATTATGTAGTTGGTACAAATCAGGATGTAGGCCTTCTGCTTGGAATGAGGGCTAATAGGACCAAAAAAATATAAGGCCCATCTATAAAAGGGTTCAACCACCAGTTGTGGTTGAAGAGGCATTTGATCTATTATATTGGGTTGGCCCATCCTCTGGAAGCTATCACAAGACTGGACATATATTTTTTCATCCATAAAAAGGGTTAGCCAATAGTATCCCATTCTCAGTGCTTTGTGTTCCGTCCTCCTATCTACAAAATGCCCCCACAAGGCTCATCATGGTAGGCCTTAAAAATATGGAATATTTCATGTTCTCTTACACATATTGTGATCTCAAGATCGGGGCCTATGTAGAAGAGATGACTATCTATCCAACACTACCTGGCACATTGTTGAATAATTTTCATCTTTTCTCTTTTGGACAAATGTGCTAGAAGTTTTCCTCCAGCCAAGTAGTTAGCGACATCTGCATACCAAGGGGAGTGAGATGAAACTGCAAATAAGTGTTCATATAGAAAAGAGTCCTCAATAGGAAAATTATCATCACTGTTAGTAAAACAAGATAAGAAATCAGTGACAAAATTTTCTTTTCCAGGTCTGTCTATAATGGTAATATCAAATTTCTGTAATAGTAACAACCACCTAGTTACCCTAGCATTGGTAATAGGTTTATTCATTAGATATTTTATGGCCAAGTGGTTAGTGTGCACAAATGTAGGATATCCAGTGATATAATGTCGAAATTTGTTAATGGAGTAAACAATGGCTAAAAACTACTTCTCGGTAGTAGTTAAATTAAGTTTAGTAGGGGTTAAGTTTTTACTAATATAATAAACTACATAAGGTGCTTGACCATCCTGCTGTCCTAAAACTAATCCAATGGCAGTATCAGAAGCATCTGAAGAAATGTGAAAAGGCAGGGTCCAATTGGGCCCTCTTAGGATGGGAGTTGTGGATAGCTTCTCCTTAATCTTAACAAACGCTATCTGGCATGCCTCATTCCAAATAAATTGCACATTCTTCATTAATAGTGAAAACAAAGGAGAGGCAAGTTTGGAAAATTTTTCTATTAATCTTCAATAATATCCAGCATGCCCCTAGAAACTTCGCACTTCTTTTTGAGTTGTAGGAATAGGTATATTTTTTATCACCTTGATTTTAGAGGGGTCCACCTCAATTCCATCAGCAGAGATAAAATGCCCCAACACTACTCCTTCACTCATCATCATATGGCAGTTTTCAGTGCTCAAAGATAGTAGGGTTTGTTCACAGCGAGTTAAAACCTTTTCCAAAATTTTCAATGCTTCTTCAAAATATTTTCCATAAGGAGTAAATCATCCATAAAAATTTCCATACTATCTTTAACTAATTCTGAAAAGATGCCAAACACAGCTCTTTGAAATGTGGCTGGTGCATTGCATAAACCAAAGGGAAGCACTCTGTATGCAAAAGTTCCCTAGGGACAGGTGAAGGTAGTTTTATCTTGGTCTTTAGGAGCAATCTGGATTTGATTGTACCCACTAAACTGATCCAGGAAGGATAAGAACTTCTTCCTGGATAAGGTGTCAAGTACTTGATCAATGAAAGGTAGGGGAAAGTGATCTTTCTGTGTTTCCTTGTTCAGTTCTCTATAGCCCACACAGACTCTCCATTTACCATTTTTATTGGGCACTATTACGAGTGGAGACACCCACTCGCTGTCTGAAATGGGATATATAAATCATGCTTCCAAGAGTTTCTGAATTTCTTCCTTCACTATGTCCCTAAGATTGGAGTTCGCTTGTCGTTGAGGCTGGCACACAGGATGGGAGCCACTTTTGATATAAATGTGATGGCAGATAGATTAGAGGGGTTACCCCTTATGTCTGTGTACTCCCAGGAAAATGCCCCCTTGTGTTTTTTTAAGAGAATGATCAGGCGCTTCTGTTCATCTAGGGAAAGGTTGGGATTAATATTCAAGGTTTTTATAGACTCTACCTCGATAGGAACACTTTTCAAATTTTTCAACACTAGAACTATATGAGTGTCACTAACTAATGCCTCTTCTATGAGATTTTCTTGCTCCTCTTCACCTAGAGTAGCATTCATGATATGAAAATTTTTCTTATTGAAAGAAGTGGGTTCACTGATGAAATTATTAATGGCATCGTCTTCAGTTTCATCTTTAAAAGTTAAGGCCTTCCCTATTGTTAATAATGGTTGAACGCCCTCTTCTTCCTCTGGCTCCATCCATAATGGAGTTTTAGCTTCTAAGCTCGGCCGAGATGGAGGATAGAGAGTGAGGTTGTTTATCTTGGTGCCATATGATATGGTCATAGACCCAAATCGACAGCTGATGCAAGCATAAGATGTAGCTAACTAGGATCTTCCCAGGATCAATGGGTGTCTTTCTAGCTGCGACTTAGGTTGTAAAACAAAGAAGTCAGTAGGGTACTCCCAAGAATCAACTGAGATAATGAGATCATCCAAAATTCCTTTGGGTTTAATAGTGGATCTATCTACCAGTTCTAAAAGGGTGGGAGTTGGCCTGAGATTAGTGAGCCCAAGTTTTCTTATAGTTTCAATAGTCATAACATTAATTCCTGATCCTAAGTCTACTAGTACGTTGGGTATCTATGTGCACCCAATATACACAGTGACAGTGGGATTCCTAGGGTCATCATATTTGGCCCAGAGGATTTTTCTCATTATTAATGAAGATAATTTCCCTATGACATAAACAGTGGGAGGATCCCTGGGTTTCCTTCCTGGTTTCCTTGTACATAGATCCTGAACAGTTCTGGCATAGATAGGTACGTCTTGAAGGGCCTGAAGGAGGGGAATTTTAACCTAAAGATTTTTTAACTCTCCTAAGAGGTTAAACTGAGGTTGTCCCACTACCTTTGGTAACATTAATATTTCAGGGTATGGTGGTTCCCTAATCATCTAGGTAGGCTGTGTGTCAATAGATGCATCATTCTATGTTTTAGCCCGCATATTAGTAGGATGTTCAGCATCTTCAATAATGGGGGTCACTGTATTAGATAAATACTGTGGATTAATCCCTTCTTCATGCATAGAGGATGGAACATCCTCAATTATCAAAGGCTCCACTACCTTTCCTGATTGTAAGCGGATATCATTGCAGAGTACAAGATTAATGGAGTAAGTAGGCATGTTAACAGTTTCAAACTGATGGACTACTTTATTATTTGGGTTAGGGTTATGTTGTGCAGGCAGCAAATATTTTATCGGCATATTGGGGACATCATTATTCTGGAGTTGCAGCTGTGACTGCTAATAAGCCTGAGGATATTAAGGAGGGTATGGTTGTTGAGGAAACGTTTGATGTGGAAGCTGCTGAGAGGGTTGGTTATGGGGAAACTGGTTCCCTGGATGGAAATTTCTCCATCCAGGAGACCAAGAATTTTGTTGGTTTGGTGGCTGTGGTGGCTATGCCCAAGGGTTCCAGGAGTTAAAATTTTGCATTGAAGGTTGAGAGGAGTACCATTGAGGATTAGAATAAGATGAATGGAATTGTGTATTCATATGCTGCATATTATTCCAATTATTCATGTTATTCAAAAATGGAAATAAGTCTGGAGTCATACCTTGATTTTGAGGCTTCGAGGGATTTTTCTGTGCAATAAAGTAAGCTGGTTCCACCTTTGGATTTGATTCCTAAAGAAAACCTTTCACTTGTGGTAGTGACAATCACTCTTTTGTTTCATGGTTCAGCTTGCACAATTGACACACTTCTACCTTGTCAAGTGGGCACTCCTTCAAAGGGTGGTTCTTCCTACATATAGGGTAGAATACACCTAGTGTGAGATCCTCTACTGCTTGTTTCTGCTTTGCACTCAGGACATCTCTCTCTGAGGAGATGGAGCTCATCATTTTTGTTTTGAAATTTTTGAGGAGATTTCCTATCTGTGCATGGGTGGCTCCTCCATTAGATGACTTCTGCATTTTGTCGAAGACATCACATTCTAATTTGTCCTGTTTGTCCCATCTATTATTCCTGGAAGACCCCCTGGAGTACCTTTTGTACAGTTCCATGATCTTTTCAAAGGACTTCTTGGAGATATCCCCCTTTCCTAATAGGTTTAACATGTCTAGGAAATCATCCCTAATCCCACGAAGTAGGATTATTTTGAGCACATCTAACCCCATATTAGTCTATCCAACTCTTTGCACAATATATAAAAGCCTTTCGACAAAATATTCTAGACTTTCATCGTCCTTCTGTACCATTTAAAATAGTTCTTCTCTCTTATCCTAGGTATTGAAATACTCTTGATATTTCTCCAGGAACACCTATTTCATCTTGTCCCAGTTAGTGACAGTTCTACCTCCCAGGCTCATAAACCAATGTAATGCATTGTCCTTCATAGTGGCAGGGAAAAGTTTTAGCTTCTGTGCATTGGTGGTGTAGTCATAGCTACGACAAAGGATGTCAAATTTGAAAAGAAATTTGTCCGAATCCTCTGCCACTTTTCCAAAAAAGTGAGGCAACACCGATGCCGATATACTTTTCATGGGGGCTATCCCTTCTGGTTGTTGAATTGGGAACTAAAGTGTAGCCACCATCCCTTCAGGTAGGGAATTACCCTCATGATAATGATTTTATCCCATTTCTTCTTCCTCTTCGGGATTGCGTCTGTTACTCATATTTTCTTCTATTTTATCCTCTTTACCCTTCCACTGATCGTTGGATTTCTGATGGAACTGTGTCCACTCCCCTTCAGTCACAAACTTCCTATTAATGTGATAGATCAAATCTTGATCAACCGATCTTGCAACACTAACTCTGTCTTCCTCTGCAGGGGTATCTGAGGGTGTTGCAACTCCTCGTGTGTTCTCCGTTGTAGAGACTGTTGCTGCCACTCTAGGGGTGATAGGGCTTCTTCTGATGGGTGTTTCCTGATAGAAAGCCCTAGTATAAGAACCGGTTCTATCAACCAAGTTGTCAATGAATGTTCTTCTCCACAATGCTAGATTTCTAAGAACTTTAGTGTTTTGTGGGGTTTTGGGATTTATAATATGGTCATGTTGTACCCTTCTTGTATTCATGCAACCCAAAACATGCAAACTAAAAAGAATTGAGGAGGAATGGATAAATATAATTACTGGATGCAACTACAATAGTGTCTAATACTTATCCTCCCCGGCAATGGCGCCAAAATGTTGGGCACCCTATATGCAAGTTAATTAAAGCCAACATACAGAGTGTTAAATATAAATTGTCAACCCAGGAAAGTCTCTTATTTTAAGGATAATATACACTATATATGCTTTAAACACTAAGTAGCTGATGCTATAAGTAAATGATCCTACTTTCTTGTTCAGCCACACTCATCCCATAATCCACTTAATCTAATTTACTTTCTCAAGAATGCAATCACAAGTACCTCCTATGATTCTTAATTTAGAATTGAAAGATTCAGGAGATAACATCTAGATTACTTTTGTAGAAAGTAAAATCCCTAATTACCAAACCATCTAAAAATCCGTCCAACTATCCTGATTCAGTTATTCTAGAAATCCAAAGTACATGAATTAAATTCAACTATTCTATAAGTTCAAAGTATAGGAATTAAATTCTGCAATTATAAATGTGAAGGAACAAACTGCAAAGATCTGAATAAAACAACAACTGAAAGAACTAGGGATGAATAGGGTTGTTACAACTATCACACAGTTGCATAAAAGACACTTAACCTATACAGTCGACTGACACACCACACCACTGCAGTTTTACAGGAGATGCAATTACTGATTATTCAAATGACACATGGTAAATCGATAATTGTTGTAGCTTACTGTAAATAAAGGAAGTTATCACAAAATCACAAAACAAAATAAACACAATACCTAATTAACTCAGCAATCCCTATGGGAAGTCGGGCCCAGCCTTCACACCAAGATGCTGGAAGTAACATGTTAAAACACCGAGATCTGAAGAATCAAACTCTTTGTACTAAAAAGTGGCAGATGAACATGCAACCTTAATCACAACTGATACAATAATTTGGTTAAAAATTCAACCTTTGGCTCAGAATAGTTCCCCATATTTATACAATTACAATCATAACATCTTCCTACTATTATCGGGCAGCCATGAAGATCTCTAATCTTCAGGCTGCCCTAATTACAATGAGTTGTTACAGTCGTGGCAAGATGAGAGCAGAAGATATAGGGAAGTTGTTATTCGAGCCAGAAATAATGATCATGATTAATTGAGAAGATATTCCGTGGATTGCAGCTACTTTTGAGCAGTGGCGCAATATTTCCTCCAAATTTGTCGCAGTCTGTTGTAGCTACCCTTGTACAACTCGCATGGAATAATACACTAGGATCACGTTCTTTGGGAAATGATGGAATGGATGACGATAAAATTCAACAATTAATGTCCATCTATCCTTTGGCATGTTCATCCCGCTACACCTGTATTCTTTACATCTCGAATTATATTTATAAAACCACCATATGTTAGCATAATTTAAGATGTAGAGCCCTGATTACCACAATCCTAAGCATTAATAAAATAAGACAATGATTAAGCATACCTGTATGACTTGAGGGAACAAGTGAGGGAAAAACATCTGTTTAGCATGCATAATAGAGTAGGATGAGGCAAAAAGAGGTAGATAAGGGTGGTAAAAAAGGGGCCATTTCTGGGCCCAAAAATTTATAACCATGGGCTTGGTTTAACAAGAGGGTTGACTACTTCATCGCTTATGCATGCTAGTGGATAATAGGATGGGGGTGATGGCAGTGTAATGATGACTAGGAAGTACCCTAAGGTCAAATCACACCCATATAGAGGTAAGATGAGATCATATTAGATATAAACCATACTACATCATGGATCTAGATTAGTTATAATTTCCTTGTGGATGTGACTCTAATAGTGATGGTATGATCAACCAAATTTTAATTTTTTTTTCCAAACAAAAAATTAAGCTAACATTTAAGCATAGGTGCTAAAGTATCATATTTTTTATTCAGATCATCATTTGGCTTTCCATTCGTATTGACATTTGACCCTTCATATGATCCTTCATACAGATTTCTATAAAAATGAGCTTTGCTGGATCAGACAACTACTAATCATGGATTTTCCTAGGCTGCCAGTCCACAAGAAAGTCATATGGGACAGTTCTCTTGATATTTTAATTGTGTTCTCCCTTATTCATCCAGGATTTTAAGACCAGATTCGATGTTTGCATTATCCTGCAAACACTTTGTCATTTGGAAAATAAAAATGAGTCTTTTACAAGTAACTTAGAAAAATAAATATAGATAGTCTAATCCTCCCCAAAACCAAAGATATGGCATGTCCCCAAGCCATACAAGAAAACTAAGTAATTTCAAAAATAAAGTAATAAAAGTTCAATCATGCTGTTGTGATTTTTGTAAGAAAAAGAAAGACTAACTAATAAATGGAAATGATTTAGATATATACATTTATAAAAAATAATAGTGTTCATATATGTAGATATGTAAATTTATCATTTATCATGTGATGAGAATATAATTGAAAATGCCATAGGAAAAAATAGTCATCCATTCCTTATTGTAAGGATATCTTGTCATATCAAGAATTTTTGAGTTCACCCTTGAGTGTGTGATATTTTACAGCTATGGGTCCCATTTCTAGGATAATCATATCCTAGGTATTGATTGAATTTAGACTATCGGATCCAAAGACAATGTACGGTCATTCTCTAATGACATCATAAATAGTAGGCCTAAACAAGTTTATTTATAAATTATGAAATTTTTTCTTTATATTATCATTGTTCTACGAACCATGTGCATAGTGGTTCATTAACCATATCACTTCTACCCTATATTTCCCCACTTCCAGCAATCATGTTCTATACCCCAATGGGTTTATCTTGGTACCATGCAAGCATAGCCCTGCTGCCAGCGATCTTGTTCAGTACCCTGATGGGTTACTTGAATTTATCGAACTTGTTTTTAAGTTGTTACTTGGCAATGAACCGCTGCCAGCAAGGCTATTTAGTACCCCAACAGTTTTTCCTTGTATAATGATTTTGAATATATGGAAGTCAATTGGTACTAGAGCATGCTAATCCCTGCTAAACATATAATTCAAGTTGTAAACAAAATTTATAAGTACTTTTTATAGTGGCCTGAACCATAAATTATGTCAAAAAGAGAATAACTGAAAGGTGTTCCTTGGTCTCGCAGTCTATCTTCTTCATAAAGGATAAATAATGTTAATCACAAGAAAAAAATCCACTTACCCTGAAGTGTCCTCAAAAATATTTAAGAGTCAAGTTTTGATAACAAGTATAGGATGAAATAGTAGTCCATAGGTGTGAAAATTCTGAAGAAGATGATGATTAAAGTAAGTCTTTCAAGCAACTATTTAAATAATCGAAAATGTACATGTCTGAATCAAGGAACCATATAAAAAGCATAACCAAATCATAGAATAAGTGATTTATAAATGATATACATGAATTCTTTAATTGTGTTATAAACTTCAAATTTGGATAGTAAAGAAAAGAAAAGAAAAATTAAGATGTATGATGAGTGTTTTCAGAGCATGTCCTTTTTCAGATAATATCTCATGAGCTACTTACAGAGATAAAGTACTTATAATCATACTACAAAACCACTTGTTAGATGATTAATTTTTATTCATGGAAATATATATATCATTATAGAAAGAAAAGAGTTCCCTGTAAACAACCTATCAGAAATGACTCTAATTTATTCAAAGAAATACACACATATTTACATATATACAAGTGATGATAACCCACAATATTTTTAAGGATCAGGAGGAGGAAGAGTTTTTGAAGAGGGAAGTCCAACAATTACCTCTATTTTGGTAGGATCCACCTTGATCCCTTGGGGAAAAACATGATTACCCTTACAAATGTGACATGAAAAGGTTTTGCTTAATGGACATTCCTATTGGGGATGTTTAGTCTTACATATTGGACAAAATTTTCTCTTCGCTACTCATTCTTCTTCCTGTTTCCTCATGTAAGTTTGGTTTCTAAAGTGAGTATACCTAGAAGGTTTCTTTCAAGGTGAGAATGGGGCATCCCAACATTTTTTTCTAGGAGAGATCTTGCTCCGGTCACCCATTCTCTTATTGGGTATTATTGAGATGGTAGATACTCCTATGTATGTTTCAAATTGTGGGGTTACTATGTTTATTGAATTTCCAAAGAGAGATTTCACCTAGGAAGGATTGACAAAATTAGTGAAGTTTGGCTCCTCTACTAGTAAAAAGTTGTATCATTTGGTTTTGTGATTAGTGGAAGGTTCAAGGGTTCCAAATTTTTATTCTCTTTGAACTTCATCAGAAATGAGGCCCTCAGGACCTCCTTCTAGGATCTCTTCTCTTTCTATGGCTTCCCCTGAAATATATCCCAAAAGAGTCTCTTTATGTTTCCAGCAGAACTACTTCCTATAGGTGTGTTTTTCTTTCAATGCCTTTCCACTGAGTTAATGGTTGGGGTATTATGTCCCCCGTAAAAATTAATAAGAATTTTAACAAAAATTTTACTGTCTTAACGAATCTACCCTGAGAATCTCTAGGTTTTCTCATAAAAAATAAAGGGAAACCTGTGCTACTACTACTACTGGATTTGGGGGATCTTGTTATAATAGATTTGTAGGTTCTTACCCCTCATCTTACTACTCCCTTGCCACTATCCTATTACTAAAATTCATATCTATTCAACCTTAAAGGACAACTCCCTGACAACGACGCTAAAATGTTGGGTAAAATATCGTCTTGAATGTATCACCTAATATTTAATTATCGACTGGGGTTGGTAGGCTTAGATTTGACACAAAATATATGCAAAGGTAGAGGGGTTCCTAGGGTATCATGGTAATACTTTAACAAACAAAAGATCAAAATATCTTTCAAAATGAAAAACTGAGTCAAACTCCTAAGAATTCAACTATCAGGGTAATTGAACAAAGTACTAGACCAGAGTGGTATCAAGCTATACAACTCTACTATATAAAAAATTACCGTTAAGATAAATATATATATAATGATATTATACAACAATAAACTAATTTCTATAAGGGGATCTATTTTACTACTAAACAACTTTTAGAGAATGACTACACAAGGAAAGATTTACAAAATTACAATGACTAGATATGCTTCTAAAAACTATACATGCAACTAACAAATGTACATAATGGTTTAAACTAAACTATCTAGTTCCATTCTCCTTGGTTATTCTGAGGATAAGGATTCACTATGAGTGGAACAGGAGTAAAAGAAGTATCGAAGCGAATTTCAAAGGAAGTGAACAAACTAAAGGGAATCAAATCCAACTTAACCTATACAAAGATATGTAGACTAAGAAATGTCCAATTGCAAGCGATAGTAAACATGATTATTTATTTCATAAGAAAATAACTCCTAAATTCAAAAGATGGAACAATACTACAAGAAGGTAGACCGAACTTATAAACAAGTATAAAACTTAATAAATATTATTTTAAATCCTATTCTATAGGTTTCTTTGGTAACCACCTAATTGGAAGGGATAAATCCTACTGCTTATGATCAATTTACAAGGTACTAACAAATTTACCTAATATTGACATATCTAATTCTAATAAAAAGAAAGAATGAAATCAATTCAAGCAAAAGATATAATTAGAAAGCAATAGAGTAAACCAAAATGCATGGCACAATTCTAAACATAAGGTGAAAAGAAGGAAGAAATAGGGATAAGACTGAACAAGTGTTCTAAACAGTCTCATCTAAGGATTTGAAGAAGAAACAAAACCATTGTCTAACTACCACTATTAAAACATAATCAGAAAGCTAAAGAAACAAGCACAAAACAGATTAAAAACGCTCAGGGTTGAATGAAAGGCTGGATAATAGACTGGAACACAGGTTTGGATGACATGAAGAACAGGTTGTTTGAATGGTAGTTTTCACACAAAATGCACTAAAATGTCAAGAAATAATTAATCTAAATGATTTTGAGGTCAGTTGATCCATGCAAATGATAACAAAATGTAAATAACATAAATTAAACCCGTCTAATGATTAAATTCAATCTATGAAATAACTTAAATTCAATTCATAATTAAAAACACCATTATCTATTTATTAAACAAATTGTAATATAACTAACTAAATTCATAAAAAAAAGGAGAGGGAGAGAATTGAATCTACTGTAATTTAATCAAATCAATCTATTCTATCAACATAAACCAAGCAGTAAACTAGAAAGACTGGAAATTGAAAGAAAATTTGTGCGCAACCGGTTTCTCAACTCACGAAAGGAAATCAAGATAATATCAAAGTGTAATCTATGCTACAGAAAATGAATAACATGAACGATTTCAATAACTAAATTGCATAAACAAATTACAAATAAAACTATATTGTTAATTGCAAAAAGGGAAGAATAAAAATACACAGAAATAGAAATCTTTGGTTGATGAGAGGCCCTCCCAGCAATCAAAGAAATAACTTGCTCAATGATACTAAGACATGATCATGCAAAGAATAAGCAAAACTTCCATTAAATTGAAGAAAAACATTACATAGTTTCTAGAACCAACTGATTACATGTATAAAATGGCTAAAAACTATTTTTTTATCAACTCCTCTCGCATAGCAGCGAGAGGAAATGGCTCTCCCTTTGTATATATAGTGTTTTACAAAGGGAGAGAAAGTCAACCCTTTTAGTGGTCGACTACTCTTAAGATAATTCAACCATTATGATAGATAACTAAACGAATAACCAAAATATGAAGTTTTCCTCCTTCTTCGTGAGATGGTTCTTCTATGGCACATGATGTGGCATACAAGCTCTGCTTCAGCGTGGTTGGTGTCAAGGTGTCATGAAGAGGCATCATGCAAGTGATATTCAAGAAGGGGGTTCATGCTATCACTCTAAAATGTGGACAACAAGTATTTTACGGGCCATTCCATACTTTAATGCTTACGAATCTATCAATACCAACGCGTGATTAGCTCGACGGACTGAATGATGAGATGTAAAGTGAGATGGATATGCTCTACGCATATCTAGAATGGATGCATTGTTTGTTCTTAGCTTACCTAAAACCATTATATGTAATAACAATTTCATATGTTAGCATATCAACAAATATCATCGGATTTAACCTATAAAATTGTGAATTAATGGAAATAAATCATAACTTGCATAAACCCAAAATATAATCGTACCCAAGGCTAAATAGTGATCTGCATGACATAAAATATTCCAAAAGGTGACAAAACATATGTCAAACATGTAAATTATTAGCCGAAAAATAATGACAAAACTGGTATCGACAGTCATCTATCTAGATGACATCACTATCTTTTCCAAATCTAATGAAGAACATGTTGCACACCTGCTGAAGATGTTCAAAAAATGTAGAAAGTTTGGCATCTCCTTGAATCCAAAAAAAATCATTTTTTGCTATGAAAGAAGGGAATCTGTTGGGGCATATAATATCTCAAGAAGAAATGACGATAGATCTGAAGAGGGTTGAGGTGATTAGCAAAATTGAGATCCCTTAGAATAAATTCGAGGTCCAATCTTTCCTAGGAAAGGTAAACTTTCTAAGAATATTTATTGATGCTTTAGCCGAAATAGTGAAATACATAACTTATATGCTAGGAAAGGATAAAGAAATTAAGTGGAATCCTGAAGCCAAATAATCCTTTGAAGACATATAGAAGGCTATCTCTGAAGCACCTGTACTTGCCATCCCTAATTTTTCTAAATACTTCCTCATATTTTCATTTTCCTTATAACACACAGTGGCAGGGTTATTCTTGCAGAAGAATCATGAGGGACATGAACAACCCATTTATTTTTACAGAAAGACTCTAAGAGATGCTCCCCTGAAGTATAATATCTTGGATAAACAACCTTATGCTCTAGTGAAGGCCTTGAAGGATTTTTGGGTATACATCTTGCATTCCCATATCATTGATCATGTCCCCACCAGTGCAGTAAAGGATATTCTGACCCAACCTGAACCCATGGGATGAATGGGAAAGTGGATATAAGTCCTCCTCGAGTATGACCTAGAAATAAAGCCCAAAAAATTGATCAAAGGCTAGGGACTATCCAAGATTATGGCCCAATCCAATTGTGATGTTCTCAACCTGAACATGATTGTTGAATTGTCAAGAGAAGAGAAAAACCCTCAAGGAAGGCTAGGTCCCCCAGTAGGTGAGCATTTTCTGTCATCCCTGTGGTACACTGATATCATTTTTTTGTTACAACATCTCTAGGCCCCACAGGGTATGGAAAGGACAAGGGCTAGATTCCTCAATCAAAAGGCATCTAGAATTTTCATCTTAGAGGGGAAATTGTGTTGGAAGGAGGCAAGTGGGGTGTTGATGAACTGTGTATATGAGAAAGAGGAAAAGAGGCTCATTGAGGAATTCCATGTAGGGGAATTTGGAGGGCATCACTATTGGAAATCCATTGTAAAAAAAATCATGAGGGAATGGTTTTATTGGCCCACCATATTCTCCGATAGTCACAAGACATTTTCTTCCTATCACAAATGTCAAATCTTTGAGGGGAGAAGGAAGCTATTACGATTTCCCTTGAAACCCATATAGGTTTAATCCCCTTTCCAATCATGGGGGATATATTTTATTGGAGAAATAATTCCTTCTTCCTCAAGAAATCATAGGTGGATCCTCACTGCCACTGACTAATTCACAAAATGGATCGAAGCCATCCCCACAAGACAAGCTACAGAGATAGTGATCATGCAGTTTCTGGAGGATCCTATCCTGTTAATATTTGGGATTCCCAAGAATATAATCATTGACAATTCTCTTGCATTAAATTCTAAAATGATGGTGGAATTTTCTTCCAAATATTAGATACAGTCGGGAAATTCCACAGCCTACTATCCTCAGAGAAATGGGATAGCAGAATCTTCAAATAAGAGACTCATGAGAATCATCAAAACACTGCTACAAGATAAAAAGAAGGGCTGGCACATCAAATTGACTCATGCTTTGTGGGATTATAGAATCAACGTGAAGAAGTCCATTGGCACCTCACCTTTCGGCCTCGTTTATTGCTCTGAGGTGATTTTTCCTAGTTCCTTGAGCTTACCAGTGATGAAATAACTACAAGAAGAGGAAACAAAGACACATCCAACCCAGAGAAGGATGTATAAATTTATTGAACTACAACAACAAAGGGAGCATTTATTTGACATAACTGAGGAGTTTCAGGAGAAAATGAAAGAAACATTTGACAAAAGGACTAATCCTGATGATTTCCAGTTGGGATATGTAGTTTTGCTATGGGATGAACCACATCAGGACAAAGGGGAGCATGGTAACTTTGATCACTTGTGGAAGGGATCATATAAAATTGAAGCCTTCAGAGGAAAGAATGCCTATATTTTGGATGAGATGGAGGGAGGTCTAGTATCTAGAGTTCCTGTAAATGGAAAGCTCCTCAAACATTATTTTCTAGAAAAGTAAGTTCAGATCCATTGTCATTGTATATACTATTTTATTTTAACATTGCATGTGTGGATATCTCCCATGTTAGACTTAAAGCCCGAGGTGAAGTAAGTAAGGTATCCAGTAGGGGCTGTCATTTAGTTTTCTTTTTTCAGGAGATTTTGAAGTTGCAGGAACATGATATACATGGTTCTTTCCTACCTCATTGGGAAGATAACATCCCTGATTTGGATCCACTATTAGCACTTGTGCTAAATTTTGAATATTTCTACATAAGGAATCTACACTAATCCCTCCTTAAAGGTCCATACCAGTGAAAAATCAGGGGTAGGGTCAAGCATTTTTCATGTCTCATGGCCTAGAGATATTTAGAAATGGTTTTGAAGCTTCTTGGGAGGCTTATTCCTAAGCCTTAAGGTCAAAATGGATCCAAAAATTCAATCAAGGATAGGTCTTGGAAATAATAGACGATGGAGATCCCATCCGCAAAAGAGATCAAAGGGCCAAGAAATCATTTCTTCCTAAAGAAAATGTTAGATTTTTATCATTCAAGCTAGCATTATGATCTTAGGATATTTAACTGAGAGAATAACATGCACAGCAATAAACGCAAGAGACAAGAGACACAAATAATTTTCCTCTGGGAAACCATAAAGGAGAAAACCCCACAACTTCATCAAAGATAGAATCAGCACCAAAAGTAAAACCCGAAAACATAAAGATGATCTCCTGACAACAGTAGTCTCTCTCTTGTCCCAACAACTTCTCTCTCACTCATGCACCCCAATGAGTGAGTGTGTGTGTGATAAATAGAGAGGCTCACTCTCTATTTATATTCTTTCATTCACTTAATGTCCACTCCAACATGTTGGCCTCACTTAACAATTACTTACTAGAGCCAACATCTCCAGGAGAATCTAATAACCCTAGTTCCCCACAACTATGGGGACTTTGCCCCTATGACCAACAAGGAGGGTTATCCTTAACACAATGGTGGGGACTATTGCCCCAACTTACAATAAATCACCTAGGGCTTACTTCTATAGGATAGTCTAATAACCCTAGGTCCCCACAACTGCAGGGACTTTAACCCTTGAACAATAAGAGCGTTACCCACAATGACTTGACATGACTTGTTTACATTATTGAATCTCCCGATAGGCACATCGGGGCATGACATGACTTCAATACATTACAAAAACTTCCTGGAATAAACATCGGGGTAAATTACATAAGATATATAGGTCAATACATTCTGAAGTTACAAATACATCAACACTCCCTCTTAACTAGGAAGGTATTCTCTCGACACAATTTATCAGCACAAGTCTTCTTCTCTATATGATTTGGATCATCATTGAGTTCTTGTAATCTTCATCTGGATCTGGATCATCACTCAATTTGGATCATCATCACTAGATCTAGATCATCACTGCTGGATCATCATCACTAGATCTGGATCATCACTGCTGGATCATCATCACTAGTGCTATCTCTTGATTCTTCTCGTCATAGGAAGTTCTATAGATCAAGCCCTTTTTCATGCTAGTTGTAGGCCTAGCCTCCATGTAGGTCTTTTCCAGCACTTATATATAAACCTAAGTCAAAATGGCCCACCCAACACTTATATCTGATCATGTAGGAACCAATCCTACACTCACATCAGAAAGGCATGCCCAACTCTCACATCTGACCATGTGGGAACACATCCCACAACCCTGTCAAAAAGGCCCAGCACTCACATCCGACAATGAGAGGAACCAATCCAGTCATCTATGTCAGAAAGGACTAGCATTTACATTCGACCATGCGAGAAAAAAATCCTACCTACATGTCAAAAGGGCTCTACACTTACATCTGATCATGTAGGAACCAATCCTACAATCGCCTCAGAATGGCTCGGCACTTACATCTGATCATGTAGGAACCAATACTACAATCGCTTGAGAATGGCTCTGCACTTAAATCTAATCATGTAGGAACCAATCCTACAATCACATTAGAATGGCTCTGCACTTACATTTGATCATGTATGAACCAATCCTACAGTCACATCAGAATGGTCCTCAGTCCTAGACTGAGTGTTCCTAGTAACTGACCAGGTGCCTCCATTCCAAGAACGACATTCAACACTTATATCTGATCATGTAGGAACCAATCATATAGTCACATCAGAATGGCTCAGCACTCATATCTGACATGGAAGGAACTAATCCTTTAACCATGATAGAATGGCTCAGCCCTTACATCTGACCATGGAAGGAACCAATCCTCTCACCATGTCAGAATGGCTCACAGACTCATCACTTCCCTTTGGAGGGAACCTCGATCTGGAGAACACCAAGCTTCTCCCTGAAGTACTCAAACTTCACTTTGGCCAATGTCTTTGTCAACACATTAGCTATCTATTCGTCCGTCACAACATACTGGAGCTTCACTGCTCCTCTCTGCACCATATCCCTGATATAGTGATATTTGATCTCAGTATGCTTCGACTTGTCATGGAACACTGGGTTCTCCGAAAACTTCACACAAATCTGGTTGTCGCAATATATAAAATTAGAATCCAACTAGAGATCAAATAAATCAGACAGTAGCTTCCTCAACCATACTGCCTCTCAACTAGCTGAACAAAATGCAACATACTCTGCTTCAGCTGTACTCAGTGCCACACAAGATTGCTTCCTGCTAAACTAAGAGATCACACTTGATCCCATACTAAAGCAACACCCTGAAGTGCTCTTCCTATCAAT
Organism: Pseudotsuga menziesii; assembly: GCA_001517045.1. Lineage (NCBI taxonomy): Eukaryota > Viridiplantae > Streptophyta > Pinopsida > Pinales > Pinaceae > Pseudotsuga > Pseudotsuga menziesii. The sequence goes on along the minus strand of LPNX010661609.1, from coordinate 28,804 downwards.
GGCACTACCTGCCCAGTCTGAATCAACATTATCCTCCAAGTTAATCTTCTGATTTGTCTCTTACTTGAGCCCACAATCAACTGTACCCCTCAGGTACCTCAGAATATGCTTTGCAGCAATCAAGTGAACATGTCTCGAATCTTTCAAGAACTAGCTCAAGGTGTTCATAGCAAAGAAAATATATGGTATCATGTTCGTTAGGTACATCAAGGACCCAATCATCTGAAATACATCGTAGCATCAACTGCTTCTAATGAAGCATCACTCAATAGATTCAGGATCGATTGCATAGGTGTGGTCATGGCCTTGCAGTCCATCATCCCGAATCTTTTCATGATCTCTACTACATACTTCCCTTTTCCAAGGGTGATTCCATTTGCATTCTGCCACACCTCCATGCCTAGAAAATAGTGCATTAACACATGCGCATCACTGGTCTTCTGCCTTTAACCTTGAAGCAAAGGTTGTAATCTGCTTTAATCTTAGTAAATCCTAGAGTCATCAATAATATGTCCATCCTATTATACTATGTCAAACCTCAAGATCTTCTACAGTCACTCCCTCTGAAGCGAAGCATCATTCTCCCTCTATATTTCATACTCTATGCACTAAAACATTCTATACCGGAGTGACAAGTAGATTCCTATGCTATTAATATTCTATGTATCCATCTAGGATCATTGGGTACCAAGATCCTCTATCTTGAACTTTTCCAAAATTTCTTCTTGCACCCATCTATGAGATTGTCATCCTCTATAGGATTTCATATTCAACCTGTAGAAAAGGTTAAGATCTTCATCAAGCTCCTTATGTACGTGTTATCCCACGGGTGTCTTCTGAGCTTGTACAAGGCCTTCTTTCATTTGCACACATGATTCTTCCTATCATGTGTCTCAACTCCCACTGGCTACAAATTTCTCTTCGTAGTCTATGCCTTATTTTCATGAGAAGCCTTGTGCTACGAATCTTGCCTTATATCCCACGATGTTTCCATCTACTGCATGATGGAACTATGAACTTCCCTTCACGTATCGATACTGCATCCTAGAGATCATTCTTCTTGAATGGGTCTTCCCTTTCTTCTTGGTTACTTCTTCATGGCTGAAAGGTTCTGTATCAATGATGTCACTGCATTCATCATATTATTCTTCATCTTAAACTGTCATCACTTGTTCTTCGGAACAAATCTCATTATTCTTTGCTTGTAGGTGATTATGTATGCGATCTTTCCTACAAGTCAAATGCATTTGCATGGTTAGAAACATTTCATAAGGAATATTCATAATGGAAAATTATTGTGCATAAATATGTGATCATGCAACTATTTTAGCCAATACAACATTCATCCATATCTCACAGAAACTTTCAGGATGCCTTCCATCTCTACCAGGACAACATTGAGATTGTGCACTAATCAAATAGGTTAGAAAAGAGGTTTCATTCTAGATAAGTAGCAATGGATATTTGTATAGAACCATCAGCTACTTACCCATCTCATGCATATTAGTAGTATACTGTCATTAATGCAAACATTCTATCATGCATAATACATTAACTGAATATAAACAAATGCATAACAAAAACAATATCATGAAATGGCAATTAAATACTTATCTTTATTTTTTTCGTGGGTAGACTCCTTCTTGATCCTTTACCTTCATTATCTTCCTCATTCATCATTTCTCATCCAAATGATAAGATGTATAAGATTTTATTCAAGATTTGAGTCCTTTGTATTCCTCATCGCTTGAGGGATCTTCTTTGGATGGTCAAAGCGTGATATTCATTTTCTCCCATCTTCTCTTCTCTTATTATGAGTTGAGCTTCTTCTTATTCAGAGAATCTGCTGAAAGTAATCACTTCCTTCTGGCACAAATTCCTCACATGAATGAATCCCATGATCTTGGGAGGCCATTCAAGGTGGCTCTCACCACTTCTGCATCCTCCACTTCTTCTTCTACTGCTACAAGTTGTTCTTTGATTTGAGAGACCCTCGTAAAGTATGACCGTATGGTCTCTGCATTCTGGATCTTTACATTCTTCAACTATTTTCTCAAAGTCATATTCTGATTTATGTTGTTCCTGTCAAATAGCTTGTTCAAGGAATCAAATATATCTTTCGGTGTCTTTAGGGAAGACACTTGTGGTATAAGGTGATCCATGATTGAATCAACAATGATCTTCTTGGCCTTAACCAACTTCTTCTGGTGCAAGGCTTTTAGCCTCATCTCCCTCTAGAACTGGGACCTCTCTACTTGTGTAGGTGTCCAATTCATTTTATTCAGAGATATCACATACTTCCATGCTTGGAAGTTGTCAAATTCACCAATATTATCATCAATCCGATGTGATATATCACTTTGAAATGAGAACCTCAAATGAAAATAGCAAAAGATTAGATCTTACCAATTTGAGGTGTCTGTCCTGGTTCCGAAGCTGGCTGATCTAGGGTTTGTCAGACAAACTGTAATTTTCAAAACTTGGAATATTTCAAATCTGATTTTCTATAAAGATAGACCTCTTTAAGGTGAGCTATCTAATGTACTCATTTTCTGAAAACAATGGAGGGAAGCTCCCAGAACAGGAAGCCCTAGTTTACCAATTTCTTCTGCAGAAATTCCTAAACGGTTTCTATGGTATCTCTGAAATTACTATTATTATACATTTGAAACTTTTCACTAAGGTATCCTCACCTATCCCTGTTCCAGCACCATAGGTTTCATAAGAATTGGTTTCACTAATTGGGACTTATGATCGTTTTCCCAAGGTGACCTATTTTAGGACTGTTCAGCATAGCGAAGTTGTACGGACTTCCACATGTCACTATTTCATCTTCAGGATCTAAAAATGATACCAAAGAAATTAAATTCCATTCCCTTTTGGAACATCTTCAGAAAATTCATTTGGACCTTTGTATCCCAATAGATAGCAATTCTCCCTAGGTGTCCTGTTTAGGAATGAATCCTGGAAGAGGATAGAACCCTAACTTGGAGGGATCATATCTCCTACAATATAGCGAATATGAGGCTAAATTTTGGAAACAATGTAAATAATGATCTTATATTCTTCTTGTGAAAGTTTCAACTCCTGAGCCATCTCCAATCCGAAGATATAGAAAATGTACCAAAACTTATTAGTTTTAGTATTTTAGGGTTTTTCCGGCCCAGGGTCAAACTAGGGTTTGAATTTCCCGGAGTTATACCCAACTAAAAATATCAACCCAGGTCTATAAACTTTGATTTTGATGAGGAGAGAAATCCTATATTGGGCTCACTCAAAAATTCCTCTTCTGTAAGAGGCCCTAATTTCCCGCACCAAAAACTAAAAATGCTCCGAATCGAATTCTGCTTCGATAGAAAGATATGCCCTTCAATGGACAGTAATCCTAACATACTTTTGCTGATGTATTATGGAGAGAGACCCAAAAAGTAAGAATCCATAGCTTCTACAGTTGCACAATGTCTTCTTTTCAGGTTAGCTCTGACACCATGTTAGATTTTTATCATTCAATCTAGCATTATGGTCTTAGGATCTTTCACTGAGAGAATAACATGCACAGCAATAAACACAAGAGACAAGAGACACAAAGAATTTTACTTGAGGAAACCATAGAGGAGAAAATCCCACAAATTCCTCATAGATAGAATCAGCACCAAAAGAAAAACCCGAAAACATAAAGATGATCTCCCGACAGCAGTAGTCTCTCTCTTGTCCCAACAAATTCTCTCTCACTCATGCGCCTCAATAAGTGAGTGTGTGTGTTATAAATAGAGAGGCTCACTCTCTATTTATATTCTTTCGTTCACTTAATGTCCACTCCAACATTTCAGCCTCACTTAACAATTACTTACTAGAACTGACATATCTAGGAGATTCTAATAACCCTAGTGCCCCACAAATGTTGGGACTTTGCCCCTCCAACAAACAAGGAGGGTTATCCTTAACACAACGGTGGGGACTATTGCCCCGAATTACGATAAATCACCTAGGGACAAATTCTCTAGGATATTCTAATAACCCTAGGGCCCCACAAATATGGAGACTTTAACCCTTGAACAATAGGAGGGTTACCCACAATGACTTGACATGACTTGCTTACATTATTGAATATCCTGATAGGCACATCAGGGCATGACATGACTTCAATACATCACAGACACTTCCTGAAATAAACATTGGGGTAAATTACATAAGATATACAGGTGAATACATTCCAAAGTTACAAATACATCAACCGAAAATTGGGAGCAGAAGTGCGGAAGAGGTAAAATATGGTTATGAAAAGTGGAATCCTGACTTTTGCCTTCCATGATTCGAGATCTGATGGCTTAGGATTCTTCCACCCTAGATCAACTGTCCAGCAAAGGGTCGGGAGTGGAAAAGATAGTTTCGGTCATAAAAATCGAATACCGGTTTCCACTTTTCGTGATCTGGGATTTGAAGGTCTAGAACGTTTTCACCCAAGATCAAAGGCCCGGAAAGGAGGAACAGGGTGGAGATCGAAAATTGAAAATACCAGATGGTTTTGTCGTAAAAAGTTGAAGTCCTGCTTTCTGGGATACGCAAGATCCAATGGTCAGGTAAGCTCTCGCATAGATCAAGGGTGCGGAATGGCATAGAAGGGCGGAGATTGGAAAGTAAAGAAGGAAAAGAAGTTTGATCTCAAAATTTAGAATGCCGAGTTCTACATTGTACAATATGCCAGATCGATGATTCAGAGTGCTTCCACCAAATATCGACGGTGTGGAAAGAAAATGGTGGAAGCAGAAATGCGGAGGCATAACAAGAGATGCTTCAATGAAGAAAAATGGAAGATCCGCATTCCATTTTTCGCTAAAGGAAGAAGTGTAAGGGAAGAAGAAAAAAAGTGGAATTGTAAAGATTTTGTTATGAAATATTGGAATTCTAATTTTCGTTGTCCGCGGCTTCATCCCTGATCAATGGCTGAAAATGAATCTTGCAGGGATTGGCGGTGTGGAAAGATAAAAGGAGGAAAGGATAAGGTAGGGGCAAAAAGACTAATTTGAACCTCAAGACAGCAATCTACCCATTTTTCATTTCCCGCAGACCCCAAATCAACGACCCAAAATGGATCTCAAGGGAATATCTACGGTTCATAAGCAATTTCGTAGGTGATGAAGGAGGGAAATTTGAATTTATTGCAGATCATCAAGGAGCCATCGTTTTTAGCCAGCAGGCATGGTTTCTAGGTGATTGATTCTCCATTTTTTGTCTAGAATGCACACCATAGCATGCTTTCCTATTTTGTTAACAATCATAGCGAATCTCCCAGATCAAAGGTTGTTGGGATTTTAGGATCATTCATATTTGATCCCCATTTTTGTAACAGACGTTTGGCTCTTTTTTGAGGTTGGTCTTGGGATCCTAGGACTCTATAAATATACCCTTGAAAGAGGAAGAAAGGGTTGAAAAATTTCATTCAGAAGCCTTAGTGCTCGAGTTTTGTAGCTCTGTTATTTTCTTGGAAACTTTAATGAAAAGTATGCTCTGATTTTTCTGAGATTCATCAAGTTGTTTCTTGTTCATTCTATGTTTCCTGTATTTCCATTTTCATGTATGTGTTTTCTGTTAATACATTTCTAGGTTGTATGCAAGGAATTCATTTTTTATAGTGCTCCTTCCATCAGAAATCATATTTGTTATGTGTTGGCAATGACTGTGATAGAATTCATCGACAAATAGGTGGTATGTTTTAGTTGGTCTCCATTGTTATATGTATGCTAAAGGTGTTCCCACAGATTCATCCTTTGATAGATGCATCTGGTTTTCACTCGGCTCTTTCCTCATTTCCATTTGTTATCGCTTCAAGATAATTTGACTGAACATAATAGCCACGTTGCCTTTGATTTTGTAGGAAAATCACCCCTCATTATTGTTTTAATCCCATTGAATATTTTTAGGCTGTGACTACATTGCCTAATGGTATTTATTGTCTGTTTGTTTCACCATTTTTAAATCTGTAAATATCTTGTTCCTTCCAGAAATATAGCCTTTTGAATGCTTCTTTAAAGCCAAATGTATATGTGAATGTTTTTGTGACAAGAGAGAGCCCTCTATGACTATATTGGCTAGAATATAGTCTAAATATTAGTTTTAAATGGTTACCCCTATGACTTCCTACCACAACCATAGGAAAATTACAGGGTGATAATAGGTTCCTTCAAGAAATTTCTCAAAACTTCTTATTTTTACCTTTTTAAGTCAAGCACCACACTTTGAATAAGGGTAACAAGCAGTGTTGAGGGGAACCGCTTGTTTCAAGAAGGAAACAAGTGGCATCACCACTCCTTGGTAGTGATAAAGGTTCATTTTGAGCTTGAGCACCGCCTATTGTCCATTGACAAGGAGCGGTGGTGGCTTAGACCAAAGGAAAATAATGGTGTTAGCGCCATTGTTTGGGATAAATAATTGGTAAGGGATTTGGAAAATCAGAGGAATAAGGTTTGTAAATTTTCATATCATAGGACCTTAAAGAATGTTGATGAAGGTGTGCAGATGTTTGAAGGGACATTTCTAGATTTGAAATGCCAAATACTTAAGAAACTCTTATTTTTGACCTTGAAAATGCGTGTAAATGAAGAAATATGCTCCTAGTTGAATGATGATAGGGAATGGATGGCCTGGATACACAACTGACAATATCAAAGGACAAAAATATTTGTCTCCAAGGAAAAATCAGGAGCAAAAAGAAGAAAAAGCAAGTTTTGGATGTAAAAAGTGATAAAAACTGACTTCCATTTTCCACGGTCCTAGATCTGATGGCCCAAAATGTTTCTTCCAAAGATAAATGGTCTAGAAGAAGGAGAAAGAAGAAAAGGAAAGAATTTTTGTTTTGATAGTTAGAATCCGAAATCCCAATTTTCGCAGTCCGAGATTTGACAACTCAGAGAGCTTCCACCAAATATCAACAGCTCGAAAAGGAACAAAGGGAGGAGATCAGAAAGCAAGAAACTTAATGAGAAATCTTGAAAAGTAGAAGTCCCTATTTCTGTGATCTGCAAGATATATGGTTCAGGGTGATCCCACACAAGATCAACCATGTAGAAAGGAATGAGAAAGCGGATGGAAAAAACATAAATTTAGCATTGTGAAAGAGGAGATCCCGACTTCCATTTTCTGCAGCCCGTAAACTTGATCTCAGAATACCGGCTAAGGATGAATTCTATGGAGATAAATGGTGGATAAAGAAAAGGGAGGAAAGGAAAACATCAAAAAGAGGAAGACACTGGATTTTGGTCAAGGAAAAGTAGAAGCCCGCTTTCTGCTTTCCGCAGAACTCAGATCAATGGTGGGGAAGGTCTTTGTCTGAGATCGACAGTGCGAAAAAGAGGAACATGTGTACGAGTTAAGAAGACTTCCCAATATGTGGAAACTAGTAGGCCTCATGGATTTCAATGGCCCAGATCACCCTTGATTTCAGATCTATGGTAGAGGATGATTTCGCTGATACAACATGCACGTTGAAAGTCGGAAGAGCGCCTATGCAATGAAAAACATCTGTGAATGACTATTCCTTTTTCCATTGTATATTGCGCTAAAAAATTGAAGATGAAAAGGTCACCTTATGGAGCATGATGGTGCATTTTTCAATGGTGTATATCTAATAAGGAATCATATCAACATTGGAAATTCATTCCACTGATCTAACTTGTATGAAGAAAATATCTATCCATATCTGTAGAATCGTTTAAAGGATTGCATGTTTCGATGGCGATTAAGGATAAGGTAAGAGAAATGACGGAGGTTGATTTATCTAATTTAACATGCGAGGAAAACAAATTTTTGAAATAAAAAAATTGGGTACAAGGTGCAGGTTTCGACAACTCGGATCAAGGTTTGATCTAGATTCACGGCTGAGAAACATTCCGCTAGTTCAAAGTGTCATTGATTTAATTCTCCAAAATTCAGCAGAATTTTATAGAGCAAGCAGGTTTAGACACGTGTCTATGTATCCTTGTTTTTATTGAAGATCAATGGTGCAGAATCAATTTCGCAAGTGAAGATGCACAAATAGATTTGAAGTTGTTGCGAGTCATCAAAGGTGCTATGAAATTTCATTATCATCAAGCAAGCCAGGTTTCCAGTTGTCAAAATTATCAAACTAATCTACCATGCGCATTCCATAATTATTTTCTATTTGGGTTATGATCATGGTGAATCTGCCAGATGATCATTTGTTAGGATTTTCATTCCCATGCTGCAACTATTTTTTTTCTCTGTTTCGAGGATGGTCTCAGGAGCCTATGCTACTATAAATATACCCTCAATAGAGGAAGAAAGTGTTAACACCCAAAAATGGTTAACTACCTCATCTACCCCATTACATGGCTCATTTATCCATTTTCCTACCATATCTCCATCAAAAACCCATAAAACCATCTAAAAGGTCACCGAAAAGCTTAAAATGCCTCCAAAAGGCTATAAAATCCTTTTTTCCTCCAAAAATATCCAAAAAGGAATAAAAAATATAAAATAATGAGGAAAAAAGAAGAAACCCTAAATAGCTGAAACCCTAAACAGCTAAAACCCTAAAAAGCTGACCTAAACCACATGGTTTTATAAATAAGTGATGGAGACCCATTATTCGATATCCATTATCATAAGCATCCTGCCTCTGTCGAAATTATTCTCCAAACCCTAGCTTATCATTAAGCTACTTTCACCATTGAGAACTCTTTTTGGCCCATTTCCACCACCGGAGAAGGAGAAGAAGCAGCTTGGAGCTCGAAGCCACCGACATCGGACCAGCGCAACGGACTCCATCAACCTCCTCATTGGAGGTAACATCAATAAAGATCATTATTCATTTCTTTACCGTTTCTGCTTTATATTATTTACTTTTCACCGTATTGTTTCATGTTATTTACTTTTTACTGTTTTAGCTTCAAGAACGTAGTTAGATTGGTTTTTGCTTCAGTTTATCATTATTTAATTCATATATCATTGAACTGCTACTAAGGAATCCAGATTCCTTAGTAGGTGCTCATTAGCACAAGCTAGGGTGAAAACCCTAGCTACAGTTTTGGTGACTCCGCTGTCTTTTTTAATTTAATTTTTCCATACTGTACTTTCGGCTATCGTTTTCGGCCACCGGAAACCGCACTTTTTTCTTCCGCAGTCGCGGCCCGACCGCGCATTTCAGGCCCTAACCTGCGACCATCCCACCGCTGTCGGCCATTCTCCTGCGTCCTGGACGCATCTTTGAACTTTCCCAGTTGCGCCCCGACCGCGTTTTTTCAGCCCACAGTCGCGATCCGACCGCGCCTGTTCATTACACAGTCGCGCTCTGACTGCCGCTGTCAGCCAGAACCCCGCAACCTAGACCGCACCTGTTTCCTTTATACCCACGATCTGCGCGCGACTGTTGCCTTCAAACCCGCGGTCCGACCGCGCGAGTCCGCCCCATACCCGCGGTCCACGAACGGTTTTGTACCCTTGTTTCCGCGCCAAAACCCAGCCACTTTGCCTCCATTCTTCCTGCACTTGCACAGCCACCTGTTCCACTTGCAGCCCTACAGCCATTTCTGTCCCTTGTTTACAGAATTGTTTAGAAAATTTTTAGCATTATTTATTTAAAAAAAAAAAAAAAATTCGCATGGTAAAATTTTTTTAAAGTTTTTCATTCATTATTATTGTTATTGAGTAACTATTTTGGATTCATAACCTCACATGCACACAATCTATCCCCTAATTCAAATGAGACCTAAAATCTACTTAACTCAACCAACACTATAACCTCATTTGAGGAGCACAAAAGAATCTTGTAGTTAGGTAGGATCGGGGGATAGGCTTCCAATAACACCCCTCGGTTATTTACACGTGAGACATAGTTGTTGTCCATTAGGGAACCAAAATCCCTTAGTATTTTTTGACACGGTCACAACCGGTTTATCAGAGGGCCTCTCCCTTAGGAGGGTTGAAGTCGTGAGATTGGTTCCGGAAGTCTGAGTGGAATACCGAAATCCATTCAGTAACTGAAGGGCTACCTTTCGCAGTTCTCGGAATATCCCTGTATAGGGAATATTGCGGTTAAAGGACCAAGCGGCAGATTTACCTTTCTGGACGTGTCATGAATGGGTTATCTTAGTTACCATACTTCTAGGTTTGCGTACCCGGTGTCCCTCCCGGTAGGGGGATACTTTAGCCATTTGACTTTCCTATTTATATTGTCTGACTTGGATTTCATCACCTTGCAGAGGATATACTTAGTTGAGTCATAATACTATTAGTTAGGTGTTTGCATGCTCCCTTACCTCCTCTTGGTCTAGTGAGTCCACCGATTTTTCTTTTTTAGGAAACCGACTGCTTATTGGTATTCTGACCACTTTGTTGACACTCCGCCTATTGTAGCACGCAGTTACACTAGGTGTTTTGAGTTGTTTTTTGGCCTGAGTGCCTTATTTTTCAAGCTCTCCTTCTGCACACACGGTTGCATTAGGGTTTTTGAGTTGTTTTTTCGACACCACAACCCATATATTTGAAAACCACTTGTCACCATTGACTCTCCGAGACATTCTCGTCGCCTCAGAGGCGAGCCCCCACAGCACAGTTCACTTGACACCACCCGTCATCACCGTAGATCTCGAGCCTTGTCACTCGAATCCACTCGTTAGCGGCATAGGACTCCGTCACCAGATTCAGAGAACACCCTTTACACTGCCCCCACTAGCCCCATGGCTGGCGTGAATCCCGATCCCTCCATTATAGGGACCACCGGTGGTACATCCACCACTATACCAGTTACTACACCTATCATGGGTATGCCCTCCACAGGAGGCCCGTCTACCATTCCCCTCACCGTACCTATTCCCACGACAGGAATACCCATACCCACTCCATTAGTAACTCCTACCGCCCTTGGTGGCGCAGGACCTTCTCATGCCACCGTAGTTCCCCCACTTGGGGGTAACATCCCTCATATGACCCCTCCACCTGGGGGCATGGGCCCCAACGTGGTCCAACCCACTACCGTGTCACACCCTCCATCCAGTTTGCCATACATGGCTAGCCTCAACCTACCTGACCTAGCCAGGTTAACCAACGACCCCATCCGGCAAAACCCTGTGTGGCCCCACATGCCTACCAAACTCCCCTCTGAAATCCCTAAGTTTGAGGGTAAGGCAGGTGAGGACCCACAGAACCATATCATGTCTTTCCATCTATGGTGTTTCTCCAATTCCATAGTAGACGACTCCCTTCGCCTCCGTTTATTACAGCGCACTTTCACTGGCTCGGCTGCCAAATGGTATATCGAGCAACCCCACGGAACCCACACCACCTTTATGTTCCTGGCCTCGACCTTCCTCCAGTTCTTCCAGTTACCTGTTCGCTATGACGCAGGCGTCGAAATCCTCCTATCATGCAGACAGAACACAGCTACCCACATCACCGACCACATCCATGAATGGCGGAGACACCGTAGCCTATGCAAAATCAAGCTAGATGACCGGATCTTCCTAGATTGGTTCCTCAAGTCCCTCCTTTCGCTCATTGATAAGGATGTGGCAGCCGAACGACCCCAGACTGAAGAAGAGGCTATCCTTAAGGCCCAGCAGTTTGATCTCATTTACGCCCAGTCAGGTTATCTTTACACCATCATACCGGACGCCCCTCGAGGCGATCCCCCACATCACGATGCGCTGGGGGCATCCCACGCTGCCGATGGCATCATTGGCCGCCTCTCTTCATAGCCTCAGCCCTTTTCCATAGCCCGTCCTACTCTTGGACCTGAACTTTCACAGGCTACATCACAGTCCGAAGCAACCAACTCGTATGCTCACATGCCCCATCAACACCATACCCATGGACCCTCATGTCCACCTCAGTGTTTCGGAAATATGACTTCCGCTTACCCCTCCCTGGTCACACCTCAGCCATACTATCACCAGCAGGCTGCACCAGCTCTTGCGCCACCACAATCCCAACCTCATTATTATCAGCCACAGCCAGCCCCTGCGGCAAACCCACAACCTGCTCCACAGCACTATCAACAACCCCCTCAAGTAGCCGCGCCAGTGCAGCCTCCACCTCCATATTATCCACCGCAGCCTGCTCCCGCACCTGCGCAAACTCAAAATACACCTACTACCCAAGGGCAGGTTTACGCCCAAGAAAACCCGCCACAAAACCAGAACAACCAACGCAACCAGGGCCAACAAAACCGCAGCAGGGGCCGAAATCGTGGGAACAACCAGCAGACTGAGCAAGCTGGTCAACACCCTAATCCCCCTGCTAATAATAACGCGACCCCTACCAACCAAAACCCTGATCGCCCGCCCAAGCAGGCTAAAAACCCCAACTTGCGAACAAACTTCCCTTGTTCTGTTTACGGGGTCTATGGACACTACACACATTTTTGTCCGCATATGGAGCGCGTTCAACAACTTTTGGTTGCTGATAGACTACGCCAAGGACAGGCGGCTCCTCAAGCACCACCCAATCCCCCACAACCTCAGCAGCCACCTTTGGTGCTACAAAATCCCTTACCAAACCAAGGCTTAGTGAACACTGAACCATTGGCTCCCCCTCAAGCTACTGCACCTATCCAACAAATCACTTACGCTGCTCCTGATCAACCCCCGTCTGACTCAGGTACCCACCATCTGTTGATGATGTCCTCCGATGAGGTCAACCTCCAGACCCGGTGGAACCAATACGGCTCCACCCCGGAAGCACCACCCGCCAATAACCCCACTACCGCTAATCCCACCGATCAGTCGTTACGTATACCTCCACCTCCACTAGATGGAACTCCCAAAGCACCCCGTTTCCCACTTCGCTGTATCAATAACAACCCCAATGCGCGGGCTGCATCAAACTACAACATCATAGACGATTTAGCCCAATCTCCCGCAGCCATGTCTGCGTTAGAAGTCTTAAGAAATTGCCCTTCGTAGCGTAAGACTTTACTCTCAGCCATTGGGGCTATCGATCCACATGATTCGCAGTTAATGGCATATGATTTGGACCAATTCGAACCCCGCCTGCCCTCCAATGTATCATTCCAAGTTACTGTCTCCATCCGGAATTTTGTCATCCATCGATGCATTATCGATGAAGGTGCCTCTACATGTGTCATGCCCATCTCCATCTGGAAGAAAATGGGATCCCCCCCTCTCCAACCGTCCTCCACTGCGTTGCGAGCCTACGACGACCGTTCAGCTCAACCACAAGGCTTATTAGCCAATGTCCCCATCCAGCTGGCTGGTAAAATGGTCCTGATAAACATCGAGGTTATCAATGCCTAGCTTGACTACAACCTTTTACTTGGCCGCAACTACATGTATGCTATGCGGGCAGTTGCTTCTACCATTTTTCGCATCATGATGTTCCCTCATGAGGGACGCGTGGTCAAAGTTGACCAACTCACGTACTACGATCCCAAGGTCGCCGCGACACCCGAAAATGTTCTCCCCATGATTGAACAAACTATCTCGGGTGACCCCAACATAGTCGTTTCTTCTATAGGGCCCATGCTCCCCATAGTTGAACAACTTATTCCGGATGCCATCACCTCCTTGGTTTCTTCTGTACAGCCCGGAGTTTACTCAGACACACCGATGACCTCCACTTTTCCATCTCTCCCACCACCGTCAC
>LPNX010661609.1:0-15003 GCA_001517045.1 Pseudotsuga menziesii | reverse complement strand
GCATTACTCCCATCACTGTCCCGATCTCCCCGAGTACAAAATAGCTCTCTTTGAGATGAACAATCTGGATTTGGAGACGGCAAACCTCACCATTGAAGAGATCATCCCCTCAGATCTGGATCTTGAAACAACCCAACTCCCCATTGTGGAGATCCTCCCCTCAGATCTGGATCTTGAGACAACCCAACTCCCAATTGTGGAGATCCACCCCCTGGACTCTTCTTCTTCCAAAGAGTTCGAGACCATTTATATGTTTTCTTCCATCACCACACCCCCGGAAACTGATCTGACAACCCGAACATTCCACAGTGATGAAGAAATTCTTGAGGCTCTCACCGCCCCAGATTATCCCTGGGATGACCTGCATCATCGTTCATACTTTCTCCCAGACAAACCATCTTCTAGCACTGCTCCTCAATTTGCAGTGGAATCCAAAGACTTCCTTCCCCCGAAGGTCGACTGGTTCAAGGACCCCATTCCTGCTCCTGACGCCTTCGAAGAAGGTAACATGGCCAACATCTCACCTGTTATCCAAATCGATCTTGCTGCCCCCGTGGGCACCCCCGAACTCATCGCTTTAGGAGCATCTTGCACTGAGCAAGAGATCGACGCGTACAAAGCACTCTTCAAAGAATTCCGTGATGTCTTTGCCTGGTCCTATACTGAAATGCCTGGCCTTGACCCTGCCATTATAGAACACCACATCGACACATGGCCTGATATAACCCCCGTTCATCAGAAACAACGTCCCATACACCCCTCCAAACTCCCAGCTGTCAAAACAGAGATCGAGAAACTTCGTACAACAGGATTCATTTATCCTATTGCTTATACCACATGGGTTTCAAACCCTGTTCCTGTCAACAAGAAACAAGGCACCCTTAGAGTATGCACTGACTTCCGAGATCTAAACCGCGCCTGTCCCAAAGACAATTTCCCTACACCATTCATTGACCAGCTCATCGATGCGTGTGCGGGGCATGAAGTCCTCTCCTTCATGGACGGCTTTTCCGGATATAATCAGATACAAATCCGCCAGGAAGACCAATACAAGACCGCCTTTACTACCCCATGGGGCACTTTTGCCTATCGTGTTATGCCTTTCGGCCTCAAAAATGCTGGCGCAACATTCCAGCGAGCCATGACCTATTGTTTTCATGATTTGGTCCAAATCCTGCTCGTATACCTAGATGACCTTACCGCTCGTTCCTGAAAACGATCAGACCACCTAAACGACCTTCGGCAAGTTTTTCTGCGTTGTCGCAAATATCAGATCCGCTTAAACCCACATAAGTGTGTTTTTTGGGTTCCGGCAGGCCGATTGTTGGGGTTCATTGTCTCCCACAGAGGAATTACTGTTGATCCACTGAAATTCCAAGCCATCTTAGACCTTCCCTCTCCCCGAACACTCAAGCAACTCCAAATTCTGCAAGGGCGATCTAATTTCCTTCGACGCTTCATTCCTGATTACGCCACAACCGTTCATGGTTTCTTGCGCCTACTCCATACCCAAGTACCCTTTGTCTGGGACGAGCAAGCAGAAGCTGCATTTTATGCCCTCAAGAAATCTCTCACACAAGCCCCCTTGATCTCCCCTCCGGATTTCTCTCAAGATTTCATTCTCTACATCTCGGCATCCGAGTATGCTGTGTTAGGAATCTTGGTCCAAGAAGACGCCTCACGACAAGAACATGTCATTTACTACGTTAGCCAGACCTTGTCTGGCCCACCCCTACGTTATCCACATGAGGAGAGACTTGCCCTAGCAGTGGTCTTTTCTATCCAAAAGTTGCGACACTACATTTTACTTAGTCATACCACAGTCATCGCCGACTCTAACCCCATGGTCTATCTCTTAAACCGGCGGCTCCTGCAAGGTCGTGTGGCCAAATGGGTCATTATCCTCCAAGAATATGACCTTACTTTCCGAACACCCAAGAGCACCAAAGCCCTTTCGCTTTCCCAGCTCATGACGGATCTCCCTTCCTTTATCCCAGCCCCACCTATCTCCGAAGAGTTACCCGATAATCACTTATTTACCATCTCGTCCGATGACCCGTGGTACGGCGATATCTTGTTATACCTGCGCATGCAGAAGTTTCAACCCACAGTCACTCGGAACGGATGTCGTCGTATCCGTCACCATGCCTCTCGCTACCTCCACATTGGAGATGTCCTTTACCGGCGAGGAATCGACACAATTCTTCGTCGTTGCCTTACACATGAGGAAGCTGAACAAGTCATTAATGATTGTCATAGCGGTGCCTGCGGTGGCCATTTCTCAGGGATGGCCACTGCCCAAAAGGTCATCTGCGCTGGATATTTCTGGCCCACACTCTTCACAGACTGCATCAATGCGGTCAAGCATTGTGATAACTGCCAACTTTTCGCCCCCAAAGCTCAGACGCCACCTGCTCCGTTACACCCAGTAGTCACTATTGGTCCCTTTTGTAAGTGGGCCATCGACTTCATGGAGTGTAGACCCACATCAGTGAATGGCCATAAGTACATCATTGTCGCCGTCGATTATTTCACCAAATGGGCGGAAGCCATGCCCACCTTCAATTGTAAGGCTGACACTGCTGGCCATTTCTTCTTCAACCATGTCATCACTAGATTTGGAGTCCCTAAACAATTGGTATCTGACCATGGATCACATTTTGAATATTGTGTGTGGCGCGAGTTATCCACCCTCCTCAAGTTCGAACACCAATTTTCCTCGGCTTACTACCCCCAAGGGAATGGTCAAGTAGAAGCAGTTAACAAAATCCTGAAAACCATACTCCAACGCACAGTTGATCGGCATAAGTCCAATTGGCACCATATGCTATTTCCTGCTTTATGGGCTTACCGTACATCCACCAAGACCGCCACTGGATTTACCCCATTTCATTTAGTTCACGGTGTAGAGTCTGTCCTCCCCATCGAGTGTCAGATACCTGTCTTACACATCGCTATTGAGATTCTCCCCGATACCTCCCCCCTTGAGCAATGTCTGCTATCCCTCGAACAAGCCGATGAAGATCGTCATGCCACTCTCCAGAATATCGAAGCTGCCAAAACACGCTCCAAAGCCCATTATGACAAACATGTTCACCCTCGAACTTTCCACGAAGGGGACCTCGTCCTCGCCTATGACCAAGCCAACGACAAAAAAGGTAAAGGAAAATTCGAGTCCATGTGGCAAGGCCCTTACATTGTGCAAACTTGCCTCGGCAAGGGGGCATACATTTTAGCAGACTCTGAAGGATGACCCTTCTCCAACCCCCGGAATGGGTTGTATCTTAAACGTTTCTACCCATAACCGAAACCGCGACCTCATTGGTCCGCATTTGCACAGTTTGCTCTCTTTTTGTTTTTCACCATTTTTGACCACAATCTCACATTCATCACTTTTTTGCATGCCCACAGATGGATCCTCTCCCACCTTGTTACATCGGCTTCGCTGATGGTGCCAGCCGCTGGTCTCCCAACCTAGCTTCTGCAGCATGGGTCTTATACTCCCCTTCCAACAAACGCATCCACCTTGACGGAATATGTATCGGCGCTGCTACCAATAACCAGGAGGAGTATGATGCGGTGACCGGTCTCCTAACTGCTGCTCTCCAGATGGGCATACGTCACCTTCATGTGTTCTTGGACTCCCAGCTACTCGTCTCCCAGCTCAACAACTGCTACCAGGTGCGTGATCCCTGCCTATTTAGAAAATTCCTGCGTACAAAACAACTTAGCCGACAGTTTGAATCCATCACATTCACACATGTCCCAAGAGCTTACAATAGTGTCGCAGATCAAATGGTGAACAATGTCCTAGACTGGCATATCAATCACACTATGTAACACCTCCATCATGCATCATTACCCCATAGCATATCATCCAAATATACAAAAAACCAAAAAGACTGCATTGCATCAACATTTGCATACATAAAACATCAAACCATAAAAATGACATTTGCATCCATAGGGGCATCCATGTGCCTAGTCATACATACATCATATCATATCAAAAAAGGGGCATCCACGTGCCCAACAGCCTAGACTACTTGCATCCACGTGCAGTATCAACATAGAACACATCATAAAGCGCATCCACGTGCGTACAAATGAGACAATATCACCAAAAAATGTGCATCCACGTGCATATATATATATACAAGTCAAAAACACATGTTCAGAACTATACATGTTCTGAGTACCCCAGTACTCAGCTATACAAAAAATATATATGTACATCCCTCAAAGCTCATAAAATACAAGCCGCAGCTACAAAAAATCAGGGAGAGTCCCCTGCTCTCCCTAGTGGGAATCATACCCCGGATCACTATCTGTGTTAGCAGCCTCTGACTCCTCCTCCTGCTCCTCCTCCGACGAGTCCTCATCTCGCTTGGGCCTCGGTGCCCGTGCTCGTGCCCTCTCCGCCAAGAGAGCCACCCGAAGCGCTATCCCTTTGAAATCCCGAGGCGCCCGCCTACAATCCCGAATCACATCTCGAGGAAGGTCCTCCCACCCCGCATCACTCACTCCCATCAGCAGCCGGCCTAGCAACACTCGTACAGACTCCAGTGCCCCATCCGCGTCTCGCCAATGCACCTCCCCTCGCCCAGGAAGAGCTGGCATGGCCACAACCCCTCTACAGGGCACATAATCTCGCGGCAGCCTCGGACCCACATCTGCAAACACCTAGTTGTCAGTCACCATATATATCATATATAACATAAAAAACTGGACAAAACAATTAAAATCATACATACCGTCTGGACCCCATGCCTGTCCAGGTGGCCGTGGTGCATTTGGATCCCCTGTGTAGTCCATGCCTCTGTAAGGATAGTCCTCCAACGCCAGTGGTAGCTGAATCCACTGCATATACAGCTCTTGAGTGAAATACCGCCCCACGTCCCCGCCGCCCCGGCGACGCATCATCTCTCCCCACCGGATCATCCGGGGCTCCCTCAGGCCTCCCTCTCTGACCGGCACCTGCGACCGCAGGGTAGGGACCCTCTCCATGAAGAATGCCACTAGAAACGAACCAAAACAGAATCCCTTGCTAGCTTCCTTCGCTGCGGTCAGCTGTCGCTGCACGCAGGTCAGGAACATCTGGCCCCACGCATAGTATGTCCCAGCCAGCACTCGCTCTACAATCTGCATCTGACCCCCAGACACCTTCTCAGGTGACTGGGATCCCAAAATCTGTACGACACACGCTGCCATCGCCTGTACAGCTGGCTCCTGTAAATCCTGAATCCGGAGTGCATTCCTATAGACCCTCGCATCTGCCCTGCAAAAGCGCGCTGCCAGGTCATCTATATCGAGATCCGCGGAGACCCGCGGCTGTGTATCTGTTACCCGCCCCAGGTAGGGTAACCCCGTCATGAAATAAACATCGACCAGGGTGAGGTCCACCCTCTCTCCCTGCACCCGAAACGCCTGTGTCTCGGGCTCCCAGAAATCAATCAAGAGGTTCAGCAGTAAACCTGCTGACCGTATCATCGGGATCTCCGTGAACTTTAGTAGTCCGAAGAGCGCCAACATGGACCGCACCCGACGGTCCTCTCGAATAGCAGTCACTAGATCCTCTGGCATCTCCCTCTCCCGCCATATCACCCGTGGCATCCTACAAATCAAAAAAAGAATTCTCATTAGGCTCATGACCAAATAACAGAGCTGCCCCACCCATCCATAACCCAGAACAGCCGCGGTCCAGACCGCGGCTGTCAAGCCCAACAGTCGCAGTCCAGACCGCGGCTGTCAAGCCCGACAGTCGCGGTCCAGACCGCGGCTGTCAAGCTCGACAATCGCGATCCAGACCGCAGCTGTCAAGCCCGACAGTCGCGGTCCAGACCACCGCTGTCAAGCCCTACAGTCGCGGTCCAGACCGCAGCTGTTAAGCCCGACAGTCGCGGTCCAGACCACAGCTGTCAAGCCCGACAGTCGCGGTCCAGACCGCAGCTGTCAAGCCCGACAATCGCGACCTCTGACCGCGGCTGTCCAAGTCAAACCTGTGGTCGGAGATCGCGATTTCGACCGCTGAACCCGCGGTCCACACCTATAGACCGTACAACAGCCCCCCATGGGCCCCACCAACCCCCCAACCCAAAAAATCACAACAAGTGTCGGTTTAACGGAATACCTGGCTCTCCCGAATCTCGAATCCACCGGTCAGATCGTCCAGAAATCACCCGTAAGCTCTAGTTCACTCCGATCGCAAACCAATCTCGAATAGTACAAATGACATGTCATGTTGGGCCCACTTACTATTTGTAGTCCGTCGACTTTGTTCTTGTTTTGGCCATTCTGAACCCATCCGGAATCCGTTTTCCAAATCGTTTCCACCATTGGAATTAGCACGACTAGATCATCCTAATGGTCACCTCGTTGCATCTTTTTCACTACATCATTTTTTGCCCATTTTTTAGACATCAATAGTCGTCTCGATTTGCATGCCACTTTAGCCGCCCTCTGTTTTTAGTAATTTTTATATCGCAGGAATCACCTTTCCGAGCTCGTGATGATGCTTGAGATACTTTCTCGCTCTCACCTAGGTACAATCATAACATTGTGTCCTGACATCTTGCTACCTTGATTAGCGCGCCCCATCGACCGCCGTCTGATTGTTCCACACTTTTTACATGAACCATTCACTCCTGTCATACTGCAAAGGTTTCGTTATTTTGCCACCATCCATCCACCCTGCAAGGAGGCCCACCAGTGTCCCCCCCGCCATCAGGTCTGATCATCATACATGTTCCTTAATTGAACACTTCCTCCTTGCCTGACCATTCCAAATACAGAGTCTTCTTATTTTCTTTCAGACTCCTTAAATATGAAAGCAACCACGAGCATGAACTGTCATGGGCTCGCAAAATCCACATGACAGTGCCATTTCATTCCATCAGAGTCTTCTTATTTGCTTTCGGACTCCTTAAAATTGAAAGCAACCACGAGCATGAACTGTCATGGGCTCGCAAAATCCACATGACAGTACCATTCCATCACTACAGAGTCTTCTTATTTGCTTTCAGACTCCTTAAAATTGAAAGCAACCACGAGCATGAACTGTCCTGGGATCGTAAAATCCACTGGACAGTACGATTTTATATCCACACTTCTTCAAGTTCCCTAACCCATGAAGCACTCCCCCCGCACCTCTTGGCGCTCTGATCGATCATCTCGGCAGCACCCCCAATCAGGTCGCCTTTACTCAGAGTATTCTGTAGTCTCCTACCATTTTACCACAGATTGAGTCTCCCTCAGCCCATTCACCCTCAGGTGCTATACCGATATGATTCCTTTACCACCAGTCAGTTTTAGATGCTGCCCGATCATCCTCGCCATCATACTCTGAACAAAGGAAGTTTGAGTCCATCCCCTCTGCTTGCCCATTTTTCCCCCCAGTTTATCACCCCTGCCACCAGTATTATCTTAGTTCGGTTCTTCACCTCGTGCTCCTGTCAAGGAAACATCATTGCCTTGATAGTTGCAGGTATCCCTCTGTCGATGACAACCCCTCTATTCCAGAGGATAGACCTAGAGGTCCCTGCGTCTTGGACTCATCGCCATCTGTGGTGAGTGCCTACGGACCATCTTGGGAGGAGTCATCATTGCCTCTCCGGATAGTTGTTTCTCACATGCTCGACGTCAGCACCCTAATCGCATCGTTGAGAATCGCGCAGGGTTTATATCACTTCCGTTGTTTGTCGAAGACCCCGGATTTCCCCCGACTCTAGCACATTGGTGAGTCACTTCGGAACGCCCAGTTATATGTTCCCATGGATATCCGGGCTGCGTTGGCGATTGTATTCGGAAGCCATCCAGTTCCAGCTCAGTGTACCATTGCACGTATGACCGTTGTCACTTTGATCCCGCGGCTCATCAGTTACTTCGGAACCACATTTAGTAGCACTGCTGTCATTCCAGTGCATCAGTTGTTCAGCTCAGACATGGTCAGCCCAGCAGTATGTTCCATATTTGTGTCCCCTCTGGACTCTCATGATATACACAGTTTTTTTTATGTATCTTGATACGAGCATGGGAATGCCCGCCTCGTCCATATATTGAGATTTTTCCTCATCCAGTATTTGAGGACCATTTATATTGCTATGTTATATTCTGAAGCGAGCATGGGAATGCCCGCCTCTCCCATATTACCAGATGATCCCTCATCCATTATTGAGGTTATGTACTTTTTATTCCTTGCAGGTGGTTCGAGATCGGTGTCCCGGACTTCAGTTGCTTCCTTCTCTTCTCCACACCCCAAGAAAAAACCAAATATGACTCATGATGTCCATCGGCCATACGATGAGCTCCTGCCCTCACACATCAGGGGGCAATCTGTTAACACCCAAAAATGGTTAACTACCTCATCTACCCCATTACATGGCTCATTTGTCCATTTTCCTACCATATCTCCATCAAAAACCCATAAAACCATCTAAAAGGTCACCGAAAAGCTTAAAATGCCTCCAAAAGGCTATAAAATCCTTTTTTCCTCCAAAAATATCCAAAGAGGAATAAAAAATATAAAATAATGAGGAAAAAAGAAGAAACCCTAAATAGTTGAAACCCTAAACAGCTAAAACCCTAAAAAGCTGACCTAAACCACATGGTTTTATAAATAAGTGATGGAGACCCATTATTCGATATCCATTATCATAAGCATCCTGCCTCTGCCGAAATTATTCTCGAAACCCTAGCTTATCATTAAGCTACTTTCACCATTGAGAACTCTTTTTGGCCCATTTCCACCACCGGAGAAGGAGAAGAAGCAGCTTGGAGCTCGAAGCCACTGACATCGGACCAGCGCAACGGACTCCATCAACCTCCTCACTGGAGGTAACATCAATAAAGATCATTATTCATTTCTTTACCGTTTCTGCTTTATATTATTTACTTTTCACCGTATTGTTTCATGTTATTTACTTTTTACTGTTTTAGCTTCAAGAACGTAGTTAGATTGGTTTTTGCTTCAGTTTATCATTATTTAATTCATATATCATTGAACTGCTACTAAGGAATCCAGATTCCTTAGTAGGTGGTCATTAGCACAAGCTAGGGTGAAAACCCTAGCTACAGAAAGAGTTGGAACCCCTAATATTTTGTGTTATGCATTTTGAGATGTAAATTGTAGAGTCAAATGCTGGCCTATTGCTGCAAATATTCCTATGTATTTCATAGTTATAGTTTGTTATTTCCTTTCCCCTATGCATGTTTTTCCTCTTAAACTCACCATTATGTGTTCTTCATATATGGAATAAGAGCGTAATAGTTCAGAATTCATATTGTTATGCTTTGTCTATTGTTTCAAGTGTCCACCACTCTTTCTTTCCAAAGTTGATGTAGAATTCATATTTTAGGTGCTCTGTGTTGATGGACTATTCTTTTCTCTTCTTTATCACCAAGAAAATTGTTATTTGACTGTAACCGAGTGCTACCTTGCCTTATATATTTTCACCTACAAATAGTTATGTGATTCATGAATATTTGTGACTCTGTAGCGCAATGTATGCTTTCTTTGTTTCAACCATAAACTTAATATGATTTTTGTTTTTTTTTATATCTGGCCCTGTTAAAAATTTGTGAGAGATCCCTCTCTAGAAAGGAAGAAGCCAACTCCCTTTCTTAAAGTAGTTTTGTTGTTTACTTGGGATTTACCTTCTACAACCTTAGGTACATTCTAATTGCTAACAAAGGGAATAGACCTTATTTCTCCATTTTTCACTTCAGACTGGGGGGGATTAGATCAAACTATGGGATATTCATCTCTTAACATGATGATGACGAGATTTAGGTGTAACAGAATGCCCCTCAAAGTATGAGGCTAGAGATAAAGGATAGGAAAATTAATTTTACGGAGTATGTTATGACTTAGAGGCAAAGGTCCATAGGTCATAACTCATCAACAACCAAGATCACTCTGTAGTGCTTTCACACTTTGATATACATAAAAAATGACTCAAAACATGCCTGCCGACCAATACAATGCAGATCCATGTGAGATACAAAAAGTCATGGCTACTGAAATACATCATATATCAATTTGAAGACAACTCAAGTTTGAACATAGATACCAGACATACTGTTGTACAAGATTATGCACCTAATAACCTAAGGTCTGGGGTTACCAACCTACTCAATCAACTTGCAGAAAATTGACTCTAAATTACAGTAAAGGAAATAGGAGGATTAGAAATACTTACTCGATTACTAAAGGTCGATCCTTGCTAGTCCTCTTCCGCTCTGCTTCACCTTCAAAGTCTTCAAGGTTGCTCCTCTTTCACCTGTCAAGAAACAATCTTCCAGATACAAGATGATTCATATATATAAGCAGGTTAGATAAATCACATATAAGATGCATAAGCATAAACATTTATCAAACCAATACACATGAAACACATATGGAAGAAGGATTCTCTTTATTATCAATAATGAAGAAGTTCAAATTACAACCCAACGGCTGAGACAAGGACTCCTCTGCAACCAAAGGATTCTGAGTTTCACTACTCCAAAGACTTCTGTAAAAACTCCACCAGCATAAATTTGCTCTCGAAGTGTAAGTATCAACACCCTCCCCAAGGACTGTATTTATATGGGTGAAATAAGGCAGTTCTTGAAGGTTGGGGAAGTTGTAGCAGTTAAGGAAATTAAGTTAAATAACTTAACTAATCTCCAATCAGTGAGTATTTTTATGTTTTAATGTTTGAGACATATTCGCGGGTATGTAGTAGGGAAACCCGCGAATGATTCACGACTTACCATAATGGCAACCCGTGAATACATGGATTCACTACTTGTAACAACCGAGACTCGCGAGTGATGCATGAGTTGTATAGAAGGATAGTTGCGAATACATCTCAACATAGGCAAATGACAAAGTAACTAGGTGGATGGTGAAAAAATGTATTTCATAATAAACCAAGCTATAGTGTTTTGGGAAGACCTCTATCCATAAGTGTCCTTTTGTGTGCCAACATGAGGGATGTTGGCACTCGGACGAAGAGGTGCCATTCAGGTGTATAAAAGATGCCCCCTAATGTGTGAGGTCAGAGGGGAACGATGGCCAAAATACATTATAATCTTTAACTCTAGAGAAACTCAAAAATACAATGGAGCAGAGAGAGTACCTAAAACAAATACATAGTAATGTCATATACAAAGGTATATCTGAGGATGCTATGTTCAATTTACTAGAACACTAGCTCCTTTACAATATTTGAGTACATCATATGATACAGGTATAAAACCACGTATATTACAAAGGTGGATCGAAGCCACAATATACAATAATGATGAGACTTCAAAGATCTGGAAGCTATGTAGATAGATTGAACATAATCTTGCGCAACTTAGTCCATATGTGAGGGACTAAGGTATTCATAAAGGATCCCAAAGAACCAGTACAATCCAAGCCATGTGAATAAGGGTAAGCTGAAGTCGAACATGGAAAGGATTCAACAGTTTGTCAACCAATAGGGGATAATTGACAACTGAAGCAAAGGAATTCACCAATGATGGAAGTGAATCCTGAGGTACGATCATCAAAACTCTAGGTCTTAGCCATCAGGAAGTACTGAAAACAGAACCATGCTGTGATAAGGAAGGCAACAGATCCTCCAACGGATCAAAAGAGTGACTAGGAACTGGGCAAAAGAAGGGAGACACAAATAGATAACATATATAACAATGATGGGATCAGGCTATAGATCAGACATTGGGTAGAGTCCTTGAACAGTGAGCACAACACAGAGATGACCCAAGGCAGTGTATAACAGATAGATAGAACAACTAGACTTATCTGTCATGTAGGAGACATGATCAGATTCCCCGGGTATAATGGACAAGAGGAGGAGTACAAAACTCAAAGTGATAGCTGAACACAAGTGTACACTGAAACATGGACATCGAAAAGCAAAGAGTGCTATGTTCAAGGATGACATGCTGCCATTACTGAAAACAAGAGAAAACTTCTTCCTTACCTTCCCTGTTAAATTTTAACGAGTCCAGGAAAGTAAACTCGGTTCCCTCTTCATTTTTTAACAAGCTTGAAGAGATGGGAAAATAATGCTTGATAGTGTCACTGATTCGTGGATTTAATGAGCCTGAACTAGTACATGCTCAGCTGGTATTTTCACATTTAGAGAGTCTGAAAATGCCAAAGAAGGCTCCAGGGGGGGTCCTTTTTCGTCCAAGTTAGTCTCCTGAGGCCGAAAAAGTATAAAACAAGCCACAGAAGAACTCTCTTAACTTCCGAAGAAGAAAAGGTGCACCTTTTTCATACTTATTCAGGGATGTTCGAAAAAGGTTAAATTACCACCTACCCAACGCTCCTTCCAGAATAGCATAGAATAGCTTGAGTTTTACGAGTGTGAAGGAAAGCAAGATCACTCGGAAAGATCCATTTGGTTACGAGAAATGGGGCTTACAACAATAAAGTTGTTGCTTTGTTATTTAGTGTTTAACGAGCATGACAAAGACACAAAGTACACTCAGAATATTTTTCATGTTTGGGTCCAGAGCACGAAAAAGAGAAAACTAAGCTCAAACCGGGTGTTCCTTTTCCGTAAATTTAGTCCCTCAGGTCCGGAAAAGTGATAAACCTATACCTGAGAATACTCTTCTCAATTCAAAAGAAAAGAGAGTGATCCTTTCTCGTATTATTCCACATGGTCCGAGAAAGAGATAACCTACCACCAATGCAGATGCCCGTTCACATATTCTTAACGAGCTTGAATGGATGAGATAACTCGATAGTCAAGTCTATTTTAAAGGAGTCAGACTTGGGCCTAAAGAAACTCCATAAAGGCGGGGAGTCCTATGAAGGGTAGCTTGTAAAAAGAGATTCATAAGAAGCTCTATTTGGCATGAAAAATAGCTAAAAGGACACCCCTGGACCTGAAACAGTGGTGGCATGAGCAACAAAAAATGACAAAGGCATAGAAAGATGATACTCATGAAATAAGGGCCCTAGCCACGGAAGAACAATGGTAGAGACAAGGGACTAATGGCTTAGAATACCATAGTACATGGCAAAATGTTAAATACTAAGGTTAATGTGGAGTGATAAGATGCCAAAATGTGTTGGAAATAGTGAAACCACCCTATTAGAGAAACAACATTTTGTAAAAGTTGATAAACCTATTCCAGGGTACAAAAGTATGGCATTAGTTGATGAGCATTTCAAACTATAGAATAAAAACCCACTTTATGAAATATTATTTCTATAAATAGAATGAAAATTCAAACATTTCATACCATTTGAACTTTGTGAACCATAAAGAGAAAGAATACCCTCTACCTGTGATTGATCACCAAGGACAATTGGACCGTCAGAATCAGAATTCGTTAGCTTCAGGTAAGTCCATTCTGACGGTATTTATGAGTAGCCCAAAATTACCACAGTACGCATTCGTGGGTTGCTACACAGGAGAGTCGCGAATATGCATTTCATTCGTGGGTTGTCTAACTAGATAGCCGCGAATGACTCACGACCTGTCTAAAGGGACAGTTGCGAATGCTGTGCAAAAGGGAAAAACTTAAAAAATATGCAACATTTTTAAATTTTTAATGTGAAATACTGAATCCAAATTTCTTGTATTTGCCAGGTAAACATGGTTCTAGAGTGGAGAGAGAGAGAGCATGAAGTAATGGATAATGCGGCGCTCCAAAGCGTGCCCACAATACAAGCATTGAGGACTTGTGGGCTGCTGAAGTTCTTTTGTACCTCACCCATGCGGGCCAATGTCCGCATATTGGAATTCATGGTCAATTACTGGGACCATGAGTTGGGGATGTTCAATCTTCAAGGTGAGACCTTAGAGCTTACCGTGGAAGATATATATTTCATTACCGGGTTGTCACAACGGGGGGCACCGGTGAACTTGGAGGGCACTGGCAGGGGTGGTGACCCCTTAAGTGTTCAAAACTATGTAGACATGTTCTGCATACCAGGTACTCAGAAGAAAGGAAGCAGCGTTCTCATTGCAGACATCCAGGATTTCACGCTCTAGGTATTGGCTAGTACTATTGTGAGACTTGCAGGATCATCAGGGTTACATATGGCCACCAGGAATCAAATGAGGGTGGCAGTTGATTGCTTTAGAGGTGCTCTCTATGATTGGTGCTCAGGAATTGCCCCCATCATGAAGAGGAAATTATCCGACTGCAAGAGAGGAAGATGCAAGAAATTTGGCTACGCAAGCATACTAGTAGCGTTCTTCGAGAGAGAGTGCCAGCTATGAGCCCTACTATACCACTACAGGTCCAATCACCACAGCATCCAAGGCTGAGCCGGTGGGGAGACATCTTCCTCCATCATGGAGGAGGAGACGTAGTACAGAGTGTATATGATGATGAATTTTACACATGGTGGGAACGACAGCTGCCGGCATTGGAGCAGTTTCCATACGCCAGGTTAGACTTCCGAGGTGACCCCGACCTCATTCTCCCTTCAGGAGAAATATGGGGCGATATGGGTAAGTAATTTTTAATTTTTAATCATTATCAAATTTTTATGAATTTTTCAAATGATAGTTATATACATATGTACAAGTCTTAATCCGATTTATGTGTCAAAATGTAGATATTGGACCAATCCGCCCTGAAGGGCACCCCCGCATGTTTGTGCGTTCGGTTGTAGGAGGAGACCCGAGATTGGTCAGGGTACTCGAGGGGAAGCTGGCTAGGCTAACCCAACGAGTACCCACTATACGGATCGAGCATATCCCTGCAGCCATACAGGAGTTTGTAGTTGGGGTTCCACCGGTTTGGCTACATATTTTCAGACGAGTTGCTAGAGCAGTACTTGTATACAGAGATGCGGTGGAGGCTGCCAAGGCTAAGGAGGATGAGGAAGCCAAGGTGCATAGAGATCATGGGGACCAAGGTGGTCCCAGGGGCCAGGGTTTCCAGGCTTAGTTCTAGGGCATTTTGATGGATGATGATCCACATTTTTGTACTTTTGTATATGACGGGATCTATGGATTAGACTCGATCTATCTACAGACATAA
>LPNX010661607.1:0-81971 GCA_001517045.1 Pseudotsuga menziesii | reverse complement strand
CCCACGAATTAGCAAGGGTGCATAGGCAAGATAAAGAGTGGTCAAATGGCAGCTCATACATGCTTTTGCATGGAGGAAAGAGTGGAGGAGGAAGAGGCAACAGAGCTGATTCACCTCACCTAGTATTGCTTTCCTATGTGCCTTAAAACACTGAAAAAGCAGGGAATAAAGCAGAAAAAACAGATAGGCGCCTAGGAGGCCAGGAATAAAGCAGATTTTATTCCTAAGGCTTTCCCAAGTGCTACATGAGTCAAAGATGGCAATTTTGACCTCTATGGATAGGCAATTAGCAACTTGCACATGGTGGGACTCATGGACTAGGCAAATAAGACAAAAATAAATGAATTAATGTCTAAGTGGGTAAATACTATGGGTTGATTATTCTAACAGGGAGGGGAATGTAATGTCCCCAGTTTCAACCCCATTTGCATGATGTATATATTGTAATTAATCTTGGTGAGGAGCTAAAGGCAAAAGCCCCACCATCGATTTCGTTGTGTGTGTGTTTCGGCAATGGGGATAGTTGCCGATGGTTTATCGTGCTATCTAGCACATTATAATATGGCATCATGTAAATACGCACATCAATTAAAACTAAAACCACAACCAGCTACGGCAGTGCAACGTTGAATGAAAAGGGCATGATTCCGAAGGATAAGGGGTGGGGGATGTCAAACCTTGGTTATGGGAAAAAAACCCATATGTTACCACCTTGTGTGTTTGCCACCTTTTCCTTGTTTGATTTTCCTTGTCTCACCCAACCTCTTCAATGTCTTGATTTTGTTAGTTGGGGGAAGTTATTGCATGAGGAAACATGGACATGGGAAAATGTGGGTTTTGGTAGGCTGCTGTCAGTTTAGATGGTACGCATGCCTAGTGGAGAACCTTCGTTTCTCTCACGTCGGTCTTCATTCTCCCCATGGTCGGTTACTCTCACGGTCTGCTCATGTTCCTTAGGCACAGGGCGGCTGCTGTTTTCTTCTCATGCGCAGGGACTCTGCGTTGGTTTAGCTCACGCAGGGAGCAAAGGGAAATCGCAGTCTATTGCTTGGGATTTTCGGGTGCAAGAGCCTTTTCACGCGCAGGGACTGTGTGTAAGTTCCTTACTAATTGTGGCCATGCATTTGTTTTCCTTTGTATGTTTAGTTTAGTGAAAATTTCACTCACGCATAGACTCTTTGGGCCGTTTTTCCCATGTTGTGAGCTGTGCTCACTATTTTCGTTTTGGGGCGGTTGTCTTCCCTACGTTTTTGTTGGCTGTGGTGTCCAATTTTGTTTTGGACCATTGTGTATTCGTGGTGAGCCGTTTTTTGTTGGGGTCTGCATTTGAGTTTCCATGGTTAGGCTAGGAACGCTGTTTATTAAACTTTGTGGGCTGTGGATTGTTGTCATCACTCATGGTGAATTGGGCTGCTGAAGTACCCTGGTTTGGGTGTTGTTGCTGAGTTGTTTTGGCCACGCTAGGGCCAAGAACAACTCCGTGTTGCATTGTGGGCTCGAACTGTGCTCATCTACTGTTTGGGACTATCACCGGATGTTTTTCCTTCTTCACAAGAGCTATGAAGGGGTTGTTGCTGCGTGTATGCAATGGTTGGCCTTTGGGCTATGATGGCTTGGATGATTTGTGGACCGCCTAATAAACCCAATGGTGCTTGCCTGTTGTTTTGTGTCCCCTTGGCTATGTGTAAGCATGCAATTGGCCCTTATCCTTTGAGGAATCATGCCCAGCTCGGGGGTGGAAATATTGTTGAGAGATTGATGAGCAAGTTGGCCTATGGTTGGGTGGAACGTTGCAGCGACGTAGCTGGTTGCGGGTGAATTCTTCATCCAAGATAAGAGCAGCTATTATTTCATCTCTGAAATTAATCGACTGTTTCATGAATTATAATGAACATGCTTATGCTGGAAATGTATGTGTGTTGCTTCCGCTGAATGTTGATTCATTCTGCATCTGTGTATGCTTGTAAGTTTTAATTCCAGCATTGATTTCTTTTTATTATGTTCATGGGGTTGTTTTCCCGGCTGTGTTTGATGTTCGTCGTGTCTTCCTTCGCCGGTCGGAGGCATGGGGATGTGACATTTGGAATCTAGAATATTTTTACTGGTGTAATAAATCACGTGTTCTAGGTCGTTTTGGTCCTCTTGAGCTAAAACCATTCTGATAGTAGTAGTAGAGGCAACAACATACAAGAAAAAATCCTTCAAGTAATCCAGGGGGTGTATGATGGGTGAATGAGTTAGAGCATGTTTGATATTATCGAAGGATCGCTGGGCCTGGTCATCCCAGAAGAATGGAGTGTCCTTCTTAAGGAGACGCATATAACCATGCATTTTCTCAGTGAAGTTACAAACAAAATGATGAAGAAAGTTTTCCTTCCCTTGCAAACTTTGGAGTTCAAGTAGGTTGGTTGGGGCAGGTAAAGCAAGTATTGCAACAATATTTAAGGGATCAATCTGAATACCATCCTTGGAGACAATGAAGCCTAAGAGACATCCTGTCTTAATGCAAAAAACACAATTGTGTGGGTTCAGTCGTACCTTGTAATTGCGACATCTCAGGAAAATGTTTCTAAGATGTCGAGGATGGTCTTCTCGTAGCTGTGAGTGCACAGGGAGATCGTCGAGGTAAGGCTCCACAATATTCTTAATGTCATGAAATGCATAGGACATGGCATGCTCGAATGTGGCTTGAGTGTTCTTAAGGCCAAACGGTAACTTCTTGTAGGCAAAGGTTCCCCTTGGGCATATAAATTTTGTCTTATGTTGATCGACGGGAAATATCTCAATCTGATTGTAGCCGAAAAATCCATCCATAAATGAGAAGATGACACTACTAGCACAGTTATCGATAATCTGATCGATGTGTGGAGTTAGAAAATTGTCCTTGGGACAAGCTTTATTCAAATCTCGAAAATAGATACAGACTCGAATAGTTCCCTACTTTTTGTTCACAGGAACAATATTCGATACCCATTCCATCAGGGGTACAGGATAGATAAATCTTGCCTTCAGAAGTTTTTCGACTTCGGCTTTGATAGCCGCAACCTTTCATGGACGGACTTGTCTCAATTTATGCCTAACCAGTCTGGCCGTAGGATAGGTTTTGATCTCGTGGACTACAATGGATGAATCTATCCCAGGCATTTCTTCATAGGACCAGGAAAAAATATCTTGGAATTCTTTAAAAAGTGATTTATACTCTTCAGTTTCATCTATTGAATAGTTTTTCCCTATGTGAACTTGTTCAATAGTTCCAGACTTAACTGATATGTCGATTGGAACCGTTTTGGTAATGTTGTATAAATTGCCTTCAGACTCAGAATCTTGCAACAAGACATGTGTTTGCGGATTGTCGACAATATCAATATACCCAAGAGAGATACAAAATCATTATCTGTCGAATTGGTATTGGGGAGGAACGAAGATCTGTGATGGTGATCCTCCCATATGGATGTACTTGTATTCATAATCTTTATAATAGACTCATCTGATGGAAAATTCTGGGAGAGATAATCTAGAGTAGGAAGCGAAGGTTCTAACCAGTAGGGTGGATGGTAAGGATCCGAAGCCACCTGATGAAGATCATCTGTAGGAACATTGGAAACAGATTGGATGGCATCATAAACTGCTTCATGCGGGCTAAGGGAGGATCTCTCAACAACTTTTTTACCCTTAGGATCATAATTAAATGAAGAGATCATATTGAATGTTGTTGTTTCTATTCTAGAAGGGGTTGGTGGAAACACGCCCATGAGGGTAGAGTATTTTAACATCCCTACCCCCAATCGACTGGTAAGGAGGAGGGGACTAACCTAGAAAAGGGATATTATTCATCGTAGGAGTGGTAACATCCGGTGTATAGAAATCAATTTGATCAATTGTTACAATTATTCCCAATTGTGGAAATTGGAGGGTTCTAAATACCGTCGAAGCAACAACAGTCATAGCATAAAACTAGTTTCTTCCTAAGAGAAGATTGTAGTCTAACAGGGAATCCACTACTTCCACCTGAATGGAAATAGTTTTCCCCCCTAGCTCAACTGAAAGGGTTGGAATGAGACCATAGGGCTGGAAACCTCTTCCATCAAAGGCTTTTAGCATTTTCAGTGATTTTACAAGCTCGGGAGAGCCAATGTCTTTCCAATAGGACAAAGACAAAACAGAGGTTGAAGCACCTTCATCTAGAACAGTCCTAAAGTCTTTTTTTCCAACTAATCTAGTTATGACTTGAAAATCCAGTTGGTGGGGTAATCTAGGTTTAAGGTTCTCCGGATTGAAATGAATCGGATTCATGTCACTCGGGTCTGTGGCTCCTAAAGAGGTTAATAATTTTTTGCGTTGTGTGGGACAGCTTTGGAGTACCTCTAAGGTAGACATTGCACATGGTGTCTGAGCTAGGTCTTCTACAACATTATAAAACTATGAAGCTCGGGAATTAGGGTTAAAAACAACCTTCCTAAGAGTACTCTTGGGAGGACGCAAAATCATGTCAAGATTAGGCTTCTCGATCGTTAGGGGACCATTAGATGAGGATGCGGGAGAACCAGTAGAAGGAGCTTTATCAGGAGAAGGTTTCTCAATTTTCTTCTCTTCTGGTTTGTCATATGACTGAATTTGATTTGTTATATTAATAGTATTTGATGACGTCATTCAAATTTCCTCTGTGGAACTAGAATTTCCCTAGTTAGACATGTGGTCTACCAATTGTTGCTGAGAAGGAAAAGGATCAGTGAGAATTGCCGATGCAGGGTTACTCTTTAAAAAATTATTAATTTGATCACGTTGAGGACACTCTTTCGTGAAATGATCGCCACCACACAATAGGCAGGGATACTTAGATTTCTTTTTTCTTTTATTGTCATACTCTGTGGCCGTAGGTTTGGGGTTTTCCTGTTGGTTTTCGAGTTTCTTGTTTTTACCTTTTCCTTTCTTCTTATTACCGGATGATTGCATACTTTGAATAGCATTCACCTCGACAGAAACCGTAGGGTTGGAAGGAGCATGAGTGGAAGGATTGGGTTGTTTGGAAGCGTTAACTGTTGATGGAGGCTGGATTGAACCGATAACCCCATCAACAGGAGTTGTTGTTGGTGGCTTAGTCAGATCAGTGCTGGGTCAAGGAGCTTGAGGAATGAGTTCATAAAAAGTTCTAGACTGGGAATAGACCAAGTCTAAATACTGCACGTGACTAATGGCTTGATCTTCAGTAACACCAACCCCCATAGCCACATCTCGGGAAATAGGTGGAAACAAATATTTCATGAAATAATCAGCCAAGAGTTGGTCCAGGATAGGAGCTTTAATGAGCCTTCTCCTCCTTCTCCACTCAGGAATATGATATGAAATGTGTGTGGAGGTTTTTTGACACAGAGAGGTTAAAATGTCTATACTCATTTCATATTGAATGGGTAGTTGACAGTGTGTGAGGAAAACAGTTTCCAAAGCACAAAAATCCACAAACGAGTGTCGTGGAAGTTCGATGTACCACTTCGTGGTAGTGCCAGTCAAAGTACACTGGAAGAGTCTTAATCGAATAGAATCATCCATCAAGGAATTGGATGAACACCATAGATCGAAATTCATAACATGATTTTTTGGATCATCCCCCTGCTTACCATTGAATTTTGGAATATCCGATGGTAACTTGACTGGAATGGGAGGCCATGAAGCATTGTGTTGGATGGGGTCATTGATTAATTTGGACAAATCAGGAAAGTCCAAAGTTGCTAGGAAAGGTAACTAATGATTTCATTCAACATACTGGTAATATTGATAAGGCATGTAACCACCAGTAGGACTGTAAGTGGATTGATACACAAGCTGCTGAAAAGGCTGATGGGATGATGAACCTTTGGAAGATGGACCTTTAGGGTTAGGGCTGCTAGGACCACCAGGTCCATTAGGAGGATTAGGAGGATTAGGAGGAGGAACGCTAGGACCTCTAGGACCACCAGGACCTCCGGGGCCACCGGGACCACCAAGACCACTAGAACCTACAAGACCACCAAGGGGAGGACCACCAGGACCTCCAGGACCACCAAGAGGAGGACCACCAGGAGGAGGGCCACTAGGATCTCCAGGGCCACCAAGGCCACCAGGACCACTAGGAGGAGGACCACCATAAGGTTTCCCTCTGGGACTTGCGGGGGGAGGACCTCCATAAGGCATCCCTCTGACACCTCCAACTGTATGAATAGGTATTCCTCCTAATGATGGCATGTAGGACCAGTTGGGTTTTCCCCATGGAGTTAATGTATTTCCAATGTATGACATGCCTATATGGGGTAGGTTGGAAATTCATATTTCTTACAGGTACTTGATTCGCTAGGTACCTATACCCCCAGGAAGCTTGACTAACAACAGGTTGTGCCCCTAAGGGTTGACCTGAACTCAATGGATGGTTAATTATATTCATAGAAGGAATGTAAACTGTGGATGTGCTTGCATTAGAGGCCTATATATTATGAGTAACAACTCCACTTTAAGGTAACATAGATCGTGCCAGGGGTTTCCCCCCGGCACTATAAGGTACTAATATAACTGGAGTTGAAGGTTGCCCCTCAGCCCTAGATGACCTAGGAGGACTAGAAACAGACCTAACATTTGCAACCATGGGATTGAAAGTTTGACCTGGGTGTTTTGAAGTCTCAACAGGATCAATAGGTTTCATAGAATCAGCTAGTGAATGATATCCGTCTAGCCAAGGGTCCATATTACGAGGAAGAAGAGACGACATAGGTTCTTTATGAGGGATTGGGGTTGCTAAGATAGTATCTAGTCTTTGCATTCGCTCCTAAAAATATTGTGCATGGTGAATAGCTGATTGAATTTGTCTATATTCCTCTTCACTTGGTGAAGAATGTTCAGGAGGAGGCCTACGTACTCAAAATGAAGCAATGGTTTGTCCCATAGAGGTTCCCCAAAATGGAGCCTCTAGACCATAATCTGGATGAACAGGACTATCAACACGACCTTCCATAGGACCATGGAAAGAAGTGTCACCGAAAGGAGGTTGGTGAGCTAAGGGATTTCTATAAGAAGTGAATCGGTCTCCACTTTCTATAACTATATTCTCTTCCACATGGGAAGTAGTTGCAGCTCCTTGGTCAGTAGCTTCCATTGGACCTTCTCTTGTAACGAGAGGAAAGTCGGGTGGTAAGCCCTGTGTTCTTCTAGACCGTCTCAAATGAGACTTAGCCAAATTGCACAGTTCCTATTCTATCCTAGGGTTTCAAAGCTAAGAAAAAAAACACCAAAAACTTTCTCCTAATCAATCTACAGGCCAATAAGCAAATTCAAATGATAGGATGAGCTCAGATGGTCGGTCTCTCACCAGGATTGTCAAGTAGGTGAAACTCGCGATATACCACAAGGGTACGTGCATAGTAATCTCCCCGAATGTTGTTTTCGGTGTATTGCTCCACACAAGATGGCCAAAGGGATTTTCTTAGATAGATAGTGTTATCTCCCAAAATAAATTTATTTGGACAGTATGACGAATTTGACTTATGTAATGAAATATCTAAAGATGCCTAACAAATCGAAGGTCTCTGTTTTTTATGTGGTTGAAAAATTTTGAAGTTATAACTTTCGATGACTTAGGTGAGGCTTTTAATAGCTCATTAGCCACTAAAAAGCTATGTTTCGGTAGCTAAACGGTTGAACGTGGGATAAAGGTAAACCACCGAAAGCGACCCAAGCAAGTAGAATTAAATTAACACTTTTGGTGGCTTAGGCGAGACTTCTAATAGCTCATTAGCCACCGAAAAGTGTTGCTTTCGGTAGCTTAGGGAGAAGACCAAGAAGGATTTTAACCGCCGAAAGCAGGCAGCAAGCGACATCGGTAAACGTACTTTCAGTGGCTTAGGAGAGACTCGAAACAACTCATTAGCCACTGAAAGGTGATGCTTTCAGCAGCTTATCGAATGATTCAATGCAGATTTTAACTGCCGAAAGTAGGAAGATAAGCGTCGGGGAAAAACAAGTTTCGGTGGCTTAGGCAAAACTCTGGACAACTCATTAGCCACCGGAAGGATGGGTTTTCGGCAGCTAAACAAGTTTTTCGGCGAGGCCACTATCCGCTAAAAGCAGGATTTCACTACGAAGCTAGGATAACAAGTTTCGGTGGCTTAGGAAAAAAATATATCATTTCATTAGCCACCGAAAGCTATCTTTTCGGCAATTTGTAGACAAATTTAGGAATATTATTAACCGTCGAAAATACAAAAGAGCAAAACGGTTAGAAAATAGTCAAATCACACCCCGTCAACAAGATGAACAATCAATGTAGGGTGTGACAAACCACTGAAATGACTTGAGCCTGCATAACCGCATGTGGGAATAAGTTAAAGAGGTCGTTATAAAAATAGCAAAGGACTGATAGGATTGGAAACCCTCAGTTTTCTTCCACCTGTCCAAAAGAACAGCAGAAAGCTCATCGAGCACCTAACTTGATATGTAATATGATTGCTTGGCAAAGGAAATCGAGAAAATCAATCACTGCCATCACCTTATGACCTCAACATCCATCATGATAGAAAAAACCCTCATAATCAGTGCCAAAAGGTCCAGCACATTTCACTTTCGATCTTATCATTCCTCTCCACCAGGAAAACCATCTCTAAGGAAGCATCCTGCTAACACACTATATACAGAACTTAGAATTATTTTGTAGGTTCCCAAGAGAGGCACTCATTAAGATGAAGAAGGGAGGACCTGCTCTCAGGCGAGAGCTAGGAGATATCAGCTATTTAGAAGCACATCCAGAGGTCTGTAAACTCTTCCAAGAGGTTGGATGCTACAGGTTTTGTGAGAAGATGCAAGGTTCCCATCAGTAGGTGGCTGAGGCATTTTCCCTCTCATTTGATGGTTCAAAAGTAGTTATAGGCAAGGAGGAATTTCACATAGATGACACCCTAATCACTAAAGTAACTGAACTCCCTTGAACAGGAGAAAAATGGTTCAAGACCACCATACCAAAAGATGTAGAGTTCAGGTCTTACCTAAAGCCTGAGCATAGAGGAATGGT
This sequence comes from Pseudotsuga menziesii, assembly GCA_001517045.1. Taxonomy (NCBI): domain Eukaryota; kingdom Viridiplantae; phylum Streptophyta; class Pinopsida; order Pinales; family Pinaceae; genus Pseudotsuga; species Pseudotsuga menziesii. Next base: position 72,943 of record LPNX010661607.1, on the reverse strand, counting down.
GTGGAAGAAGAGTGTGCCATCATCTTGGTTGAAAGAGAGGTGGAAACAACTGCTAAAGGCCATTGTGGTTTACCTAACATGTGAAGGAAGATATAACAGAGCCATGATCTACCATTTCAAGTTAATGAACCACTTCATAGGTAAAAGCCCACTAAATTTTCCCTTTTACTTACACAGAAGTCTAGGAAAGATGGCACACCAACTGAAATCCCAACCAACTAAGATTGCTAGCAGACTGTCCCACCATGGCCTTATCCAATTGTTGATCCAAGAGTTGCTTAAAAGAAGGAATATGGCATGGCCTTATTTTCTGTTTTGGAATGGATTTTAGATAGGCCTCCAGCCAGAAGAGAAAGGGAAGTCTCTTGCCAAGAAGTCCAGCACACCAAGGAGTGGGAGAAGAAGGAGGAGGACTATATCGCCAGCAACAATAGCAGAACAACCTCCCTCCTCTTCCAAGGCCAAGAAGGTAAAAAGGAACTTGGACTTCGGTGAGAACAGCTAGGAGGTTGAAGCACACAATGAGAATATTTTAAATCTACTCTACTCAAATTATGAAGAGGAACAAGAGGAAGGCGTAGAACTAGCTCTACAAATCATACCAGTGGCTAAAGAACTACCATCCCCCACACCAAAGGAGGAAGAGGAACCAGTAGAGAAGGCTTCCTCTAGCAAGCCCAAAACTTAAAAGATAAATCAATTACTGAGGAAAATTTATGAGATGGAGATTTTGGAAAGGGAAATAAAGAAAAATAATGCTGCATTAACCAGCAGGAACAAGCTGCTACACAAGTCTTACCTGGAGCAGAGATAATGATATATTTTATTAAAGAGGCTGAATACAAGGTACCTAAAGGACAATACTAGATTATACAGGATGATTAGGCTCCAAAGACTGCAACTAAAGGAGGCCAAGGCAAACCCTAGCAGCCACCCCACCTTGGAAACTCTAGCTGAGGCTGCAGTTAGCCTTCATCCTCCAGAAACCAACCAGGCTATTATCAACCCTCCTAGCATAGATCCTGCTGAAGAAGAAAGCTAAGCAGACAACCATAAAAGAACATTTTTGGGAAAACCCTAATAAATTTTGAAAATAGGGCTTTTGATGGCTTAGGCAAACATTGGGGCAGTTCATTAGCCACCAAAAGTGCCACTTTCAGCAGCAAACAGTTCCGATAGTCTGGCCTCTTAACCACCGAAAGTAGACAGAGGCTTAAAATCAAATTTTGGCATACAGGGCCTATTTTGGGTGAATATAGATGGCTCAGGCGCATAGTCTGAAGTTGAAGGGCACGAAGGAAAGCATTAAGAAAAGGTCTATTTCAGTTTTACTATGACATAACAGCAGAAAAGGCCACCAACACCTAGATATCAAGAGAAAATGGTGACTTAACCAGTAGAGGGTCAGTAGCAGTAATTGCCAGCAATTACCTCAGATATCTGAGGGTTCATACAGTGAACTAATTCTTCAGCTAGTTAGACAAGTAGTTAATTAAGGTTTTTTAACCTAATTTGCAAAAACTATTATTTTGTTATTTTTTTTGTAAAAACAGATCCAAGTTTTCAAGATCTGTATATTTTGTAAAGGCTATAAAGCCTAAGACTTATTTTATGAAAAGGGTTCAACTTCGGGAACTTATATACCTATACTATTGTCAACTTCTCATTTTGCTCATGATTTAATATAAGCTCTTTGGATATCATTTTGTTCAGCTTCCATTTTTGTCTTTCTGTGCTTATGCTTGAATGTGTATTCACGTTATATTCAAGTTAATTAATGACTGATAGCTGTCACCCTATTAGCATGTTGATGTGATTTGAATTATAAGTACCATCCTTATCATGATTTAGCCATTTATATGCATATTTTTTGTGTGTAAATATGCCAGCCTGATGATTTCTCCATCCCTACACCTTATTGTCAACCTCTGAACAGTGGTAACTAAAGCCTTGTACCTGATTGAGTTTCATGCATGTCTTGAGAGTGGAAGGTCATATAGGTCACCTGACTTGATCCATATTAGAAAACCCCAAAAACATTGTAAGTTACCAGGCATCCTCAAGCTGCAACCTAGAGGAGTTTCTTGGAGTGATAATAGATAGGGTATCCTAGTGGGGTCTCCTGATATATGCAAGGTACATGGGAGCTCAAATCGGTAGTAGTGCTATCTAATGCACAACCGTTCACAAGGGGCCTTCCAATATACAATCGAGTACATGAAGTACCTTTCTATATACCTCTAGGTACGTGAAAGGCCGTTCAATATACCGACGGTACGTGGAAGAACCGCGCGAGTCTCGAGATGTAGTACGAACAAGTAACGATAGCTCCTACGCTTAATGATGCCCAAACACGTCTCTAACCTAGCACTCAAATTTATATACAAATTTTAAGCCTATAACTACTGTTAATTTTAAAGTGGACAGGTAAGTGAATGCATGAGGTTTTGGCAGTAAAACCATGCAGATATGAAATGCAAGTTCATTCACTCTACCATTTAGTATGCCTAATTATGGGAAGGAGAGAGAGTGTTTTTCTTTTCAATTTTTATTTTAAAACCAAAAAATTCCCCAACCAACTATTTTTATTTTTTTTTCCCGAGCATACAATCAAACAACACTTTTCTTCAAATCAACTCTTTTTGAAAGCACATAGGTAGGGTAAGATCTCTTTTCAAATGAAAAAGAAAGACAAACAACACTCAAATATGCATATGCAAGCTATATTTTTTATTTTTTCTGAAGCATGGAAAGATCTAACTTAAACTATTGATACTTTTTCCTTTTGATGAGATAATGATGCAAAAGAGATGAAAGAACAAAGGAGTCATGAAATCTTGTGAGGTTAATCATAGATCCAATGGCTTAGGCTCAATGAAATAATAACCTAATCTCAACAAATTTTCTTTTTAGAACGAAAATAAGTCTTTCTTACACTTAACGAGAAATTGAAACAAGCGAATTGATCTAAGGCGGTCTTTCTTTTTAGTGGTAGTCTATAACATGCGGAGATCTAATCTGACCTATAGTTTCCAACTAACTCCTTTCAAGAAAAAACAAACTTACAAGCAGTGATGAATGAAGAATCTAACCTAGCTTTTTGATTTGAACAAACAAGCAATTTCCACATAAAAATTCCAAATTTCAATCACTCAAGCAAGTTCAAACAAGTCTGGATAAGACCAATTAAACACACCTAATCCAAAAAACTTAAAAAAATCAAAGTCTGGGATAGGCCTACTTGGCACCACGTAGATGAAGTTGCTGACAGGCAGTTTTGAGGCAGGACTGCTTCTTGCTCACTAGATTCATGTGGTGGCACCGCCTATGGATAACTAGACTCAGGTGGTGGCACCGCTTCTTTCCAAAGGCACATGTGTGGTTCTTTGCAACAACCCAGAATAATAGGAGAGCAAAAAATCAAGTTAGAAATGTCAAAAACTTCATAAAAACTGATGAATCAACCACAATACAAAGCATAGAAAGTTAAGGTGGCTCAGATTTGAAGAGATCTGAATATTTCAAACCATAAATTCAGTAGATCAGATGTAGATCTAATTGCAAAGATGGGTGGATGGATCTTGGATTCAGACAAGAGTATTTCGGAAACTGAGGAAGAACAAGACGAATCTATCCCCAGCAGAGTTGCCAAATTTTTTATCAGGAATATATCACCTTCTGGAGACAGAAGTTGTTCCTCTGGTCTGAATGGTTTAGATCCAGAACAAATGAGTGAATAAATCGATTGAAGACCTTCCCTGAATGTTATAGACGCCTAGAATGTAACTCTGATGAAGGACCTGTATACCTGTAAAACATATAAAACATACAAAGACATAAAAGCTACCAGAAAATCATATACACGTCCATATTAGTGACTAAGGAATCCAATAACATATATGTGATATTAACGCAACAAACATGTGGGAAGGAAATCAAATTTGCATTAGAAAATAAATTAAAGAGATTACAACCATGTGCCTTAGTGTCGATACACTCCTTCATAAGACTAGCACCTTGTCCTCAATAGCTCCAACTTGCTCCACAATTGCTCTATGATGGATTAGGCTAGGGTATCAATTCAACAACATAACTTTACTATTATTCTCTCTCCCTCAACCATGGAGTATGAGCTTGCATTTATAGGGCTCAAATGGATATGATGGTTGAGAGATTGGTGGGTGAGGTGGCTACAAGATCCTACAAAGAGGGATCTCGACCTTAACCAACCCAGGTGAGCAGGGATAAGGTTAGACATGAGGCTCTTATTCTAGAAGCCTCGAGAAACCTCCCTTTTTCACTTTTTACCAAGGGCACCGCTTATACCCCTTTATGACAAAGCGGTGATGGGTAGGAACCGCGCCAACAACATAGGTTAAAGGTGGTGACACCGCATGGTTCTCACACAACTAGTGCGGTGCTGAATAGGGTACTGCTTATCTGCTTGAGGGTAAGAGTGGTGCTACAATTTTGTATGTTGGAATCAACACCTAGAGCAGAATTCTCTTCAAGTTTGGGATTTGAGGGCAAATGTCTTGTGTTAGGGATCCTATCACATGATGGTGACAGATTTTGAGTGTAACACCTCTCGGTGGCTATTTTATCCCTGTCATGTCATATTTTTCATATGTCAGCAATTAGGTCTCAATTTGTCATATTTGTCATAGAATCTTCCATCATTTGTTGTCATAGAGTGCATAGAATCTCCTTCCAAGTGTCATACTCACCTCCTTCCAAGATGATTCCCTACTAACTTCTTCCTTGAAATTGTCATCTACAGTGGCCTTCATCGACCTTGGTCTCCAATGATGTAGCTAGTTAAAGACATGTATTTTCTCTAGTCTTTCTAAAATATTGTATTATGTTTCTCAATTACTCAAGAACATTATCAATTTTAGTGTTTACATCTAGTGATTGGGGGTTAGGTTGATTCCTTCATTTCTTGATGATGGGTTAAACTTTTGTTTAGGTGTAGGCTCCATGAAATTGTGTTTTATGTGTAACATTTTAAGAATAATATTATTTTTTTAATTTATGAAATTTATGAAATGCAAAAATAAAGTTAGATTAAACCTATCTCAAACCAAGTCTAGGATCCAATTCGTAATTAATTGCTCCTCTTGGTAGTCAAAATATATAACTGATCCTCCAAACACTCCTTAATTCACTCAAGAATGTGCAACACGAATCATAGCCCCAGTTTTTTAATGAAGCATAGACAAATATGCCCATGCTCAGGAAAATGCATATATTTATAGTGTTTGCGTGTTCTTAAAATTGTGCATGTGTTCTTAAAACAATAACAAGGCACACTAGGTGGAAACCTACATGGTGTTGAAAGAGTGTCAAAGTTAAAGAAAAAGGAATGCACATGTGTTGTTATGAATGTATGCATTCTCACACGAGCAAGTTCTTTGGCACCCCATTACTAATTTTTCGACCACCAACTTTTGCAAGTACCTATATATTATTTTTTCAAATTGAAAGGGAATCAAAGATAAAGAAAAAGGAATGCACATGCGTTGTTATGAATATATGCATTCTCACATGAGCACGTTCTTTGTTCTTTGGCACCCTATTGCTACTTTTTCAACCACCAACTTTAGTGAGCAAGTATATATTATTTTTTCTCTTTAAACTAAAAGAAATAGATAAATAATTTTGATATACTATCTTGAGATTAATGATTTTACATTACATATTTTCTAAAATTATTAAAAAGAAGAATAACATTTACAAATTTATATTAAAAAGATTTGTAATCTCCATCCCATTCATAATAATAACCTAAAACTAAAAAAATTATAATAATAAACCAAATATATCATATTAATGTAACTATTGACACAATGAGTAAAAAAAATAGCCCAAAAATTGTTTTTCCTCATTATGTTCAATCAACCCATACTATTAAAATGTGATACATGTTAGATATGCTTCCCTTCTTTCACTTCGCTTCATCCTCTAATTAATTCCACATCCTAATGAATATCATGCTCCAAACCCAAATACAAAGAAATCAAAATATTACAAATTTATTGATTTTCGCTCATAGTGTAATCTGATAAATATTTGAAGGAATTTATGATCTCAGATTACAAGGCATGTTTTGATTTTCTAAATATTGTGTGAGAAATTAATAGTAATTTTAAGAAGTAAAATGATAACACATTATTCAATCTATAATAGTAATTTTAAGAAGTAAAATGATAATACATTATTCAATCTCTTATGGGTTAGTTGGTTTCTCGTTTATCTCTCCAAGAAACTATAGGTATTTTGCAAGTTCAAGTGATAAGACATGCTTTGATCTTTGATGATGTGACACTCATTTTCATTGTTTTGTATAAGTTGTCATATATACAAAAATTATAGTATTTGTAAATAAAATTGTATTATTTATAAATTTAAAATATTTTATGAGAAATTTTAATTTAATTAATATATTGGTTTTTTAATAATAATAATAGTAAAACATTTTTTTAGATCATTAAGTAAGACACCAATTTGGTGTATGAGACTTTTTTGTTTGTTGGGTAATGGATCTCTTTTTATTCAATAATTTAATCGGTAAGATCTACAAAGATGTACATACTCTAATTCCTCTAGATTTGAACTTGTAAACTCTTAAAAATAAATACATGTCCTTAACAGTTATTTGAACACTGTATTACAAAAAAAATTCACTTAAACCTTAAACAAGACATTCCAATGGAACATTAAAATACACTCTTAAAATTTTAAAAATTGTTTTTATATCTATTACTTGATATCTAATAATTGAAGTTTCAACATTTTTTTTCCTTTTTTACAATAATGTAATTAATGTTAATATTAATGAATTCATCTTCACAACCATATATTAAGAAAAAAATTAAAATAAATAAATAACATTTAAATTAAATATAAAAATTAAATATTAATCAATTTATTTTAAAGCTAGTTAATTTTTAAAAAGTATAGAAAATTTTAAATAAATTGAAAAATATCAACTCATGATGTATATTCACTTATGGTATTCTTTCCCTATCATCATCTATTTTTTCATTACCATCATCATGATACTTGTTATCCATTCATGCACATGAATTCATACATGAATTCATGCATGCATGTACATGGGTTTTTTTCTAATCATCTATTTTTTCATTACCATCATCATGATACTTGTTATCCATTCATGCACATGAATTCATGCATGTGCATGAGTTTTTTTCTAATGAAAATAATAACTAGGTATAACTAACTATCCCTAAGGGAAAGTAGAAGTGTGTTTATACACATACACAAATGGCAAGGCAAAGGTTTAAGATGAACCAACCATGTCCGGGGATGGGGAGCAACTTGGCAAGTTGAAGATGTTTTTCGTTTCTATTTCCTTTCCACCAACACGAAAATGAAGGACTCAAAAAAGGAAGGCAATGATGAACGCCAACCTAAGTATATAATTAAATATTAATATCCTATGACCCATTCATATCTTATCTCTTCCAATTGGAAACAAGTTGCACGTTCGACTTTTCTTGCAAAACAAGTTTAAGTAAATGCAATTATCTTGAAAAATTAAAATGACCACATTATCACCATCTTGTGATTTGTTGTTTGATTTTTTTGCAAATTGGGACTCATCAAAAATGATTATACCTCCATTTATTCCTTTTCCCAAAAGCTCTCAGTCTCACCCACTTAGTCTCTCTAATGATGGAAGGTATCAAGTTCTCTTCAACATAATTTTGGTACACCTTCCACTCTTCACAATGACTAAAGCACTCATCAAAATTGATGGTAAGTTGGACTCCCCATACTAAATCAAATCATTTTGGATGATGTTTTCATCTACATTTTGGATAATATTTCAAGTACATCTTTCTCTCTCATATATATATATATATATTAATTATTATTAAAAGTAAGCTTATAATTATACATTATTTATTATTAAAAATAAGTTTACAATTTTTTTTGTGTATAGTAATGTTTAAATAAATAAATGTTCAATAAAAAAAAATTAAAAATTAGAAACCTCTTCTTCAAACTATTAAAATCCCCCAAAACCACAAATAACAAATTGTTTATCAATATGACTAAAAAAAATAATTTATACAATTTACAATATTACAAGCAGGAAAACACATTTTTTTTATCAATCATGCTTTAAAAGAACAAAATTAAAATATAAGAAGGGATCTCCAAAAGTAGTAAGAATCTTTCCATTAAAGAATAGGAGATTCCATCATTGAAGTCCTGAATTTCCCAAAATCTTTATCTAATAAGTATACTTGCTTTACCTGTATAGTTAACTAATTTTATTAAACTCCCTCAAAAAAAATATGTGAAAAATAGACTAGTAAAAAATATAAAGCTCTCTTTTTAACTAATCAACTAAAGCCCTAACAAATATATCATGAACATCACCTTTACCATTGCATAATATTTTTATATGAAAATAGATTCTCTAAAAATTTTAAATGTACATTATTTCTACTCCTTAGTAGAGACAAAGTAATTTTAGGTTCACCAATTCAATAGGCTTGGATTCAAACTTATGATCTAAAAATGTAATTATTAAATACAATAAACATTTAGATTGTGCTTACTTGCCTTGCTATAAAATATGTAGATGCTTCTCTATTAGAATTTCTTTCATAAAAAATATCACATAAGCCAAAATTTAAAAAGATTGGAAAATGCCATCTTCTAAATTTAGTCATCTCTAGCTAACCAAATTCCCAAAATCAAAAGACATGGAAATGCTTTATGTTCCTTTTTGCAAAACCATTCATTTAAATAGTCTTCCATAATTTCTTTCTTTCATATAATGTGTTTAATCAATCAAAATAGTAACAATCAAAGCAAATAAATGTTGAAAATATAACTAGAATTTTGGAAAACTTAAATAAATCTAAATAAATTTTTATGTGAATAGAAAAATATTAACTCAACAAAAATTATATTTATTCACTTTGTTGGGTTCGTGATTTTCTCTATTTTTCCATTGACCTACCTTGCCTCTAAGTCATTAGGAATTTCCTTGTATCCTTTTGACAGTATCCTTCCTATAGTCCAATGTTTTGACCCAAGGTTCAACCTATTTAAGGATTGCATTGTTTTAAGCTATAATATAAGTGTTAAAGTGGTTTTGTACTTATTTTTGGGATACAAAGCGAGATGTTTAAGGTACATGTAGGTAAATCAAGGTGACTAGGTGCTTGAGGGTCAGATGCTACTACTCTTCCACAAGCTCTAGGGATACACTATCTTTTGATATGTCGTCACTTGTAGGATTGTTACTTCCTAGTTGTCACTACTTCATGACACTCTAGAATTTTATCTTTGAACAATGCTCAAGTGTAGGATAGAACAAATGCCATCCTTCTGGCATCTTATCATCCAAATATTTAGGAGTATCAGTGTTGTAACCATTTATGGCTAACACTGTATAGTGTAATGTATTTTTTTATACAGGTTAGTCATAACAACATAATCATGTAACATATCTTAACTTATAAATTGTAGAAAGACCTTGAGAACCTCTTATTTCAAGGCATTCAATTGTGTATCTTAAGAAGGTTGTTACTCGATGATTGTATAAAGAAACCAAGACCTCTAAGGATCGGGTTGTTGAATAAAAGTAGATAGAGTTCAAACAAAGTATTGTTGTGACTCATTATAACTCTCTTTTAATAAAGTCTATGTTCCTGCAATTCTTTTGAGTGTTGTAGTATGATTTGTTTTGCATCCCTTGTTACCGAAGGAGGGGCCCCTTTCCCTAATCAAGAGCCTCCATCTATTGACTTCCTAGGTAGATTTATCATAGTTGTACTTAATTCATGTGATTTGTTATAGTTTGGTTAATATTTATGATAGTTGTTACTTAGTGGCTTGTTCACCGTTGTTACTTGTTAATGATTTTTATAGATTGGTTTTCATTGTTGTTAATTCCATTATTCAAAGACTCAATTCTTTTATACAATTGGATTTATTTGTAATAGATAGTTTCCTTATTTTTATATTATAGCAGGTGCACTCTCTTTGATTTCATGATAAACTGAGTGTGGATTGAAGCATAGTGATTGGACGTTACATATGTCAATGGAATAGTGAGTTGAGTGACTTAATTTACATGGAGTGATTTGCATGAGTTCCTTTATGAAATATCAATGGCGTGATATCATTACAAGGAGCGACTTGTGTAATTCCTTTTATGAATAGAGAGTGATGTGATTTCTTTTACAACAAAAAATNTACATTTGTGTGTTGGTGTTTTATTGGTTGGTTGAAATAAACTAAAATATTTATTTTGAGAAGCAAAATTGTTAAATCTGTGCTTTATACTAATTCACCCTCCCCCCTCTCAATATAAATAAGAATTCCAACAATATTTTGATCTTAATTGCATAATTACAGTAGTAATTGAAACAATTGAATGATCAAAAGCATAAGCATTCACACATGACACAGTATTTACCCTGGGAAACCCTATATAAATTGAGGGAGAAAACCCCAACGGAATATTCTTTAGTATATTGATAGATAGTAGAGAATGTCTTTTACAATGAGCAGATTACATAAAGAACCCCTAGTGCATTATCAAAGAAAAATACCAAACACCCATGGTGCAATATCAAAGCAAGGGAGAATATAGAACAATCAAAGAACCCAACAGCATATTATGCACTAAGCCAATACACACATTTTGGTCACATGCACCAAATACTGGATGCCTTCAAGTCTGAATTCGCTCTACACATTGATCTCATCATTTCCTACATAACAAGTGTGGAATCCTTCTCATGCTAGACATATATCTTTGTTTTCTGACTTCAATATGAAATCTCCCTTCAACTGAATGTTAGACCAATTAGTTAGGATTCTAACTCAAGTATTATAAGTTTATTTTAACTCAAGTGTCGTCATGCAAGTTTCATAACTCAAGTGTCATCATGCAAGTGCCGTAACTCAAGTGTCATCTTTTAGTTTAAATAAAGTATCGTCATGCAAACAGTTAGTTAATTAGATCTTCTTTGTTAACACTCATTTAAATCTTTTAACTGAATTCCTTCTTGTTAACATCACTGGTGTGAACAATTCGATTTCTCTTTTAATTAACTGAAGTCTTCCTTGTTAATATCATTGAAGTGAAAAATTAGAGTTCTCTCTCTCTTATCACATCTTATATTTATTATCTCATCTTATATCCATGGTCCACTTGTTCCAAATTTAATTTATTTATCATATCAAATATACTATGGATATTTTTCCAATGATGTGATCATCTTGTTCTACTATTGTTCCAAGTGGTCATATGCTAAAGTAATTCACTCTAGAGGTGGCTAGTCTGTAAAGGAGACTTAATAGCTTATCCATATCTAATACCATGGTTAGTAGTACATAATAGACCGTTCATGCTTTGAATTCCAAAGCATTACCTCAACACATGAGGATTTGTCTTAACACATAAGACATTTTTCTTGATAAGAAAGATTATATAGCACTGTCACTTTGACATACAAATCACTTTCCTCAACACATGAGGATTTAAACTTTACACATAAGTATTTAACCTTTACACCTAAGGCTTAGTCATTATTGAGTCCAATTGAAGATTGTACTTCAAGTTTCATGATTCCAAATCAAGCTCCCTAAGGCACTACCTTGACACATGAGGCTCAATTCTAGCACATAAGACTGACTTGGAGAATGACTCATGATGTTGTAACTTTAACACTCCCTCTCAATGAGGGGCGATTTATCTTCCATGCCAAGCTTGTCTCAAAAGTACCTATATTTAATAAGGATAAAGGCTTATTCAACATATATGTTGTCTTCTCATCTGTAGCAATGTACTGAAGTCTTACGACACCTCTATTAACGATGTCTTTGATGTAGCGATTTTTCATATCAATGAGTTTTGATTTGTCATGAAACACAATGTTTCTAATAGATTAATGTAGATATGATTTTTAGAGTGAATGACAATAGTCTCAATATTCTCACTGAAAAAACCCAACAAGTAGCTTCCTAAGCCACATAGCTTCTCGACAGGTAGTACTAGTTGTAATATACTCGGCTTCTATAGTACTCTAGGATATAGAGCCTTGCTTTATGATAGACCAAGAGATCATAGTAGATTCCAAGCTAAAATAATATCTAGATGTACTCTTTTAGATCCCAAATATAATACCACCCTAGTAAGATTCATCATAACCAAGTAGCATCAGTCCACCACTAGAAGCATATCTGAGTCCATAAGCAATAGTACCTCAAAGGTATCTAAACACATGATTGGTAGAATCCCAATGTTTATGTCTTGGGTCAGACATGAACTAACTCAAGATACCCATAGCATAACATATGATTGGCCTAGAATGTATAAAATATATCAAGGAACCAATGAGTTGTTTATACATGGTAGGATCCACTAGATCTGATCTAAAATATGACTCATGTAGTTCTTCATATTAGAAACCATTGGTGTAGACATGAACTTATAGTCTATAATACCAAATATGTGCAATACATCAACAATGTACTTTCCTTGTGAAAGAAAAATCTCATCTTTCCTTTTCCAAACTCAAAAGTGAGTTCCCTTTTTCATCGAGATATCTATTATTCCTCTCCAGTAAGGAACAAGTCATAAACACAGAGAACCAAGATCAGTGGTTGGTTCTTCACAACCTTGAAATATAGGTTGGGATCAACTTCACTTTTGGAGAATCCCAAGCTTTGAAGCTAGCCATCAATCCTCAAATACCAAGCCCTCAAGGTCTAATTAATCCCATATAAGGATTTATTAAGTTTTCATACATGGGAATACTTCCCATGAACTACAAACATTGCAGGAGGTTATATATATACTTCTTCCTCAACTTCACCATTGAAAAAGGAATTCTTCACATCCATCTGGTGAAGCATCCACCCCAAATATAACTAAAAGGAAACAATGGATTGAATAGTGGTGTACCTTGCCACTAGAGTGAATGTCTCATCATAGTATATTCCTTCTTTTAGTGAGAAACCGTGAGCCACAAATATTGATTTATATTTTTCAATATTGTTGGGCCTACGAAAGGACAAGAAGAGATAACTAGAATAATGATAGAAAATATGAAGATTCTAGTTGCAAGGAAAGAAACGATCATGATGGAAGAATTTGTGACAAAAGAGGAAGAAAGCAGTTCAACACGAGGAATCGACCTATTTTTGGGAAATAGCTAGTTATACTAAAAGCTTTCTTTTAGTATTAAAGCATGATTGTAATTTGGTCCGATAGTGCCTATTTATAGACGTAATGGGATGGGTTAAATTAGATATACAACTTGTCTACTAACAATTGAGAGTTAGTCGATGGTTAAATCAAGAAGTGGAAAAATATTATAAAAGCATTGATCCAAGTTGTGTGCAGATTTCTTAGTCAGACCAAATGACGAATAAAGACAACATGAATTGTAAAGCATAAAATTATCAATCCAAGATGTGTGTGGATCAACCATTCAGAGATGAGAGAAGAGAAAGAGACTAAGACAAGAGAGCATGAGAGGAGAGAAACATGTATGAATTGTAAGGAATATCTAAAGAAGAGTCTGCAAGCTGAGTGCATAGACCAAAGCTAATAAACTAATTCTCATGCAAGATCAAGAGCACCTTTGTGGTTTTTCCCTGATGGGTTTCCATGTTATGTCTTGTCTTTGTGTGTCTTTAATCTATGTGTTTGTGTCGAATGCATATCTATGGTGAATGAGCTGATCTGAATGTGTCGCGAATACTCTATTGTGGATGAAATTATATATGTGTGTGTCACACATTGAATGAATTAAATATGTGTTAATGATTTATGTTATATATTTTTATATATGTCGATGGATCAATAGGATATAGGATTGAATGAATGCATGAAATAGAAGTCTATTTTCAGGTTTCGGTTGAGTGACTTGATGGTGAGATGATAGAGAAATTCCCCATCATAACTACATAAACTTGGTTCTAGAATTTCCCATAAGATATCTTGGGTGAGACTTCATCTCCGTCACAGATGTTTCCGATGGATTTATCCTATGTCGAGTCGATATCTTGGGTTTTGTTGATGAACAATGGATCTGAACCTAGGTCAACCGAAAGTATGCCAACAAATGGTTATGTTGTCGGGACCATGAATCATTGTGACAGGGATATGTTTTGGTACCCAACGAAACCTAAAATTTAAGATTGGTTTGATTATAAAGCACTAAAATTCACATGAGAAGAAAGAAAAGGATCGTAACCAATCCCGAAAAAATGGTTAGAATGATACATTTACATAGACATTCATGAAATTTTATTTAGTGAATTTCCAATTGTATTTCATGAGTGGCTGTCGAAGTTAGTGACCCAGAAGAAAACATTTCAAGGTAGTGAACCTATAAAGTGGAGTCCTCATTTCATCCAACTATTGAAGAGAGTTAGAAACCTTATATCTAGGGCTATCGAATTCTGGATTGATAGTATTTTGGAGCAATGTATTACAGAAATTGTAGTCACCACAATAAAGTCATACAACGAAGCAGAAAGAGAATTTTTCGAAGGCGCTCAAGGTCGTTATCTGAAATATTTGAAGTTGTGGATCAAGATGTTGGTGTGTGAAAAAAGGGTCCTAATTATTTTTGTGTAGAGACCTAGGATATGTCGCAAGAAAGGTTTGAATAAGATGGAACAGAATATGATGAGATGTTTTTTGGTAATAGTGACACTGAGCTAGAAGGTGCATGCCTAAGGAGTGGAAGAAGATTTCAATCAAGAAAGAGAAGAAGGTTTGCGACAAGAAGAGGAATTTGTAGTGCGACTGGAGGAGAGGACTACGAATTGGCGTCGCACGTAGATGGAGGATCTTGCGAAAAAGAATAAGAAGCACCATATCCAGATCAAGTTTATGGCATACCTACAACCCCATGTACATCAACTGCAGTAAGATATAGAAATGCATAGCCCAATGGTTTTTCTAATCAGATTAACAGTAATGGTGGAAACAACAGTCAGGGAAGTCCCACTAGTGAAATCTTTAATTCAGAAATACCAAGAGTAAACAGAATGGTTGGAAATGATATGAAGTTACCGATATTTAATGGAAATTTATTAGATGACCCTGAGCAACACTAGTTTATATGTGAAACTATATGGATCATGGGACAAGTCCAAGGTGATGCCATAAAGAAATCCCAGATGATCATGACCCTTAGAGGTTGTGCACTCGACTAGTACATGAAATTCTTGGTGGTTCCCATAGGAATCCCTTAGAAGAAAATAGATCAAATAAGGATGTGATTTATAGAGGAATTTAAGAAGCCTAAATCTGATTCGTAATGCATTACAAAGCTAAAAGAAATTAAATAGTTTCCTACAGAGTCTGTTTGGGACTTTGACAAAAGATTCAAAACATTGATGGATAAAGTAAGCTTTTAGATGTCGGATGACCAACAAAAATAATGGTTTTTTTTCAGTGATGCTACCATGTATCCATGTCCCATTAATGCAATAGAAAATTGTTTCATAGAGTGAATCCCTTGAGCTCTCTATGAAATTGGAATATTTGTTGGTCGGAGAAATCGATGCAGGAATTATGCAGATACAGTCACAGCTTTCTAATATTACGTTACAATGGTAGGATATCAAGAAAGTGAAAGAAATACAAGAGGAACTCTATGTACCCTATGTATAACAAAAGGACACCATAAATATTCATGTCCAACCTTCATGAACTATCTTAAATCTAGTGCACCAAATCTGATAAATACACAAGGGATTCCTTAGTGTAGAATTTGTAAAACCAGAGGACATTGGTAGGAAGAATGTATATATTTACATAAAATAGTAAGTGCACCAGCCATTTTATATTTCAAGTTATGTTGATCAAGTAGACATCATCAGAAAGACTGCAGAGCATATCAGCCGATGCAGGAGAAAGCAGTCGACACATATCTAATGAAAAATGACAAACATATGGAGGTTGAGCAAGCTCATGATCAATATCCATAGTCTCAATACGCTAGGCTCAATACCCCCAGGCACAATACCCTTAACCAAGGGGGTTGGAATTTTCAGAGTCCGAGAACAAGGAGCAGGATTTAGTCGTGAAAGAGGTCAAGTAATATGTTATAATTGTGGAAAACTTGGACACTTTTCCAGAGAATGCATGAATCCTACTTCAACCTGTTCATACTGTAAAGAAATGGATCGCACTATTGAAGAATGTCCACAGTTGATTGCTAAGTGGCCGGCTAGAAATTTGGGAATCCAGAACCTGTTTCATAATTCTAATCCGAACGTCCACATGATTTCGGTTGAAACGTGGGAACCGAATATTGTTGTGGTAGCAAGAGGAGGTGTTGCGACTGGAGCTAATCAAGAAACACCATATGGAAAACTGAGAGTATGACCGGAACAAAAAAATAATATGCATGTAATACCCCATTTTGACCCTTAGAATATATTATATTTTAATGTAAATATTGTATACATGTGATGTATGTTTTCCTAGCGTGGAGCTCAAGGCGAAGGCCTCGCTAGTGGATGCTTAGATTTTTAGTTAAAAGGAAAGTATTAGATATTATG
Source organism: Pseudotsuga menziesii (assembly GCA_001517045.1). Taxonomy (NCBI): domain Eukaryota; kingdom Viridiplantae; phylum Streptophyta; class Pinopsida; order Pinales; family Pinaceae; genus Pseudotsuga; species Pseudotsuga menziesii. The sequence goes on along the minus strand of LPNX010661607.1, from coordinate 56,359 downwards.
TTACCCATGTGCTATTAAGCCATGGAACATTGTAAAAATGATGTAAATAAACATCATGCAATAAAATACCAAAATTGGCTATGGAAGCAACAAATGAAAAGGGGCCATGTCTATCCACTAGGGAATGGTGAGGGGGTTATGGAATTGAACTATAGGTTTCTTGTGTTGGTTGTGGAGCCTGATCTTCCATATCCAGAGATATTATTCAGTTGTGTTTTTACCCCAAGTGTACTGTACACTTGTTCCCCCTGCCTTGGGGTTTAGGGGAAATGCCCTCGAGGTACGGGGGTTTGGGGGCAGTGCCCCCGAGATACGGGGGTTCGGGGGCCGAGCCCCCAAGAAATTTTTTGGGATATGCGTTGGCCAAAAATTTTGTGGACCCATGGTATTGGGTTAATCGTATTATTTTCCCATGGTATTTTCCCCTATAAAAGAAAGCATTGTAACACAACTATGTATGGTATTTTCGCATTGTAAACAATCTCTGTGATTGTGTGAGAGAGCGTGAAGAGGAAGTGTAGTGATTTTGTTGCAGGTTGTATCCCTTCATCTTTCTGGACTATAAATTTCTTTGTGGGCATAGCTCATGGTTTGGGTGAACCACGCTACATTTGTGTCTCTCTGAAATGTGTTTAATGTGTTTTGCATCTTGTTTAATTATTTAACTATATATTTTTTATTTCTCTGGGGGCTTGTTTTCTAACAAGTGGTATCATAGCCAAAAGGTCTATTTGGCTAGTAAAATTGTAGGAAAGAAGGGTTCCTAGTTCAAGTGGGAGCAATGGAGAAAGAGGGAAAGTTTAGGGTCAAGAAATTTAACGGCCAAAACTATCAGTTATGGAAGATGCAAATGGAGGACTATTTGTACCAGAAGGATCTGTACCAGTCATTGGGCGGAAAATAAAAACAACAACCTTTGGATTGAAGCTAAATCCAAGAAATGTACCTTTATTGGATATGGGGTTGATGATATTGGTTATTGTTTGTGGGATTATGAAAAATGAAAAACTCATTAGGAGTAGAGATGTAGTATTCAATGAAAATGTCATGTACAAAGATTAGTTACATGTAAAGAAAGTGGAAAAGGAAAACACATAGTACATAGTGCTTGATGAAATCAAAGAAAATGAATTTCCAAAGGCACCAGAAAATCAAGAGCAACAGTAGGTACCTGAAACTCCTGCAACTATAAGAAAATCTACCAATTTAAGTAGACCCCCTAAATGATTATCTCCTTCACTATATTATTTATTGATGAATGATTCTAGTGAANAGAAACTAGAAAGAAGTGGGAGCAAGGCATGGATGAGGAGATGGACTCATTGGTAAGAAACCAGACTTGGGATCTGGTTAAGTTTCCTGTAGAAAAAAGTGTATTGCAGAATAAATGGGTTTATAGGTTGAAGGAAGAAGATGGAGCCAAGAAGCAGTACAAGGCTAGACTTGTTGCAAAGGGTTTGCACAAAATAAAGGTATAGACTTTGATGAAATATTTTCTCCTGTTGTTAAAATGAATTCAATTAGAAGTATTTTAAGTCTAGTGGAGGTAGAAGATTTGCATCTTGAACAATTAGATGTAAAAACAACCTTTCTCCATGAGTATTTGGAGGAAGAGATTTATATGCACCAGCCACAAGGGTATGAGGTCAAAGGGAAGGATAATTTGGTTTGCAGGTTGAAGAAGAGCTTGTATAGACCAAAGCAAGCTCCAAGGCAATGGTATTTAAAATTTGATAAGTTTATGACAGAACAAGGTTATGATAGATCTCATTCTGACCACTGTGTTTATTTTAAGAGGCTAGACTATAGAAGGTATATTATATTGTTATTGTATGTGGATGACATGCTTGTTGCAGGGTCTAACATGCAGGATCTAAATGTGCTCAAAAGAAAAATAGCTAATTCATTTGCGATGAAGGATTTGGGTGCTACAAAGCAAATCCTTGTTATGAGAATAACAACAGATGGGAAAAATCACAAATTGACATTTTCTCAAGGTGAGTACATAGAAAAGGTGTTGCATAGGTTTAGAATGCATAATGCAAAACTAGTTAGTACACCTTTAGCCAACCATTTCAAACTAAGTAAGGAGATGTGTCTAGAGACACGAGAAGAAATAGATTACATGTCGAGGATTGCCTATTCATCAGTGGTTGGAAGCTTATTGTATGCCATGGTGTGGACAAGACCAGATATTGCACATGCAGTGGGATTTATGAGCAGGTATATGAATAATCTAGGTAAAGAGCATTGGAAAGCAGTACAGTGGATTCTTAGGTATTTGAGAGATACCACTTCACATGCATTATGTTTTGGAGGTTCAAACATTGTTCTAAAGGGATATGTTGATGCAGACATGGATGGTGATAAAGACAGCAGGAGGAACACCACAAGGTATGTTTTTACTGTGGGTGGAACAACAGTAAGTTGGATTTCAAAACTGCAACATGTTGTAGGATGTACAGTGATAGCCAGAGTGCCATTCATCTTGAAAATATCTTAGCCTTTCATTCAAGGACTAAGAATATACAACTCAAGTACCATTTCATAAGATCTGTTCTAGATGAATAACTGTTAAAACTGGAAAAGATACATACTAGACAAAATCATGCAGGCATGTTGAAAAAGGTTGTAACCAAAGAGAAACTGAGTTCCTACTTGGTTTCTATTGGCCTTCAAGCATGAAGGTGAAAATAAGAAATTTTCCAAGTCCAAGGTCCAGAGCATAGTCCAACAGCAGTGGATTTGTTGTGATCAGTCTCCAAGTGGGAGATTGTTGGTTGTGGAGCCTGATCTTCCAGATCTAGAGATATTATTCAGTTGTGTTTATACCACAGGTGTATTGTACATTCCTTCCCCCTGCCTTAGGGTTTAGGGAAGTGCCCTAAAAAAGGGGGTTCGGGTTGGATTCCCCGAGAAATTTTTTTGGGATATGTGTTGGCCAACAGTTTTTGGGACCCATGGTATTGGGTTAATTGTAGTATTTTCCCATGGTATTTTCCCCTATAAAAGAAAACATTGTAACACAGATGTGTATGGTATTTTTGCATTGTAAACAATCTCTGTGATTGTGTGAGAGAGACTGTGAGAGCGTGAAGAGGAAGTGCAGCGGTTTTGCTGCAACTTGTATCCCTTCATCTTTTTGGACTGTAATAAAAGGACTGGAAATTTCTTTGTGGACATAGCCGATCATTTGGGTGAACCACGTTATATCTGTGTCTTTCTAAAATGTGTTTAACGTGTTTTGCATCTTGTTTAATGATTTAACTGTATATTTGTTATTGCTCTGGGGTCCTCTTTTCTAACAGCCTGGCAAGGTCTGGGATCTTTTTGTCATTCCCATTCCATTGTAGAAGATAGTAGTTTCAGTTTCCATCCATTACACATGCCCGATAGTGAGAAGAAAAACTAAAAAAAAGAAAATCGCAACTTGGCAAGAACCCAGTTGTTTCACTATTTTTCCTGGAAGAAATAGGCTGATGTACTCCCTTCTGCATGTGTGTTATTATGTTATTCTGCTTTGTTTATTAAGAATGATCTGCATGTATAAGCTTTTATTTATCCATGAATTTCTTACTAATGAATGGGGCTGAGATTTACAAATAAGCCCGGGATGTTGGGTCATGTTTCCTCCCTTGCATCAGATTGACGGGTGGGGACGTGACAATTCCATTTGATTCCCATAAGTAGAAAGAGGTATTCTTGTACGATCGACAAGAGTTCGTTGATAGAAATAAAGCATTGACTTATACTATTATACCAAATGAAGGAACGATATTGGAAACGCCTCAACGATTCGACCAACTATTTCAGAAGAAATAGATAGAAAAGGCTAGTAAATTGAAATAATTCTTTAAAAGTTGTTTATTAATAATAGGAGAAAAATATGTTGTAGTGGAATTCACATATTTAATAGAAGAACCTAAAGTAGGCATGCGACCATAAAGGAGGGTTAACCATATTGCGAAAATATTAAAAACTGGTCATGAACTAAGAATGACTTCCTAGATAGGAGATTACAACATGGATTATATTATTTTAGACTTAGATTCTGATGTTAACATTCTTACTAGACAAACCTAGAAAGTATGGGAAAACCAAGACTAGTGTGGTCTCTTGTCCAGCTAAGATTATCCAATCAATCGAATATGTTTCCTATTGGTCGACTGACAGAATTTTCGATTGAGATATAAGGAATCAAGTTGTATACAGACTTTGAAGTAATGGAAATTGTTGATGATATGAAGCCATATCCCGTGCTTCTATGGATTGACTGGGCCATTGGTAACCAAACTATTATCAATTTCAAGAAGAGGATATCAACGTTTGAAGATGAAGATTTAAGGGTGGTCACATCGCTTAATCCTCTGGAAAGCCAAAGGTATGTTGAGAAGGTAAATAATGAGGAACAAGAGGGATATTTAGACCATATATATAATATTACTTCTACAATGGATGATTATGTGAATCCAACGGCTGACGAAAAAACTCAGCTAGTGAAGCATTATTTCATGCACATCATATTCAGAAGAAGCTTTAGTGAATTGGCATAAATGACTCAATGAAGTATCAATGTGAATATGCACCAGAATTACAAAATCAGTGCGATGGGTAGGTAATGAGGTATATGACCTACCTACCTATGAAAGTTTTCCTAACCTTGAACCTTTCCTAATAGAATTTGAATATAAAGTAACAAAAACTGAACATTTGTTAGATTTGGACTTTGAATTGAAGGATACACCTGGAAGATGGTGGGTTGTGCACAAGTAGACTATTTTAGAATGGTCGTAATGTCGAAGACTATTGGAAGTTTGATTTGGAGAAAAGATGCTATATACTGGACCAAAATATACAGAATTTACTAATCCTGTCAAACATATTGAGCAGTGTTGCATGACATGGGAGACATCGCCACAACAAGATCAGGTCCACTAGTTTATATATACTTTGGACATGATACCGAGGAAGTGGTATACATCATTTGAGATATGATGAGGAATGGTTGAATGGGAAGAGATAGCTTCTAGTTTCACAGATATGTTTGAATTTGCTAATGATCATCCTTCAATTGATGTTTCTCTACGAGTAATCAAGACTAAAATATTTGAAGATATTCCAGTGTCGATGACAAATTTCCATTAATAGAACAACGCGATAGTCTAGCATTATGTGGAATCCTATAATGAAATAGGTGAACCTAATGATGATGATCCATGTGACATAAATATTCTTGAGTCTGAAGGTACTCATGCGGTGGAAGGATCAGGTGTCTCAAGCGACAAATTTTTAAATCCTTTGAAAATAAAGAAAGTGAATATTGGTTCTCTAGAGAAACTGAAGTTTGCTAATATCAGTGACTACTGGGACGATGAGAAAGTTAAAACTATTATAGACCTACTACATGAATTTCAGGATCCTGATGTAGTGCATGTGAATATCAATGTGCTTGGTCCTCGGTCTCTATACTTTATTTGTGGATATCTTAATTTCACTTTGATTATCACACCAAAGTATAGTGGGTGAATCAAATGCAAAACCAAGTTCTCCAAGAATGCCTTACAACCACACACATTGTGTAGCTGCATTCGATGGTCCTCTGTACTCAGCCTTAGCTAATGAAAGGGATATAGTGTGTTTTTTATTACTTGACCTGCATAAATACATAACCTGAAGTGGAATTTATGTGTATGGAGTCTCCATCCCAAACAGAATCAGTAAAACCAACTAGTTCTAGTGCAGAACTAACAACACAGTCTATCACGAAGTGTTTGGTTCCTTGCACATAATGCAAGATCATTTTATCATCCTTCCAATGGATATAATGAGGCTCCTTCATATAGATTTAAATAGAACCTGCTACATAATCCAAATAAGGTTGAGAATGTGTGAGATACAACAATTTCTCAACTAGTTTCGTTTGCAACAAGTTGTTCACCAATGGAGATGAACCAAAATCACCTACTTTAACTCCTGAAAGGAAGGGGCATTTGGATTCCTTATATTCATCAATTTTAAAATTTAATAAGAGGTCTAAATCATACTTTGATTGGTTGACCTTCGTACCTGCATCATATTTCTCAATCTCCAAGCCAAGAAATTGTTTCAACAATCCAAGGTTAGTCATTGCAAAACACATTGTGCAATGAAGACTTAATTGAAACTATATAAGCAATGCAACTTCTAGTGATCAAAAGGTCATAAACATACAATACTATGATATGAATAGATTCATATAAATTATGCAAATACACATTAGGATCATATTTACATCTTTCAAATCCTTGTTAGAGAAGAAAGCTGCCCATCTTGGCATACCAAGCCCTGGGGACCTGCTTGAGGGCATAGAGAGATTTATTCAACCTGCAAACAAGTGAAGGATCATGAATGAAACATTAAGAATTCTAAATATAAATATCCTAATGAATTTCACCATGAATAAAATCACTCTTCACATCCATGTGGTGCACCTCCCATCACGTAGATGCATCAATGGCCAAAACTAGCATGATAGAGTCCATATTTGCAATCGGTACAAATGTGTATGTACATTCCAATCCATGGACTTGATATAATTATTTTGAAACCAAACTATCCTTATAATTCACATATGAACTATCATCATACATCTTTGTCCTATAAACCCACTTAAATTGCACTCCTCTTGGAAGGTAGAGGAACCAACTCCCAAGTTTCTTTGTCTTGCAAAGACTTGAACTCTTATTACATGGATGTTTTCCATCTTGGATAATGTGATTCTTCTTCATATGACTAAGCATCAGATATAACCATCATAAATCACCTCTCTAGAATATTCAAATCACAAGTGGAGAAAACATTGTGAAACTGAGATCTAGTCTTCCTAGAGTCTAGTGGACCTCCAACAAGATCACCAACTACCTGTATGGTTTTGTCAACCCATTTTGGCCTTATTGGTGAGTCATGATATGTGTGCATGTTATCGTATTAATGTTCCATATCATAATCACAAAAATCAGAGATATAATCATCACTTACATCATCATTGAGTGGAGGGAGTGAGCAATCCCCCTTGGCATTTTGATCTCTTGCATGGGCTCTTCTTCAAATTGTACACTTTGTCAATAATTTTTTTTTGAGATGATGGATCAAATAGCTTGTATATCTTTGCATATTCATCATATCCAACCATTATGGACTCCTTTATTTTAGGTTGTGAGGCCTTTCTCTTCTCGGGAGGAATTCTATCCCAAGCCTTTGAGCCAAAAAACACTGAAATGAGAAACAGTGGGCTTGTTACCACTCCAAGCCTCAAATAGAGTTTTCTCTTCCAATGCTTTGTTTGGAACAATGTTCTGAACATATGAAAAATAATTTATGGATTCATCCCATAGCTTAGGATACAAATAATTAGCCTCCAACATGCATGTGGCCATCTCCTTCAATGCTCGGTTATTGTGCTATGCCACACCATTTTGTTGTGGTGTGTAAGGCACAGAATGTTGTATTTGAATTCCATTTTCGTCACATATATTCTATAGGTTCTTATTTACATATTACTTTCCATTATCAGTCCTTAATACCTTGATTTTATTACCACTCAAGTTCTCAACCAAAGCCTTTAAAACTTTGAAGATCTCAAACACTTCATATTTTTGCTTGAGAAAATACACCCAACAATACATTGAGAAATCATCTATGAATGTTAATACACACCTTGATTTTACATAGGAGGGTGTGGGAAGAGGTCCTATCAGATATGAATGGATCAAATCAAGTACTTGAAAATCCCTTCTTTCATTCCCTTTGTCATACTTTCACTCTGCATGCTTCCCAACAATGCATCCCTTGTATGTGCCTTTGGAAAACTTGATGCTTGGAAGCCCTTCAACCATGTTTTATTTGCTCAAATATTTAAGATATATGTATTTGAGGTGTACAAACCTCTCATGCCATATATTTTTGATCTCATTGACAAGTGCCAGGAGCACATTCCCTAAGGAGTAAGGAAGAAAGTGTGAAAACTTGTACATCCTTGACTCATGATCTACAACAACTTGGCCTGTAGAAATTTATGAAATCTCCACATCATCTTGGTGAATGTAAATATCTTGAAAAAACCTTTATGTGTCATTTTATGGATAAAGTGTAGGTTAGCTCCAAGATCAAGCACACACAACACATTTTTGAAGTACCCATTGTCAATGTTGATCTTGCTAATCCTTTTGGCATGGATCTCAGAGTCATCATCCATGAGGATGGATGAACCACTGTATGGATGTAGGGATGAGTAAGAGTATTGTACTGAATCCATGTTCCTTGAGGAACCTAAATCTATGATGAACAAGGAAGAGTCAAAATATCTAGCAACTAGTGCATGTCATCTATCCTTGTTCTCAAAATTTGAACCTCCCTCTGTCTTCCTTACACCATCTAGAAGAGGAATGGTGTTATTCTCAAGGAGTTGTGCAATCATGTCAATGGTTTTCTTCATGCATGCACTCTATGGATTCCAACCTTTTTGACAGTAAGTGCATTTTTATTCTATTGCTTCTTTCCTTTGTCCTTGCTAGGATTCAAACCCGCTTCAGAATATTTGGGCTTCTCTTGATTCTTCTTCTCTTGCTACTTCAAATCCTTGGGATTCTTCTTTCTCCTTCCTTGATTTGAAACACCTGCAACAAGAGCTTGATCTTGGGTGGATTTGATGGTACCCATTTGAACCAATTTTTCTTATTCTTGAGTCAAAGACTCCATGAATTCTACAAAAGTTGTCATTCTCTAATTTTGAACAGTCAACTTGCTTGAGCGAAATGTCAAGACAAACAATGAATATTCAGGCTGTAGTTTTGAAAGAATGGACGATATCAACTGATATTCCTTGTTTCCAATGCCACATTGATTTAGCTGAAGTAACAAGGATTTGGACTTGGTGAAGAAATCCTGGATCGTCTCAAAGTGATTTGGACTCAATGTGATCAACTCAATTTCAAGTTGGTGCCCTCCCATCTCATCAGTCTTCCCAAAAAGTGACTCGATCTTGAGCCACACTTCATTGGGTGTTGTAAGAATGTCTACATGAAAAAAAAATATCCCTTGAAATACTGAGATAAAGCATCATGAATGCTTCATCCAACTTCTTGAAACACTTAGACTTTTCCACATTAGAGTTGGGTTGATTATGTGTTCCCATGGTTACTTTGTAGAGGCCTTTCGACCTCAACTCGATCACCATTTCGGCCTTCCATTGAAAATAATTGAATGGGGTAATAAAATTATAATACTCCCCCATTTTTTCTTGCACATTGAATGACAAAGAACACTGGAACAACCTGCAATGCTAACTCTCAAATTTACTGGAGGAGTCCATAGATAGAAATTGGAACCCTTTGAAATCTCTGAAATCGACTTCCAACTCTAAATAGATATGATGCCATATGAAAATATGATTCACATCAATATCTAGGAGCTAGCAGAATCCTCACATCTAAATAATTTCACAAAACATGAAGAAAATAGTGTAAAAGTGCAATATTAACACGTAGAGATGGTGCCAATAACAAAGTTTTCAATTATTGTCCAACATGTAAATATGTTTGGAACATGATTATATTACAATGGGATAAAATATTTAGCCTTTGGAGGAAAATTGGTGGTGTACATTTGGCAGGCTTAGATTGGACCTCAAACCACCCTAGGTAGACCAATGAGCTCCCAAATCACCTCAAATTGTCATGAATGGCCACATGAACATAGGTGAAGCATTCTAGGTCATAAATAAGGGTATGTTAGGTGTGTTATAGTTTATGGGTGAGTGGGAGTGGCTCTAGGTAGCATTTAATGGTCCAAAAGCACTAAAAACACTCAAATACAATGCATGGGTGCCTATGGTCAAACCATTTCCATGTTTTAAGGAGTGGGAGCGCCCCAAGAAAAAAAATTGTCATTAATGAGGGTGCTCATGCTTTTGAATGATCAAAATGTGGCATCAGGTGTAATTAATGGTCCCAAACCTCCAATTACCTTAGGAAGTAAACATAACCAAAGTTTGGACTATGCAACAAGAGTGAAAAACAAATGAATGTTCTTCCTAGGTGATATGTGACCATGGTACTAGATGGTATGATATTCTAACAAGGAATTCTAATGCATGTTGGCTTTCCTTCTAGCACAAGCATAATGAAATTTCTTACAACAACATTGCATAGTGAAGAGAAACTAACACATGTTAGCTTTCCTTATAGCACAGACACAAGGGAATTTCTAACAACAACATGACATGGTGAATTTAAGCTAACATGTATTTGCTTTCAATCGATATAAACACATTTCCATTAAATACATTGCGTCATAAAGAAAATCTAACGCATTTTAGCTTTCCTTATAGCATACACACAAGGGCATTTCTAACAACAACATTGCCCGAAGAATGAAAGCTAACTTGTGTTTTGTTTCCTATTGGTACAACCACGTTGTCCTCAAATACATTGTACCGTGAAGGAAATCTAACACATGTTACCTTTCCTATCTAGCACTAGTACAAGGGCATTTCTAATAACAACATTGTGTCATAAATGAAATCTAACGTATGTTAGTTTTCCTATCGATACAAACAAATTCCCATCAAATACATTTCACCATGAAGGAATTCTAACAAATGCTAAGTTTCCACAAGAACAAATTAATTTATCACAACAACATTGTGTGGTGAATGAAAGCTAACATGTGTTAGCTTTCATACTGGTACAACCACATTGCCATCAAACACATTACACCATGAAGGAATTCTAACGCATGTTAGATTTCCTTCTAGCTCAAGCATAAGGGCATTTCTTACAACAAATTTGATTAGTGAATGAAAGTTAACACATCTTAGCTTTTCAATTGGTACAACCACATTGTCATCAAATACATTGCACCATAAAGGAATTGTAACGCATGTAGGATTTCCTTCTAGCACAAGCACAAGGACATTTCTTACAACAAAATTGCATAGTGAAAAAAAAGATAACATGTCTTAGCTTTCCTTCTAGCACAAGCACAAGGAAATTTCTAACAACAACATCACGTGGTGAATGAAAGATAACACATGTTATCTTTCCAATTGATATAACCACATTTCCATCAAATACATTGTGCCATGAAGGAAATCTAACGCATGTTCACTTTCCTTCTAACATAAGCACAAGGGCATTTCTAACAATGCGTGATGAATGAAAGCAAAAACATGTTAGCTTTCCTACCAATACAACCACACTGCCATCAAATACATTGCATCATGAAATTTTTTTAACACATGTTAGCTTCCCTTCTAGCACAAGCACAAAGGCATTTCTTAGAACAACATTTCTTGGTAATTGAAAGCTAATGTGTGTTATCTTTCCGATCGGTACAACCACATTGCCATTAAATACAATGCACTATGAACAAAAAACTAACGCATGTAAGCCTTCCTTCTAGAACACACACAACAATATTGCTGACAATAACTTTGCACAATGAATGAAAGCTGTTATTATTTATTATTATATCTATTTTTAAGAAAAAATACAAATTCAAATGGAAACTAATATTGATATGGGATATTCCCACATCAACTTGTTTGGAAATTAAGTGTTATTGTTTGTCATTGTGTTTACTTTCAAGAAAAATAGGTACTTACTCATTAGCTTATAGGTATGATGTGAATTAGAAATATATGAAGGCTTTTCGATGTCTTACAAACTTTATTTTAAATGGAGAACGCGAGTGTGTACTAATGTTAGTTGGCATAGTGGTTAGACATTTCCCTTCGCCTCATACCTATTGGAGTTTTTGTTTGAAAATGCATATCATTTGATCATTGTTAAGGCTACTAAATATGCTTCATGTGGTATTAGGAATCACCTGGTATTTATCCCTATAAATGAAGCATGGATACTAGAACTTGGTTGCAAATTAACCTTTATATATGAAAAGAGAGAGACAAAGAGTGGATACTATATTATTAATTATCATTTTTCATATTTGTCTTCTTGAATTTAGTGATTTGATTTTATTGAAATTTATCAATATAGATTATAATATCTCACACACACATACATATCAGCCTTAAATTTCAAAGTATCTCATCAATAAAGGAATTTTCAAAGCATTTCACCCCTTAAAAAAGAAAATTTTAATACCATAATCATGTATATTTGATAAAAATAAAATAAAAATTGTTACATATATTGGTAGTATTTGATAATGGAAATTCCCAATAAAAAAGCATTTTGCTCACCAAATTTTTAGCATCAATACCCACATGTCAGGATATATAGATTAGATTTAATATAATCTTTTTCTAATGACATTTTTTCCAAGAGAAAAATAGCGGTTTTTTGTTATTCATAGAATCAAAGGTAACATGTTTGCTACACAGGGGAGCATATACATAATATAGGCATCAAGCGACAAAGGAGAAGACAGTCTCATCGCCCAAGAGAAAAATAGGCCAAATAGTGAAAACCTCCCAACAATAGAGTAAGTACAAAACATCAATGTCATCATAATGATACCAAATCCCATACCCCCAGTAATAGAGGAATAAGGCAAGGCAAGGTAGCTGATCTAGAGAGGCTCTTCTAGGTAGTCTTGCTCAAAAATAGAGTGGTCAAAGCCACTATATAGCCACCAATAGGTGAGCTATCAAACTCAAGCCCAAAAAATAGTGCTAGTGAGAGAAAGACAAAAGTCAAAAGAGTTGTAATGTACCCATCCCAATGCATTCACCCTTAGTGAATTCCATGAAATGGAGACTACTAGAAGCTAACAGAAGAGCCTCCTTAGATAAGCTATCTTCCTTGACATTAAATTGTTTGTACACCTGAGCAGAATGGAGGTGGATAAAGGAAGATTGGAGGTCTCTGATAATATGGAACCATCCATCAAGATCAAGTGTGGATAGTGTAGCCTTCCTATTGAACCAGTTGATGTTGGCTAATGAGTCTCCCCTGATATCTGTATATGGCAACCCGATATAGTATGAAAAGACCAACAGTACCCAGAGTGCTAGTAATTCATATCTAGTATTGGTACTCATGCCACAACCCATTTTAATACAAAAGTAGTGTTCCTCGCTAATAAGAATGTGTAGACCAATTCCACCAATCCCATTGGCTTCCGCTCCGTAAAAAACACCAGCAGGAAATTCATATGATGGTGTTGGTGCTAATAATATTCTACTGGTCTTCTGATGTATAGGCACTGGATGTGCTTTCAGATACTCTAAGATACTGGGAATAATGTGTTTTGGGTCAGTACAATAATTCTGAAAGATATTCTTATTTCTAACAATCCATAGCCGCCAAGACAATAGTGCAGAAAGATATAAATATTTCTTCTCTGTCCCATTCCATTTAACCTAATTTTGTATAAAGGTGGGTTCATTCCTAGAATAGTGCGATTAAGAGCAACGCTGAGACTTGAAATAATATTCTTTGTAAACCTACAATCTATAAAAAGATGATCAATAGATTCAGCACCAAAGAAGCAAATACTACAACACATGGGGACAACCTAGCCCTTCCTAAGTAAATTGTCCTAGGTATTGATTGAATTGTTTAAGAAGAGCTAGATAAAACATATGATCTTCAATGGCAAGTTAAAATTTCAGATCTGAGCCAGAGTTCTATCCGCGAGTGAGGTAAGTGTATAGGAAGAAATAAGTTCATAGGCCAGGCATGCTGTGACTTTCCCCGATTTCTTATTATACAACCAAGCCAATGAGTCCGGCTCATGTCTAAGTCATATACATGTATGAGAAATCCCTTCAGTATATGAATTCCATGCCTCCTTCCAATCACCCACCAAATCCAGATGATCAACAGTAAACCAGTATTGATGAGTATAGGTATCCAGGTCCCAAATGTGTGCATCTGCCAGAGTAGTGATACCATAATCTTCAAGGTAGATTCTCAGGTCCTCTGAGAGCACGAAATTTGAAGATAAACCATTTATTGGATGTACACCAATCCTTATGCTACGACCATTCCAACCTTCCATCCTAAGCACCTGGTTATCCATTATAGTGCTCTTAAGAATCCATTCCAAATATAAGAAGTGCCTTGGATATTAAATTCCTGTAGTCGCAACCACTTGTCAACTGACCCATCCTTGAGGTATTTTTGTTTGAGAATTAAATACCAATAGCTCTCTTCATTTAGTACCAACCAAAGACTCTTTAATATCAGTGTTAGACTACACCACTCCAAATTTTTAACATTCCATCCACCAAAAGAGTAAGGCCTGGAGAGATTATACCAATCCACCAAATGATATATGTGTTTACCATTATAGTTGCCCCATAGGAAGTTGAATATAGACTTTCTGATGTAGTTCTAAATAGATATGGGCATCCGAGCCAAGGTGAGCCAATAGACCGCCAATCCTAATAGGACTGATTTAACTAGAACTAGTCTTCCCCCAAGAGATAGAAGCCTATATGTCCAATTTCTTAATTTTTTCTCAAAAGTTTTAATAAGCCAATGCTAGTCATTAACACAATAACCCAAGGGTTTGATATAGAACCCCGGGTACTTGAATCCCATAGAGAGTGGTTCCATTTTGTAGTTTAGCAAGGAAGAGATATCAATTCCGGTAGGTTCATCAATCTCATTATATAGAAATGAGGATTTCTCATCACTAATTTTCGTGCCAGTAGCCGACCAAAAGAGGTCTAATAGATATTTATATTGTTGCCATTACTCAAGAGTACCAAGGCCAAACAAAATGACACAATCTACAAATAAAATATGTGTGAGAATTAGTGAAGAGGATATCTTGACTCCAGAGATAAGTCCTCTCTGAACAATATTGGAAATAGAAGACTCAAGGTTTCTATAATTGGGATGAAGAGAAGAGGGGATAGGGGGCATCCCTATCTGATGCCCCTAGAGACTGGAAAGAATTTTTTTGGCGTACCATTTTCAAGGACAACACAATTTGAAGACTCCACATAGCCCATAATCCAATTCACACTAGTCAGTGGTATACCAATTTGAAGTAGCACCATTCTAAGAAAATTCCAGTTCACCCTATCAAAGGCCTTGACCAGATCCAATTTGAGGCTCATTACTTTTTTCTTTTCCACTTTAATAGAGTGCATTACTTCCTGAGCAATGCCAATAGGATCAATGATCTTCCTGTTATGGAGGAACCCAAACTAATTTCAGGATATTGCTCTATCTAGGATAGGTTTTAATCTAATAGCTGCCAGCTTTGAAATGATCTTATATGCCACGTTACATAGAGATATGCATATAAATCTCGTATGCGAGGTAGGTTTATCACACTTGGGTATAAGAGTGATGAAAGTGGAATTGAGTGCACCCAACACCCTACCTTCAGACATGGATTGAGTAACTGCCCTCAGAATGTCTAGACCTACCAGGTCGAAGAAATGGAGGTAAAATTCAATCGGCCAGCCATTCGGTTTGGGGATTTTATCTTTTTTGAAACCTTTAAGTACACCTTCAATATCATATAGAGTAGGGTCAGCCAAAAAGGAATCTTTTTCTTCATCAAAAACAAAGGAAGAAAAAAGTATGATAACTTTGAGTTGGTCCTCAATATTGGTAGCCCCATCATCAGTGAAGATATCAGAGAAATGCGCGACCCCCATAAGCTTAAGTTGTGACTCATGTTCAATCAATTCACATTGTTGGTTCAATAGGCCCCAAATTTTCTTAGAATTTCTTCTGGATGAGGTGTAATTATGGGGAAAATTGGTGTTAGCATCCCCCTCGCTTAACTAATCCACTCTACTCTTGAGATTCTAGGTGAGAATCTGGTGAGCCAGTAGAGTTATCTTATGTACCTTAAGCTGAGAGAGTTGAGAGGCCTCATAATCAGACAGAATGCCAGAGATATGAGTAGTAAGAAGATCCTGAATGGCTTAGTCTATATCAATAGTCTCTTTTTCTTTAGCAAGTTTCATCTTTTTTTCCCAATCCTTGACACTACCCTTGAGTCTCTTAAGTTTAAAGGTAAGTGTGGCCATAGGGTCAAGTGAACAATGCATCTGGGAAGTCCATGAAGACTAGAAAATATCATAAAACTCTTGTTCCATAAGCCATGCCCTATTGAACTTAAGGGGGTAGTTATAACAGGTAGGAGCCAGACTCCACTCAAGACATACCGGGTAATGATCAGAGATCTCATAAGGATGTATCCAGGAACTGTAATAATTAAGGGGAGAAATAGGTGAAGCCAGGAAGCTATATAATCTCTTGTTAACACCATCTGAACTAGACCTCCCATTCTTCCAAGTAGGGCTAGGATGGCAGGTATCCAAATCAACCATGTTAGAAGAGTCCAAAAGGTGATTAAAGTAGTGATCCATGTGGTCCATATGAGCATTGATGCCCCAAATCTCAAAGTCAGAAAGAATAAAGTTTAAGTCCCCAGCTAGTATAAGGTTGGGATAGTCATAGATGCCCCTAGTCAAGACATTATCCCAGAAGGAGATTCTGTTAGTGTAGGGTCCATAGCAGTTCGAAATTGAAAAGACAGAGTCAATACCGTTAAATATTTCTTTGACTAAGATACCAGCAAAGGATTGGAAAGCCTTGTAGAGGGTAAGGTGAGGGTTCCACCCAATGAGTTGTCCACCCGAGAGACCATGAGAGTCAAGTGCACAAAACTCCCATCCAGGATTTAGTTTAGAGAAGTGGAAAAGTGCAAAGAAGTGATCACACATGGTTTCTTGGATCAAAATCATGTCAGGTTTCAGAGAAGAGAAGAGTGTTCTTAGGGATTTTTGTTTGGGAAGCCCCTCAAACCCACGGATGTTCATGGATATGATCCTCATGGGTCAACATGTGAGTCAGGTGATAATGCTCTAAGTGATTGTGAAGGGTTTAATGATATAGCTATTGCTTTGATCCTAGGAGAGAGAGGTGTATAGTGGTCTATAGAACCAGAAACATCTGAGGATTTTTCTTCCCTAGACTTTCTGATCGTAAAATTCTCGAACCTTATAAAATCCATGGGGATCGTGGAGGGTGAGATAGGAGATTTGTCCGAAGATATATCCAAGGTCTTGAGAAGCGATTGATCCATAAAGGATGGAGAGGAAATGGGGGTGCGAGAAGACTCGGGAATAACAAGAGATTTGTTTCTATGAAGAGGTGGAAAGTCCTCCAAGGTAAAACAAGGGGGCTGGGCTAGAAAGGTATTAGTGAGAGGAGTCAGAGCAGGAGGCTCAAGGAAGGTAGTGTGAGGAGAGTTATGCTGTATAATAGGAGTCACCAATGCAGCGGCCATGTCTATGTTCTCAATGCCTTGAATATACTGAAGTTGACCCTTAGTAAGATCCCCAATGGAGGTCAGTGAGGAAGAATCATAAGGACCCACGAGTAAAGGAGAGTTTGACAGAGCTACGAGAGGATAAGGCTCAGAGGGAAGACTCGAAGAGGGTTCAAACTCAGACTAGCCTTAGTGAAGGGGAAGACCATGTTGTAAAGAGGTGCATTTAGCTTTTAAATGACATGTTTCATGACAGTAATTGCATCTGAAGGGGATGTTCTGATAATCCAGTCTTTTATTGAATATTTTATTGTCCCCAACAATTTCAATGTTTGGGAGGAGTCCTTTTGAGACATCCAACTCAACCAATACCTTGGAAATTCTCTTATCAAAGATTTGGTGGAAATCTTTCTCTAGAGCCATGAATATCCCCATGGAGTTAGCTACACCAATCAGGAAGTCCTTATTCCATAAGGGGAAGGGTAAGGCTGGCATCAGAACCCATATATATCATTTGACCACTCTTTCCTTGAGTGGATCAAAATTTTTATGCCATCAAATGAGGACCAGAGGTCCGTTATCAATAGTCCAGATGGAGTTAAGGATGCGTGAGGAATCCATGTCTTCAATGAAGACAAAAACTAGCCATCTATTCGCTAATAGGTTGATGGTCGGCACGTAGTTCAAGATAGGTTTCCAATTTGTGGTAGCCCAAGCCACACATTCTTCCTTATTCATGCTACAGTATTTGAGACGGCTAATCAGAGCTCTGTGACACAGCTCCGAAACTCTTTCCGTCATAACATCCCTCCCCAGAACCTAGTGACACTTATAATCCAATGCTTTCATGAGTTTGTATTGATGCCGAAAGGAGCTGTAGCGGGAAGGTAGGTGATGACCCCTAGGAGGACCACTAGGAAGGCAGGGTTTAAGAGAGGCCATAAAGGAGGCAAACCCTAGACCATGATTTGGTTGGCAGAAACGACTAAAAAGGGTAAGAGTTAGTGAACCCTAATCAACCTTAACCACATAGAAGACTCGAGGCAGAGACATTAAGATACAAGACACAGTAGTACCACAACCCAAGACTAACCCAAGTTACAAAGGCAAGGCCAAAGAGTAAATCTAGAACCACAGGGAGGAGAAACCATGGGTCAAAACTGTGTAGTAGGGGGATTCCAACTTTTTTGCATGGTTGGTACTAGCCCTCAGGAGGAGGGTTGACTCCATGTGATGGGAAATTCCATCAAATATCGAGAAGGGTTAACACAAGTAGTATTCCAGAAACCCAAAAACAATAAAAAAACCAACAAGAGGATGGCCATGAGCACAATACCTTAAAACCCAGTTCGATGAGAGTCCTGTAGTCAGTGCCGACCACAGCCATGATATCAAGACACCAACGGTAAGTCAAGCGTTAATATCACTATAGAAAAGAATGGTGACAATAATCATGAGAACAAACGCGGCCTTGAAATATCGCCCATGTAGATGCTGAAAATACAACGTAAAAAGGTGACAGGTTTCCAAAATTACAGCCGCAAAGAAAGGGCTAGCCAGAAGACCAAAAAGAGACCACAAAACCATAAAGGAGCAAGGGCAGTTCCATCAGTAGGGGCAATAGTTACTATTGTGGGAAAGAACAGGTGTAACGATGGCATGCAGTAGCATTCCTGCTGTCACTGCCTCCATGGTTCGCAGCTCCGAAAACCCTAGTGCTCCATGAATTTGCACATTTGAAAACCCTCAGTGCTCCATGAATTCACAGCTCCAAAAACCCTTAGTGCTCCATGAATTCACAGCTCCGAAAACCCTAGATGTTTTTTGTTTTTCCTTTTTCTCATGACATTGGTGTTGAAGGAGGAAAAAGCTTTTGCAACTTATGTCTATTAGCAGTGTTGTTTGTTGATACTACCTTAACAATAATGTATGCATAATTATTAACAGTTATTAATGTATTTTTAAAAGAATGTCATTTGTAATAATCCATTGGCGGTGATTAAGGAGATTGGTGGTGAGTAAGGAGGTTGGTCATCAGTAAGGAATAGACTTCAACTCTTGTTATATACCTCTAGTTTTTGGGTTCTTAAGTTGTTTTCTTACGTTTGAGGAAGAAACACTCGTAATCATTGAAATGTAGTTTTTAGTCTTACTTGAAAGTCCCAAAAGGAAGTTTTATTGAGACACCAATATCCACTAAATACCTATCGCCTCATCTTATAATTTTTGAGGCTACTAGAGAAGGGCCATGTGGTATTGAGAAACACCTAGAGTTTAGTCTCATACATGAAGCCTAGATACTAGAACTTGTTTGCAATTTAATCTCTTTATAGAGAGAGAGTTGGATAATAGATTAATATTTGTAATTTTTCATATTTATCTTCATTAAAATTTAATGATCTATTCTTTATTGAAATTCACCATTAAATTAATTGAAATTATAAATTCTAATCATTCATACACACATCAACCTATACAACCTTGAATACACCTACATTAAATAAAATCTATAAATTAGATACATCATTCACACATACATCAACCTCTACAACCTTGTTGTTAATTAAGTGTAGATTAGGTGGTTGGGAGGAATGTTGTTATCCTCCCCACTCATATTCAAGTATCGATTTGTGACACTTTCTTCTTAGGAACCAACTTTTATTATACATATTTTTGAATAAATGTACTTCTAGCCATACATTGATTCTTCGAAATAACAAATTTTGATATTATTCAATAAAATTAAAATTAAAAAAATTATTTCAAAGTGTTATTCTTTTTCTCAAAGAAAAAATTCGTAAATATTTTATTCACATTCAATAGATGGCCGTCAAGGTCCATTATACAAAAACCAACTAAGAAGTTGTCAATACAATGTGTTACTCATTATCCTACTACTTGTGTACATGAAAATTTGTCATTTCGAATTCCAACGCCTCATCTTTCTTTCTATGTTTTTTTTGTAGATTTCTTTCTGAGTTAGTATTTTTGCATTTAAAAAAATAAAAAACTCCCACTTCCTTACACCAACTTTTTGGAACTCTTTCTCCCGAGTCACGTGCCATAATCATGATGATCATGGCCATGTTTTTTAATCCATTCATGAGTACATGTATTTATTTCTAATAAAGTAATAACTAGGCGCGGTTAAACATAATAAAGGGAAAGGACAACTTTGTCAATACACAAATTGCAATGCAAAGGTGTAAGATTAACCAATCATATCCAAGGATAGGATGGGTGGGGATGGGGAGCAACTTGGCAATTTGCAAGTGTTTTTATGTTTCTCTTTCCTTTTCACCGACACGAAAGTCTCAATATGGTGGAGCGAATGATGGAGGAAATGTGTTTGACTCTCTACCAAACTATTGAAAGTTGGAACTAAAATAATGAGATACTAATACTCTATGACCCAATCATGTCTTATCTCTTACAAATGGGAACAAGTTGCAACTTGCACGCACCACTTTTCTTGAGCAACAAGTTTGAAAGAAATGCATGTTTAAAAAAATTAAAAATAGAAATGAGTTGTTGCCTGATCTCTTTCTAGCAGATGGGAGTCTTGAAATGATTATTTTGAAAATTACACCTTGATAAGACAAAACCCTTAATTATAACCTTTTAACTCATCTTTTCACCACCTATGGAATTACATTATCCTTCACAATGTACTCGGCCATCCTTGTAACACTTTGAGGTGATGGATACTACAAATTCTCCCATTAATTTGAAATTTTGGTATTTGATATCATCGTCATTTTAAATAGTTGCTTGCATATGTTAATAACATAAGTTACAATCGCTTGAATTACTTTATTGTAATTTTAAGCATTCATGCAATCTTACCATGCATAAAACCATGATTATGCTAATTAAAATAAAACACATACAAAGATACAAAATAAATAATGCAAAACTATAATGTAAACTGAACATTTATGACATAATCAAAACACTTATTTGTATGGAAATGTTCCTCCAACTAGATACAAATGAAGGATGTCTCCCTAGCCTTAGCCACACAATCACACTTGTCCTCTCTGCCTCATAGGCCACCCACAAGTTGAGGTTATCAATACACAAGGGTGAAGCTCATAAGGATTTTCATTGAATCCACAACTCAAGAAGTCTTTGATTCCCAACCCTCTCTACAACTCCAATCTACTAGAACTGTTCACCTCAACCTGCAGAACACAAAGAATGGGATCTCATTCATTGTATGCAATCCCTCAAGCTATCATAATCCCCTTCCAATGTTCCAACATAAGATAGCTAGGGAATCTCAGTTTCATGAAACCAAGGATTCTCAATGGAAGCTAGGTTTTCTCTCACAATGGCACAGTAACCCTTATCACTGATTTTTCATAGCTATTTGCATAATCTTGCATGGAAAAATA
The DNA here is from genome assembly GCA_001517045.1 of Pseudotsuga menziesii. Classification (NCBI taxonomy): domain Eukaryota; kingdom Viridiplantae; phylum Streptophyta; class Pinopsida; order Pinales; family Pinaceae; genus Pseudotsuga; species Pseudotsuga menziesii. The sequence continues at coordinate 34,715 of LPNX010661607.1, read as the reverse complement.
GTTAACAACAAACTAATATTTTCTCTTCTTTTTCCCCAATTTCTACCAACAATAATGGTTACCAAAATCCTCCTCTAATATGGATTTCTAGCCTTATATCTGCATGTTTAGAATTTTCCATGTGGCGCTCATGTCAAGGATCCCATGTTCGCAACCCTCACCCCCCCACCTTCAAACCATCCCTCCCCTCCCATAATTCTAGCTTAGTGATACAAGCTCGTCAATACTGAATTATCTTGTTATTCAAAGCACACATCAAAAGTAATGTTCACTCAACTCAAGACACAAACAGTATGTCATGAATTATGGATTTTTTTTAATCTTTAATATCAAGATAGAAAGATAATATACAATGCATAGCCAATTTTTTGTTTATGTCGATTGTTCATATCCTTATCTAATCAAACACTAAGTGCTTTCCTCAGAGGTGCGGCATCTACTTCTTTCTGGTCATGAACTAGTATTTATAGACCTTTCTTCCTTCAAACCATCACTGACTTTGTCTTCTAGAATTCTCTCGATGATCCCTGATACAACTCACTTCCATTAAATTCTCATCTACCTCCTCTCGGATTATCTTTCCATTTGGCATCCTGTAACAACTTCCATAATTCGCAATAATTGCTCCAACTAGTTACTCAACTGCACATTCTTTTGTTTTGGTTGGTTCATAATCCACTCTTTGTCATCTTCGGCTCAGGTTTTGGTTTCCTCTAACTCCTCAATTGATATATCCTTAACTTTTTTTGCCTCTTCAGCCGTCAAGTTCTGACTAAATTTTGTCACCTTCTTTACAACTTAGCCAATCATCCAACTGCCCTTTTGTCATCAACCACCAATGGTTGGGATCCCCATAACTTATTTTGTTGACTCTTTAGGATCCAACTACCCAACCTTCATTTGTTTAGAGGTCATTCACCACCCTCCAAACGACTTTAGTCATCCTCTATTCGATTGGTCATTGTGAGCCTCAGCTCTCTATGTCATTGCATTACAGTCCTTGGGTTGGAAAGAACTATTTATGTGGTTCTATAGTTCCTCGATCCTTTGCCCTGAAATACATGTTCCTTCATCCAAATACATATGCCTCCATCAAACTAGATATCCATTCTTCCTCTAGAGTCTCATTCTTCCAAATTCTCACTTGTCGATTACTTTTGTGATCTCTTCTATCGGTTGGACTAGTATCTACTCACGTCATTATGTAGTTATTTTTCCTCCACTTGTTGACCCTTTTTCATACAGGTATAGGTCAACAACATTAGAATTTGACGATATATCCATTTCTTCTAGTAATTCCAACACATAAGCATTGTCTAAAATCTTATGTAAGATCTTGCATAGACTAATTTTCTTCAGTTTCAACTTCTTATACATCCCTTGTGGGAACCTCTCTTTTCTTAAGTGTGCATATACTAAAATTCCTTCTACAAAACATTGCAATTGTCTCTTCTAGTAGGCCCTTAGCTTATAAGTGGTGCTTCTCTTCTCTAGATGTCGCTTTACCCTTCTTGTACTTCTTTCATATAGTCAACAAACGAAGTTGCATATGCACTCTTCATCAATCATGTTAGCAGTTTAATTAATTCAATGACTCTGTGTGGACTTATCCCTTACACAATCTAGAATGGAATCATTTCCAATCCACTAATTCAAAGAGTTTTTATATGTAAACTCTAACTGCGCTAATGCATTTTCCCACTGCTTCGGTCATTTAGCAGTCAAGCACCTCAACAAGTTTCCTAAATTCATGTTCATGACTTCAGTATTGCCATTAGTCTACAAATGGTATGTAGAAATGAACTGAAAATTAATATCCAAGTTTTCCCACAGGGTTCTATAGAAATGACCCATGAATTTTGTATCGTTGTTTGAAGTGATACTCTTTAATAGTCCATGCAATCTCATGACTTCCTTGAAAAACAAACAACTATACTTATGGCATCACTTGTCTTCTTGAAAGAAATGAAATGTGTTGTCTTTGAAAATATGTTGAATACCAAAAATATGGAGTCAATTGTATTCAACGATCCTAGCACAAAATCCATGTTGATATCTTTCGATGGAACAGTCAGCACTAGTAATGGTCCATGCAGCCCTGTATTTTGGCTCCTTTCTTTGGAACGCTAGCATATCCTTCATTTTTAGATCCACTTACTCACATCAATTTCCAATCACATTCAATAATATTTTTGTTCGACCAATGCTTTGGTCTTGTCGATGCCAATATGTCCTCCTAGTTCACCACTATGCAATTTCTTATCAAAGTTTCTTTCATAGATCCTTTGGGAATGCATAGCTGATGTCCTCTGAAAATTTATCCTTCTTGGAAAAAATAATCCAAGTATATTGGAGTTCCGTTAACACTCCATGGTTCCTTTGGTGCCTTCCATGCCTTAGAAAAATATTCATTGACTTCATTGTTGGTATTTATCAACTCTAACCCCATTGAATGATTGGTCATCGTTCCCAACAATGTGACCCTTCAACCCAACGTGTCAGCAACTTTGTTGGTATTTCTTGTCTTGTGTTTCAAGGGAAAGATGTAACTCTGTAAAATCTCAACCCACTTCATATGCCTTTGGTTTAACTTGGTATGCATATTCAGATATCGCAGATCATGGTGGTCGGTGAATAGCACAAAGTCCTTGGGAAATAATTAATTCCTCCATTTCTTCAATACATGTACAATGGTATAAAAATCCAGGTCATAGACCGATTATTTCTTCTTAGCATCATCCAACTTTTCACTGAAGAATGCACTTGTCTCAAATGGACCAAGTGTTCTTCCTTGTTCTTTCTAAATATTAGAATGTCGTTGAGGTAGACAATGATGAAATTTCCCACAAATGGTTTTAATACTTCATTCATCAGCCTAATAAAAGTACTCGGTGCATTGGTCATCCAAAATGGCCTAACTGGCCACTCATATAGCCCTTCCTTTTTCTTGAAGGTTGTCTTCCATTCATCACCTTCTCGTATCCTGATCTAGTGATATCCACTCTTCAAGTCGATCTTGGTGAAGTATATTTCTCCACTCAAGCAATCAATCAAGTCGTCCATCCTCGACAATGGAAACATGTACTTGATAGTAATTATGTTGATGATCCTTCAATCGGTTCAGATCCTCCACTCTTCCCCTTTATTCAGTGCTAATACAACTAGCACTGCATACAGACTCATTCTTTCTCTAATAATCCCTTTGTCCAGTAGCTCTTGGATTTATTGATTCAACTCAACATTCTCACTTGACATCATACTGTGCGATGCCCTATTAGGTAAGCTAAATCCTGGGATCAAGTCAAAATAGTTTGATATACTCCTTGTTAGCAGTAATCCAATCAACATCTCATCGACCATTATGTCCTTATACTCTAACAACACATGTCTAACTTTAGTCAGGATATTCCCTTTTAGTCTATTGATGCTTAGACCTTTGGGAATGGTCACAAAGAAATATTGTTTCTTCCTTTCTCCTAGTAATTGTTTTCATTTTCTTTGCTATTATAATCTTCAACTAAGGGAATCAGTCAAAATTTCCATCCATCCTTCTCTATTATGACTATGTTTTCATGATCATCATACACCATATTTCCATGGTCGTCCTAGCAATAGATGACAAGCATCTATTGGAATCACATCACACATCACGCTATCGTAAATCTTACCAATTTTGAAATTAATAATGCATTTCCTTGTCACCCTTATATGGTGTCCCTTCCACAACCATGACACTCAGTAAGAATTCAAGTGATGTTAGAATTTCAAACACAACTTGTCGATGACTTACATTGAAACAAAATATTCTATGTTTCCTCCATCAATGATGGTCATACAACACTTGTCCTAAATTTTTACTTTCATCTAGAAGATAGAATTCTTCTGTGTTGGTTCCTTCTCCTCTTGTTGGGAAGGATGCAGTAGCATCCCTTGGGTCATTAAGTTTATTCCTCCTTTTGATGTAGCCTCTTCCATCTTATCTCCCATGGTTGAACCATTCTTGTCATCGGTTCCTCGACTTTTTGTCTCCTGCCAACTTTCCACATGCAAATTCTCTAGGAACTCATATGCTTTGTGACCCAACTGTCAACGTTTCTAGCAGACTAATTTGGTTTTTTTTACACATATTCCTATGAAGTATCCTTTTCAACCAAAATTTCCTCAAATCATGGAGTTCTCACCTCTCCATTGTGTTAGAATTTTATCATTCAAGCTAGCATTATGTTAAGATCTTTAACTGAGAGAATAACAAGTACAACAATCAAACACAAGAGACAATGAACACAATGTTTTTCCTTGGGGAAACCATAAATGGAGAAAACCCTGCAACTTCCTTAGAGATAGAATCAACACCAAAAGTAAAACCCCAAAACAATAAGATGATCTCTCGACAGCAGTAGTCTCTTTCTTTCTAGCCCCAACAACTTATTCTCCCTCAACTATGCACTACAACTGATTATGAGTGAGTGTGTGATAAATAGAGAGGCTCAATCTCTATTTATACTAATCCCGAATTGACAATAACTCACTAGGGCCAACTTCACTAGGAGATTCTAATAACCCTAGGGCCCCGAAACTTTGGGGACTTTAACCCTTGATAAATAGGAGGGATACCCACACTGACTTGACATGACTTATTCACATTATAGAAACTCTCGATCGAAACATCGGGGCATGACATGACTCAATTACATTACAAACACATCTCGGAATAAACATCGGGGAACAATACATAAGATATACAAGTGAATACATTCCAAAGTTACAATTACATCAACACATCGGTAGTCTAGTGAAAATTTTTAGATGCTTCCCTCATCTCTTCTTTCCTCGTGACTTTCTTCCTTAATAGACCCATTAGTATGTCATTTATTAGCAACAAACCTTTGTCTTTGAGAAATTGGATTTCCTCTTCCCATTGAAGTTTTCCTAGAAAGTTTCTCTTCTTCTTTCAAGTCCAACTAGTATGCCTCCTTGATTGTCATGAATCTTGACAAGCTCAACTCGTCCCTAATGACACATTTCAAACCATTCATGTACCTCGTGACTACCTATTCTCCTTCATTGGTCTATATTGGACTAATAGACATTCGATTGAATTCTTCCATTAATTCTTAAACAATCAATTCCTTCTGCCTTAGGTTTTGTAACTTCCTGAATAAGGAGATCATATATTCAGTGGGAAGGAACTTATCCTTCAACTTGGAAACCATTATATCCCAATTTTTTACCTTTTATTTCCCTTTATTCACCTTGTCAACCTATACATTGTCCCACCACAATGAGACATGACCCTTTACTTCAAACAAGAAACATTTACCCTTTTTGGGTCTTCTATATACTCCACATCAAAGTATTTTTCCATTTCTCTTATCTGGTGTATCAAATCTTATGGTTTTATGTTCCTCAAGTAGGTAGACAGTTCCATCTTAGACCTACCCTTCATCTCATACAATACCTTCAGTAATTTTTCTCCTAATTCTTATTCTTGTTTATCCAAGTAGGAGCATTTCCTTCATCTTGGACCTCCTCATCATTATGGTCAAGGATTTTAGCACTAAATCCTTTTTATGGGTTTCCTTCACAGCAACTAGTTCACTTTTCATACTTCTCATGGTATGAACACATTCTTAAAAAATCTCACAATTAATTCTTATGTGTGCCTTTGTGCATCCTTTGTCCTCTACCACATACATTAACACCTCTCTATGTCATTATTGTTCACTTAACTGACTTTCCTGTTATATCCCCAATCACAACTAGGTTCACCACCTCCTATGCAACTCTACCCAACCACAGCTAGAGTTTCCTTCACATCAAATCACAACTAGACTTCTCATGCAGGAGACAACTTGTGCTGATACCAACTGATACAAGTAGGGTTGGTACTGGACAGACCTTCTATTCAAAGAACACAACAAAAACAAAAATACTCAACTCAAGACACAAACAATATGCCATAGATTATGGATTTCTATTAATGTTTAATACTAAGTTGCAAATATATATATAATGTAGAGTCAATTCTCTATTTTAGTCATTTTATTATTCGATTGCTCCTAGCCTTCTCCACTCAAACACAACTATTTTCTCATAGGTGCAATGGTTTCCTCTTTCTGGTCATAGATTGGTATTTATATAGATGTTTTTGCATTTAATTTCCTACTCAATTATTCTTCTAGAAGTCTCTCAACACCCCCTAATACAACTCACCTGCATTAAATCCTCATCTACCTCCTCTTGGCTTATCTTGTCATCCAATGTCTTGAAACAACTGCAATAACTGTGTAATAATTTCTCTAATTACTTCCTCATCTACATGTTCTTCTATTATGGTCAGCTCGTTAGAAACTCTCTATTGCCATCATCTTAGGTTATGATTTCCTCTAACACCACAGTTGGTATTTCCTTGAACTTTTCTACCTCTTCAGTTGTCATGTTCCAACTGAATTCAGTCACCTTCTTTATGCCTCAACCAATGCTCTGAATGGCCTTCTATCATTGGCCACAACTGGTTGAGAACCCCATAACTTCTCCTATAAACTCTTTGGGATTTAAATACCCAACCTTCATTTGTTTGGAGGTTTTTGGCCACCCTTTAGACGACTTCCGTCGTCCTATATTTGAATGGTAGATATAGTCCTTGATGCCCCCACATAAGTGAGGATAATCAATATGTAAAGGTTAATTATGTGATATTTCATAAAACATGGGTTAGGGGTCTTTAGGGTATATTTCTAACCAATGTTCACCTGTAAGGATAAGGATTAGCTAGGGTCCTCTCATGCTAGCCCCTTTTCACTTCCCCCACTTGTGGAATCATAGGTCCTCATCTCTTTTCCTTCCTTATTCATTTGAAGTCATTAGATATTTTTACATTATTACAATATCTTTGGTCATTCTAGACCATATATGTCCAACCTATATCCATTTCATCATTACATACATAATTACATTCTAATGTCAAAAATAGGGTGTTACATTCCCCTCCCCCTTAATTTATGTGTCATTCTAAATGCACCAGTATCAACATACATGCAATGCCAAAGATTAGCAATGCCTTTAAACATGTACAATATGTCTCCACATGGAATCCTCTAACTCCCAAGTTGTTTCTTCATTTGCATCTGCCATGCCATTCTTTTTCCTTACAATCTTGCATAGCCATTGGCTATCACATATATAATGCATCAACATTGACCATTCATTGACTTCATTTCCCTCGAAGGATTAGCATATCAACATGTACTTGAATAAATCACAAAAAATAGATGTAGATTTTATAATCATTCTCATGCAACAATTATGATGTCCATGGGAATTTTCAATATCGCAAGGTATGCATGTATATCCATATCACCAGTAAGTAATTTTAATCCAATATTTATATTTATGAATATTTATGTGTTTCACATGGACTCCATGGAATTCAACTCTCTTCTCTTTCTCACATACTATTCTTGATTCCAATGTATTTTCCACATGAATCTCTCACAACAAATTCATCTAAGTTGCATCTTTCTTGTTTCACCTTCCTTTCTAGGCCTAAGCATCCCCTTCTCCACTAAATAGTTCCTCGAGCAATCCATATTTCCTATACTTTCATGTTCAAGAAGAACATCAACCCATGGAATTGTATTTATAAGCATCCCATTGGAAACCTTTATCCACAAATAAGCTATGGAAATTGTAGGGTTCTAGTATAGTTATTGTTAAGTCAGTGATTTGTTTCTTCAATTTTTGTTTGATTTGCATTTTATTTCAAGTTACTCATTTGCTTTAGTTTGGTTTTTTGCTTCTTTTAAGAAAATTTTTGGTTGTTATGTGAAATTTTGAACTTGGCCTTTATATTTTTGCTTTATTTTAGATTCTTTACGTTTTGGAGGGGTTTTTAAGAGTCATCATGTCAAATAGTGGATTCACAAATTTCATTACAAGCATACTCATCACTCAAACAACTTTTAAACTTCATGCAAAATGACAAAAAGTTGTAAAACAACGCCAAAATAGGGTTAATTTTATTCTTGTAGCGCAAGTGGGAAAAAACAACAAAGGGGCGCTACAAGAATATCGTGATTGATAATTCCTCCAATTTTTTAGCAAAATTTTGGCATATTTTCGAATGGTGAGTGACTAATCACATGCTTTGAAGAGTTTGCTACGTGCTGTCACAGGAATCATCATGAGAATAGGTGGTTTCATGGCGTGAAGGAAGATCGTGGCCATCATCAGTTATAATGCAGCTCCTCGTGACAGATAGCCACATAAACTGACTCTGATGAGAAGACAGTTATTCCCTATCTTAATTTCGAAGCTGAAAACTCATAGTGCACCGATGATTTAGGCCAAAAGCCCGAAAATGCTGTTTCAAAGCTCGGTTGGCGTTTTTTGGAGGTTACCTGGAGATTAGGGTTGTTTTTATTCTGCCACCTGTAATCAAATTGAGCACAGGAAGACACTTGTTCACATCAATCTAGCAATTAAATAGCACGAAGACTGGCTTAAATCAACTGCAGTTGAGCATTAAAGAGGTATTCCGCGGACGCTCAGAAATGTCTGTTAATTTGGGGCTTCCTTGCTGAATGTTGTTTTATCAAAATTGATTAAGCCAGATGTCAATATATGCTTTAAAAAATGTGTTTGTCGAATAAATAAGAAGATTAGCAGTGCTGGTGAGGGAATATTGAAAAATATCATTTTCCATTTGAGCATGACCCTGTCAAAGTTTGAGAGTATAGTGAGGTAAAAAACTGTGCATTTTATAATGTCTAGACTCCATAAATAAGCCTGTTACTTGAGCAAAATGTAGTGAAGGGGCCGAACATTTAAGGTAGCCTGAAGACCTAGTTTTAGTTGAAGTCAAGTTGAAACAGGAAAATGAACAGAGCATGAGGTTGTTTTTCTTGTCATTACAACACAGGGATCTTCATTATACAGTACAAACAGGGTCTAATATTTGAATGAGTAGTGTGCATAATACCTAGTTTTCATCAACAGTTTTCAGTTAATTGGAGAAGCTGGTAGCAGAGATCATATTTGCAAGGTCTTACTATGCAGAAATTGTTCATAAGGTGATACCAAAAGGGCTCGAGGGTTAATTTTGGTATTAATACACAGGTTTATTATGCATGCTGGGTATGGTCATCTATTTGAACAAACAAATTAATTGATACTTAAGTTTCATCAGCAATTGCAATAAAGAGACTGGAATACTCTGAATGACTTAGACCACTCATACCTGTGAGAAAACCTAACCTATATTAGTAAATTAAAAGAGTCATTCAGGAAGGATTAAGGAAGGCAATTTATTGAAACTTGAGAGGTTTGGAGAAGAAACAACATCTGTCAAGGCATCAATTGAACCCTAAACTCATACAATTTCCAGCTACTGAAGAAAAATGGGGAAGAGTGGCAAGGTGAATAGAGCTGAACCTACTGATATAACTTGGATTGAGAAACTCCCACGTGTGTTGAACTTTTTCAACAGGCTGGATGGCTTGACTTCTTCAAGAGAATAGATGGTTATAATGCTGAAGTTTCCTATAGGTTTGCACAATGTTACAAATATGACTTGGTGGTGTTTGATACTTTCAAGTTTAGACTGACAGTAGATTTGGTTGCAGAGGCTATAGGAGTTAACAATGAAGGGGAAATGTGGTTTAAGAAACTGCCCTTCACCTTTGATGCTCAGAGGTATTTATTACCAAATGTTACTCCAGATTGGAACAAGGGCATCTTAATCCAGAACTTCAGAAGGGAATGGGTCGATCCTATCAGAATTTTGCAGAGTTATATAACATGTGAGGGCAGATATGCTTTTGTTTATAAATACCACTTCAGATTTTTACAGCATATGGTGGGGGTGTCTAAGATGAATCTTCCCTTCTTCCTATACAAAAGCCTGCAAAAGATGTCCAACAGAGTCAAGGGGCATATAGACCATTCTTCACAATCAATTTTTCATCATGGATTAATTAAGTTGATCATTAGCACTGTCCTGCAAGTTGAAGGAAAAACTTGGGATTTTTTCCTATTCTGGTCAGGTTTTCAAATGAAACAAGAAGATCAACAAATCAAGAAGTAGGCAGATAAAGGGAACATCCTTATAAGGAAATTAGAAAAAAAGGAAAAAACTGAAGACAAAGAGGAGGTGAAGCCTAAAGGAAACTCAGAACCTGTGAAGACTAAAACTCAAATGTCCTCAGCTGGTGTTAAAGGCAAGTATTCATTGTTTATAGAAGGGGAAATGCAGCCTTTGAAACATTTGATACCAGCAGAATTTTCCAATGGAGTTAAAGCTGCTGTTCCAGAGGAGGTTGCTGTAGGTGAAGAGGAATTGCAGACCAAGCAGAGGAGTCCTATTACCATTCTGTCAGATGATGAAGGGTATTTATTAGATGAAGATCAGCCTATTGCTAAAACTGAAGATAAGGTTGAAACATGCAGAGAATTCTCCACTTCAGAAATCAAAACAGTCAAACCTAATAGGAAGAAGAAAAGGATTGAAGTGTTAGCCCCATATTGGAGGCCTAAAACCAGGCCAACTAATAAGCTAAGGTGTAATATGAAGAAGCTGCTCAATCCTAAATTGAATACCAAGCAAGTGACTGTCCTGGATGATATTTCCTCAGGTGAAGAACCAAAATTTGACATAATGAACATTAAAAGCAAGGGAAAAATAGTCACCAAAGTTTCCTCTTTTCATCCTGCAAAAGTAAAAGGATCATCACAGTCACAACAGCAGGAAGAAAAAGCTGAAGTACCTCGTGTTGAAGATCAAGAATGGGAAGAGGAAGATGAACTCATACTTAGGCAAGCAGGTCTTCTGGAAGACCCTAATATTCCTGCTGTTTCCACAGACCTGTTAAATAAGGATGCATACATTTTTAAGAGGTTTGACATACCTGAGATGCCCAGTTATGAACAAGATATCATGACAGGAAGGTCAGTTGATTCAGATAAAGAAAACCTGCAGAAAATTATTAAGCCGTACAAACAGCAGATGAACTATATGCAAGAGATCAATGAGGGGCTGATGATGGCTAACATAAGGCTTAGAGAAGATCTTCAGGATGTCAATGACCATTTTCAGGAGCTGACAGCAGTATCCAAAGAGGCTCTAAAGAGAAAAACAACCACTGACTTGCAATGCACAGAGTTGAAAAAGACAGTCAAGGAGTTGCAGCAGAAAAATGAGGAGCTCACCAAAAGGATAGATGACATGGAAAAGGAGCAGAGGCAAGCTAGGAAGAAAGTTCAGGAACTAGATGGCATAGCTTTGCTAGATGAGGCAGCAAAGGACTTATGAGTTAGTTATTGAATCAGTTTTTTGTTATCTCTTTTTGAGAAACATGTTAATTAGTGTTTACTATTTTTAGAAAATATCATGTTTTGTAATATTGTACATTTTACTTTATCTCATCGAGTTGATGAAAGGATGTTAGGGTTAGATCCCTAACTGATTTTGTAAAGAACAGTATTCAGAGAGGTTAGAAAGTCTTTGAGAGGGTTCGATTTTTGCGATAGCTTCAGGAGGTATGTCAGACTTATTCATGAGTTAAGTATCAAAAATATTGTATGCATTTGATGATAAAATTATGAGATATATGACACTTTTAACCCTTCAGTTTATGTGTTGGCTTCATTGTTCAACTTGTTTAGTTGCTTAAAGGATATATTCATTTCTGTTTTATGTTTATATACTGGTAATGCTTGTCTTTTATGAGTGAACTTCAACATTGTGTTCTGTTGGATCTTGTTTTATATATTATGCATCTTTGTCTTCTTTTGCTTATGATTTAGTTATTATTCTGCTCATGTGTGTATTCCCTGCTTGTTCCCAAAACTCACAACCAAGAAAACATTTCAGAAAACCTAAATCCAATTTACTTTATTGATTTTATTTTGAGATTGTGTTGGCTTGTTTCTTTAGCCTTGGAAACAATTTCTGGCACAAACATCTTTGGCGTAATTGCCGGGGATGAAGTTGAAGCATATTTTCCCTAGGATTCTTATCTATTTTACTGGTTCAAGAGGTGGACTTAAACCAACACTTTTTGAAGGCTATTTTTCACCAAAATTGTCACATTGGCTTCTAGAGGAGTGGGAACTAGAAATAGACCTACTTCTCCCTTGCAGTTGGGTGTGACAGACCCTGAAAAGATATTGAGGACAGCAAGAAAGCTTAAAAGATCACAGTCATTACCCTCTTTATCTGATCCTGAGCAGTTAAATGAGTCATTAGTTTCATCTGTGTCAAAGAAAGAAGAAGAAACTTCACCTTGGGTAAAACCAACCATACCTGATAGCGGTTTCCAAATGTTTACCAATCCTCAATATTTTATAAAATCCAAAGCTGGATCTACTGGAAAGATACCTCTCTTTCAGCTGAAATTAGGTAAAATCCCTTTTCAGTCAAGTTCTAGCCAAGCTTCTTCATCAACAAAACTAGTTAGTCCAAAAATGGCAGCCCAAAATCCTCCCATATACATGATGGACCGGATGGTTGCAGCCAGATATGCACCATTGGTTTTGCCTCAGCCTTTAAATGCATTGCCTGGGGGTGACTACCAAAAATATCTTCCTAGGTTCAATGGTCAAGGGGAAACCACTGCTGAGGAACATTGGGAAGCTTTCCTCAGTTATGCTGACAATCAGAACATTGAGCATCAGGATGTTTGGATGAGAGTGTTTGTCCAGAGCCTCGATGGAGATGTGAGGAAGTGGTTCAGAGAGTTACCTGCTAACTCTATAACCATTATTGAGGAGCTTCGTGATATCTTTATGAGACAATGGGGTGATACAAAAGACCACACCTATTACATAACAGAATTTGGAGCTCTTAGGAGGAAGAAAGATGAAACAGTTGCATATTTTTCAAAGAGGTTCAATAAGATGTACAGTAGAATCCCTGCTGAGATAAAACCCACAGAAACATCAGCTAAAATGACATATGCAAATTCTTTTGATCACGAATTTTCTTTGTTACTGAGAGAGAGGAGGCCTATCTCTTTGCTAAACATGCAGGATGCAGCCTTAGAGGTAGAGTCAAACATACTGGCTTCAAATAGACTAAAAAAGGAAACAGCTCAGCAGCTGTATGAAAGAAAAGGAAAGAAGGAAGCAGCTCCAGGTGGTTCATCTTCACTTACTACAGAAGGAAAAATTGATGAAATGGCTAAGTTGGTGAAGATTCTGACTGCAAAACTGAATAAATTAGAGCTTGAGAAAAATTCTAACAAGCCTGCTCCAGAAGGTGAATGAAATCCAAACAATTAGAATCAGTTCAGAAGGTAGTTTGCTCCCCGTTTTATGCCTAGGGAACGAAGGAACAATGATATCCAGCGAGAAAGGAGAGAAAATGAGGACCAAAGAGTGCCACCACCTCTTCAAAACAATGTAGCTGATGAGGAAGAAGTTGATGAACAACTACTCTTCGAAGAGACTGAGACTGATCAAGATATGAATCATTTTGGAGAAGGATTCTCTGGAGGTTTTGTTACTGAAGAAGAATTTCTGAATGTAGAATATTATGATGCTGACATGTTTGAAGCTGAAGATGACTTGGATTTGGAAAGGACTGCTGTAACTGCTGCTGTCCATCAGAATGGACTCAAGAATACTATAAATCTCAGATCAGGCCCAAAGCAGGTGATCCAAGCTCAGAAGAAGAAAGCAATTGTTCCTGCTGCAACTGTTCCTGCTAAATAGACAGCTGACCCTGTGACAGAGGAAAAGCAAGCTGCAAAAAAATCAAAGAAAACAACAGAAATTAAAGAGGTAAATAAATCTGTCCAGAATTTCAGTTTGGAGAATGAATTAGGGAAGTTAAAGATTCCTGTACATTTAACTGAACTCATAAGAAATCCTTCATATAAGGAATCAGTCCTTAAAATGCTTAATCCAGCAAGTAATCAGCTTGTTTCAGATATAGTTAATTTGCAAGAGGAGAGCCCCAAGATTTTCATTAGATTAGCCTTGGTTGAGAAGACTGAAAATGAGGCAGGAGCCTCACCTCCTTTCTATATCACTTTGACAGTACATGAACAGATGATACACAATTGTCTGTTAGATTCATGAGCATCCCACAATTTGATGCCAAAGGTTGTTATGGAAGCTCTGGGCTTGAGTATTACCAAACCTTATCATGATCTATATGACTTTGATTCTCGAGCAGTAAAGTGTCTAGGAGTAATAAAAGACATGGTTGTTAGCCTAGCTCAGTTGCCCATGAAAAGTGTGATAATGGATGTTGTGATAGCTGACAATACACCAAAGTTTGGCTTACTTCTTTCAAGGTCCTGGGCAAAGAAGGTTGGAGGGACCTTACAAATGGACCTGTCATATGCCACCATACCTGTGTTTGGTGGAGAAAATAGAAGGTTGTATAGAGAGCTGCAGTTTGCTTACATAGTGACAGATGATAAAAACCCCACAAATCACCCACTGTACTCTGTTGATAAAGACCTTGGTACGTGCATGCTACATTTCAGTGATGAGGATAATTCTGCTGGTTTGTTACAAGTGGAGAAAGAGCAGCCAGTAAAACATAGCAGAGAAGAAGAAGATCAGCTATGGGAATTATACTTTGATGGATCTTCTTGTAAAGAAGGTGCTGGTGCTGGAGTTCTTCTCAAATCCCCTGGAGGTGAAACAGTGAAGCTCATGTACAAGTTGGAATTTGTTACCACAAACAATACTGCTGAGTATGAGGCTTTGCTACTGGGATTAAAGGCTGCTAAAGAGTTGGGAATTCAGCAGATTGTTGCATTTGGCGACTCTGAACTAGTTGTTCAGCAAGTGAAGAGAAACTATCAAGTGAAACAGGGTTTGTTGAAGCTTTATCGGAATGAGGTATGGGACATGCTTGAAAAATTTTTTGTAGCTTTTAATATTACCTATATTCCCAGGGATTACAATTAGATTGCAGATTCATTGGCTTTAGCTGCCACACACTTCAGAATTCCTAAAACCACTCAGTTGAGGTATCCAATTGAAATAAGATACAGACCTTCTGTACCTGATAATGTAAAACAGTGGAAAGTGTTTGAAGATGATACTGAGAT
The DNA here is from genome assembly GCA_001517045.1 of Pseudotsuga menziesii. Lineage (NCBI taxonomy): Eukaryota > Viridiplantae > Streptophyta > Pinopsida > Pinales > Pinaceae > Pseudotsuga > Pseudotsuga menziesii. The sequence continues at coordinate 19,650 of LPNX010661607.1, read as the reverse complement.
TAAAAGGTTCCTAGAGCTTACAGATGAGTTTTCAAATTCCCTGATTGATCAGGATGAGGATGAAGAAGACGGACATGTAGATGAGTTTGCTGAAGATGAGATTGCTAGACATAAAATTATTGAGCTAAAGAGCAATTTCATTCCCAAAGGTTTAGTACCTCTGGAAAGAATATTTACAAAAGATGATACACCTTCAAAGCCTGTTGTTCAATCTTCAGAAGAGAATGTGATAGACTGCAATATTGGTTCAGCTGAACATCCTAGAATGGTCAAAATTTCTAAATCACTTACAGCTGAACAAAGAAGCAGGTATATCAAGCTGTTAAAAGAGCATGTAGATGTTTTTGCATGGTCTTACGAGGAACTAAGAACTTATGATACAGGAATCATACAACATAAGGTGCTTTTAAAACCAAATGTCAAACCTTTTCATCAGAAACTACGGAGGATCAATCCAGCTTTGTTTCCTGTAATTGAAAAAGAAGTGAAAAAACTGTTGGATGCAAAGATAATAGTGCCTCTCAGGTATTCTTCCTGGGTGGCTAATTTGGTCACTGCCAGAAAAAAGAATGGAGAGATTAGATTATGTGTTGATTTTAGAAATCTGAATAGATATTCATTAAAAGATAACTATCCTCTTCCTAAGATTGAACAGGTATTGTAGCAAGTAGTTGGGGCACAAAGGATCTCTATGGTGGATGGTTTCTCATGGTACAATCATATTGCAATGCACCCTGATGATAAGGAGAAAATAGCCTTTACAACTCCCTGGGGGACATTCATGTATGACAAGATGCCTTTTGGCTTGATGAATGCTGGAGAAACCTTTCAGAGAGCAATGGACATTGCCTTTGTGGGAGAAAAAGATAAGTTTGTGGTTATCTATTTGGATGATATTACTATTTTCTCACAATCAGATGACGAGCATTTGAAGCATTTGAGGCAGACCTTCTTAAAATGCAGAAAATTTGGCCTGTCTCTAAATCCAAAGAAGTCACATTTTTCTGTGCAAGAAGGTAAACTACTTGGCCACTTGGTGTCTGCTGATGGCATCAGAATAGATCCTGAAAGAGTGAAATCTATACTGAAGATTAGTTTACCTAGGAGTAAAAAGGATGTTCAATCATTCATTGGAAAAATAAATTTTTTGCGGTGGTTTATACCTAACTTTACTGAAACCATTAAACAAATCACAGCCATGTTGAAGAAGGATTAGGAGGTGAGGTGGACTTCTGAGGAAAAGGCTGCATTTGAGAAAATTAAAGTATCTCTTACTGAAGCACCGGTATTGGTAAGTCCTGATTTTACCAAAGAATTCCTTACTTTCTCATTTGCATCAGAAGACACAATTGCAGCTGTCTTACTTTAGAAGAATAAAGAAGGATTGGAACAGCCTATTGCCTTCTTTAGTAAAACTCTTAGAGATTCTGAGCTTAAGTACAGTATATTGGAAAAGCAGGCTTATGCTCTGGTAAAGGCTTTGAAATTTTTCAGAATTTATGTCCTACATTCAAAATTTATTTCATTTGTTCCAAATTCTACTGTAAAAGATGTCTTGACATAGCCTGATAGCGAAGGGAAAAGAGGCAGGTGGATTGCAAATATTATGGATTATGATGTTGAGATCAGACCTACCAAGCTTGTCAAGGGACAAGGTTTAGCCAAGCTGCTGGCTGAATCAAACTGTCAGGCACTGGGATTGCATGTCATGGCTGAAGAATCATTTCCTGAAGAAGATCAAGCAATACTAGAAAAAGAGAAAATCATGGACTACTATTCATCATCAGAATGGTATGCAGACATTGTTCATTTTCTGTTATTTTTGCAATGTCCTGACCATATGGATAGGAAGGCTGCTAGATCTTTAAAACTTAAAGCTACTAAGTACTGTTTAATGGAAGAGAAATTATTTTGGAAGGACCCAGGAGGTATTCTGCTCAGATGTTTGGACAAATCAGAGGTTGAAGGAGTGATTTCTGAATCTCATGAGGGTGCTTGTGGAGGGCACAAGTACTGGAAGACAACAACCTACAGAATTTTAAGAGCTGGATACTATTGGCCTTCCTTGTTTGCATATGTTTATCAACAGGTAAGGGCCTATGTCCCTTGTCAGAAGTTTGCTGGAAAACAGAAATTGTTGTCTTTGCCTCTGAAACCCATTGCAGTCAATGCTCCTTTCCAGCAATGGGGTCTGGATTTTATTGGAGAAATTAATCTAGCATATTTAGGACATCACCACTAGATTCTGACAACAACAGATTTTTTCACTAAATGGGTGGAAGCAATTCCTACAAGGAATGCTATAGACAAGGTTATCATGGAGTTCATTGAGGAAAATATCTTGAGTAGGTTTGGCTGTCCTCAGAAATTAGTGATAGACAATGCAAAGGCTTTCAAATCCAAGGCAATGGAGGCCTTTTGTGAAAGAAATGGCATCATACTGAAGCACTCAACTCCCTACTATCCTCAGGGCAATGGTTTGGCTGAATCCTCTAATAAGAACATCATTCAGAGCATTAAGAAACTGCTCAAGCATAACAAAAGATCATGGGATTCAATGCTGAAGTATGCATTATGGGTAGATAGGATCACAATGAAACAAGCAATTGGGACTTCTCCATTTCAGTTAGTTTATGGTACAGAGGCAGTTTTCCCTGTTCAGTTGGGAATCCCAGTGATGAAGTTTTTCCAGAATTCACAGGAGGAGCCAAATGACATGCAAAGAAGGATTTTTGAAATGATTGAGTTGCAGCAGAGCAGGGAAAAGGTAGATGAAAAAGCACAGTTGTACAAATCCAAGATCAAAATTAGATTTGATAGGAACATTAAAGAAAATACTTTCTCAGTTGGTGACATGGTTTTGAGGTGGGATGCAAGGAAAGAACAAAAGGGTAAGCATGGTAAGTTTGACAATCTTTGGTTTGGCCCTTTTCTAGTGTCCAAGGTTTTAGAGAATAATACTTTTATCCTGCAGTCCCTGGAGGGTGAGGAGTTGTCCAGTCCCGTTAATGGACGATTCCTCAAGCATTTCTACAGTTTATAAGAGGGTTTTCACTTTTCATTGTACATACCGATGTGAGTGAAGCATAATAAAGACTCCATAGCCCAATGGAAGTTTTGTAGACAGGTAGATAAGGTAGCAGACAGAAGGCACTGGTCTACAGGTTCTTGAAGCCTCGCAGGGAGGTCTTCATCCCACAGCTGGAGCCAGATGTTAAGTCAGTGATTTGTTTCTTCAATTTTTGTTTGATTTGCATTTTATTTCAAGTTACTCATTTGCTTTAGTTTGGTTTTTTGCTTCTTTTAAGAAAATTTTTGGTTGTTATGTGAAATTTTGAACTTGGCCTTTATATTTTTGCTTTATTTTAGATTCTCTACGTTTTGGAGGGTTTTTTAAGAGTCATCATGTCAAATAGTGGATTCACAAATTTCATTACAAGAATACTCATCACTCAAACAGCTTTTAAACTTCATGCAAAATGACAAAAAGTTGTAAAACAACGCCAAAATAGGGTTAATTTTATTCTTGTAGCGCAAATGGGAAAAAACAACAAAGGAGGGCTACAAGAATATCGCGATTGATAATTCCTCCGATTTTTTAGCAAAATTTTGGCATATTTTCGAATGGTGAGTGACTAATCACATGCTTTGAAGAGTTTGCTACGTGCTGTCACAGGAATCATCATGAGAATAGGTGGTTTCATGGCATGAAGGAAGATCATGGTCATCATCAGGTATAATGCAGCTCCTCGTGACAGATAGCCACATAAACCGACTCTGATGAGAAGACAGTTATTTCCTATCTTAATTTCGAAGCTGAAAAGTCATAGTGCACCGATGATTTAGGCCAAAAGCCCAGAAATGTTGTTTCAAAGCTCGGTTGGTGTTTTTTGGAGGTTACCTGGAGATTAGGGTTGTTTTTATTCCACCACCTGTAATCAAATTGAGCACAGGAAGACACTTGTTCACTTCAATCCAACAATTAAATAGCACGAAGACTGGCTTAAATCAACTGCAGTTGAGCATTAAAGAGGTATTCCGCGGACACTCAGAAATGTTTGTTAATTTGGGGCTTCCTTGCTGAACGTTGTTTTATCAAAATTGATTAAGCCAGATGTCAATATATGCTTTAAAAAATGTGTTTGTCGAAGAAATAAGAAGATTAGCAGTGCTGGTGAGGGAATATTGAAAAATATCATTTTTCATTTGAGCATGACCCTGTCAAAGTTTGAGAGTATAGTGAGGTAAAAAACTGTGCATTTTATAATGTCCAGACTCCATAAATAATCCTGTTACTTGAGCAAAATGTAGTGAAGGGGCAGAACATTTAAGGTAGCTTGAAGACCTAGTTTTAGTGCATGCTAGAAAGCTGATTAATTTGGTGTTGAAGTCAAGTTGAAACAGGAAAATGAATAGAGCATGAGGTTGTTTTTCTTGTCATTACAACACAGGGACCTTCATTATACAGTACAAACAGGGTCTAATATTTGAATGAGCAGTGTCCATAATACCTAGTTTTCATCAACAGTTTTCAGTTAATTGGAGAAGCTGGTAGTAGAGATCATATTTGCAAGGTCTTACTGTGCAAAAATTGTTCATAAGGTGATACCAGAAGGGTTCGAGGGTTAATTTTGGTATTAATACACATGTTTATTATGCATGCTGGGTATGGTCATCTGTTTGAACAAACAAATTAATTGATACTTAAGTTTCATCAGCAATTGCAGTAAAGAGGCTGGAATACTCTGAATGACTTAGACCACTCATATCTCTGAGAAAACCTAACCTGTATTAGTAAATTAAAAGAGTCATTCAGGAAGGATTAAGGAAGGCAAGTTATTGAAACTTGAGAGGTTTGGAGAAGAAACAACATCTGTCAAGGCATCAATTGAACCCTAAACTCATACAATTTCCAGCTACTGAAAACAAATGGGGAAGAGTGGTAAGGTGAATAGAGTTGAACCTACTGATATAACTTGGATTGAGAAACTCCCACGGTGTGTTGAACTTTTTCAACAGGCTGGCTGGCTGGACTTATTCAAGAGAATAGATGGTTATAATGCTGAAGTTTCCTGTAGGTTTGCACAATGTTACAAAGATGACTTGGTGGTGTTTGATACTTTGAAGTTCAGACTGACAATAGATTTGGTTGCAGAGGCTATAGGAGTTAACAATGAAGGGGAAATGTGGTTTAAGAAACTGCCCTTCACCTTTGATGCTTAGAGGTATTTATTACCAAATGTTACTCCAGATTGGAACAAGGGCATCTTAATCCAGAACTTCAGAAGGGAATGGGTCGAGCCTATCAGAATTTTGCGGAGTTATATAACATGTGAGGGCATATATGCTTTTGTTTATAAATACCACTTCAGATTTTTACAGCATATGGCGGGGGTGTCTAAGATGAGTCTTCCCTTCTTCCTGTACAAAAGCCTACAAAAGATGTCCAACAGAGTCAAGGGGCATATAAACCATTCTTCACAATCAATTTTTCATCATGGATTAATTAAGTTGATCATTAGCACTATCCTGCAAGCTGAAGGAAAAACTTGGGATTTTTTCCTATTCTGGTAAGGTTTTCAAATGAAACAAGAAGATCAACAAATCAAGAAGCAGGCAGATAAAGGGAAAATCCTTATAAGGAAATTTGAACAAAAGGAAAAAACTGAAGACAAAGAGGAGGTGAAGCCTGAAGAAAACTCAGAACCTGTGAAGACTAAAACTCAAATGTCCTCATCTGGTGTTAAAGGCAAGTATTCATTGTTTATAGAAGAGGAAGTGCAGCCTTTGAAACATTTGATACCAGCAGAATTTTCCAATGAAGTTAAAGCTGCTGTTCTAGAGGAGGTTGCTGTAGGTGAAGAGGAATTGTAGACCAAGCAGAGGAGTCCTATTACCATTCTGTCAGATGATGAAGGGTATTTATTAGAAGAAGATCAGCCTATTGCTAAAACTGAAGATAAGGCTGAAACATGCAGAGAATTCTCCACTTCAGAAATCAAAACAGTCAAACCTAATAGGAAGAAGAAAAGGATTGAAGTGATAGCCCCATATTGGAGGCCTAAAACCAGGCCAACTAATAAGCTAAGGTGTAATATGAAGAAGCCGCTCAATCCTAAATTGAATACCAAGCAAGTGACTGTCTTGGATGATATTTCCTCAGGTGAAGAACCAGAATTTGACACAATGAACATTAAAAGCAAGGGAAAAACAGTTGCTAAAGTTTCCTCTTCTCATCTTGCAAAAGTAAAAGGATCATCACAGTCACAACAGCAGGAAGAAAAAATTGAAGTACCTCGTTTTGAAGATAAAAAATGGGAAGAGGAAGATGAACTCATACTTAGGAAAGCATGTATTCTGGAAGACCCTATTATTCGTGATATTTCCACAGACCTGTTAAATAAGGATGCAGACATTTTTAAGAGGTTTGACATACCTGAGATGCCCAGTTATGAACAAGAGATCATGACAGGAAGGTCAGTTGATTCAGATAAAGAAAACCTGCAGAAAATTATTAAGCAGTACAAACAACAGATGAACTATATGCAAGAGATCAATGAGGGGCTGATGATGGCTAATAGAAGGCTTAGAGAAGATCTTCAGGATGCCAATGACCATTTTTAGGATCTGAAAGCAGTATCTAAAGAGGCTCTAAAGAGAAAAAGAGCCACTGACTTGCAATGCACAGAGTTGAAAAAGACAGTCAAGGACTTGTAGCAGAAAAATGAGGAGCTCACCAAAAGGATAGCTGACATGGAAAAGGAGCAGAGGAGAGCTAGGAAGAAAGTTCAGGCACTAGATGGCATAGCTTTGCTAGCTGAGGCAGCAAAGGACTTATGAGTTAGTTATTGAATCAGTTTTTTGTTATCTCTTTTTGAGAAACATATTATTTAGTGTTTACTATTTTTAGAAAATATCATGTTTTGTAATATTGTACATTTTAATTTATCTCATCGAGTTGATGAAAGGTAGTTAGGGTTAGATCCCTAACTGATTTTGTAAAGAATAGTATTTAGAGAGGTTAGAAAGTCTTTGAGAGGGTTCGATTTTTGGGATAGCTTCAGGAGGTCTGTCAGACTTATTCATGAGTTAAGTATCAAAACTATTGTATGCATTTGATGATAAAATTATGAGATATATGACACTTTTAACCCTTCAGTTTATGTGTTGGCTTCGTTGTTCAACTTGTTTAGTTGCTTAAAGGATATATTCATTTCTGGTTTATGTTTATATACTGGTAATGCTTGTCTTTTATGAGTGAAATTCAACATTGTGTTCTGTTGGATCTTGTTTTATATATTATGCATCTTTGTCTTCTTTTGCTTATGATTTAGTTATTATTCTGCTCATGTGTGTATTCCCTGCTTGTTCCCAAAACTCACAACCAAGAAAACATTTTAGAAAACCTAAATCCAATTTACTTTATTGATTTTATTTTGAGATTGTGTTGGCTTGTTTCTTTAGCCTTGGAAACAATTTTTGGCACAAACAGTTATAATGGCCTTCTCACTGGATTTCTAGCTCAGAACAATTAGTAGTTTACTTTACTATATACTCACCATTCACCTAGTATGAAATAAACATAAATATACAATATCATGAATCATATTTATATCTTTCAACCAATATTTGAAATAATTATCACAACAATTAAATTCAAGACAATGCATCAAATTCCACATAATATTTAGCAGTTAGCTTTCAATTGTGTAGGAAATCATCCTGGTCTTCATCATGGCTTACTTCCACTTCCACATCCAATACATATTTTTATGCAACTCTACTCTCTCAATAGTGTTTTCTTGTAGTCCATCAAAACATGACTTCTTTTCCACACAATTCTTTCATTATGTCCACCGCAACACATGAAACGATCTCATGATTATGAATTACAAATAATTCCATGATTTCATGTATTGACATATTAAATTCAATGAAATGTGAAATAATCATGCATTCAAACATATGTGTGTGCATAACCACAATAATTTACACAATCTATTAATGCACGTCCCACTCAATGCCACATTGCATTTATTTAGTAATACCATATTCTCATGTCATGCATTCCACCATGATGATTGAAAGGTCTATCTAGTTCATTAATACATCATCCAACCACCTCCCCAATACCTGCATGACCACTTAGACACATTCTTCTTCATCCCAACCTACCACCAAGAATATACCCTTTCTCTACTAAACAATCCCTTTGGCATACTAGAATCCATTTCTATTCTCTACTTGGAAATCCCTCGGGAAATATTCTCCTTTCATGTTGTCTTTACGTTAAAAGAAAGTTCCAATCTAAGACACTAGCACAACTAGGGACACCATTGGACACCTATATAATGTTATACTTTTCCATATCCAACAACACTATGGTCACACCCATGACTGTCTCACATGGAATTCATTTCCATAACATGATTGAATTCATTTCCATTACATGATCATAGGTCCTTACTTTCCTTGGTTATTTACCCATAACCAACACACATAACATGCTATTGAATTTCCTATGAATGTATTCTAAATTTTTAAGTGATCTTATGGATTTAAGGATTTCAACCTTTACCACACCATACCATACTAGGTGGAATGTCATTCATTTAATGCATTCAAGAATCATACGCATATCAAATTATGATATAAAAATATGGGTAAAGGGATGCTTACCCAATCCCTTTTCCAACAATTATGCAATCAAAAAAAATAAGTTCATACCTATATGGATTCCATGGAAAATTTGAAGGATCCATATTTTTCTGGAAATGTAGAAACCTTGGTGAATCTTACTATTTCTTAAAATTCAAGCCATAATTTTTTTTGCGATGTGTTAGTAAGAATATTCAAATTTATAAGGGTATTATGTATTTTTTGGAAAATTTTGGTGATGTTTAGGGTTTAAAAAATGTCCTATGGAATTTGGGCAGATCATGCTAATAAAAAATAGAAATTGACAAATCTTTTTATAGAAAAAAATATTGAAAATTAGTCCATGGGATAAATTTCACCCCAAAATTTTTCCATGATGGATTCCATCAACATATTTAATGTTACCTGATTAGCTTGTGTATTAGGGAGGATTAGACAATCCCTTCACCAACTGCTTAATTGACACTTTTTTTCCTTGTCCTTTCTTTACAATGATGAATTCCATGTGAAGTAGTTTCATCATCATCTCTATTCATGACTCAATTATCTATAGTCATACAACCATAATCAACTACAATAAATATAATTATTTTCTGAATACCTTTGTAACATCTTACCACTATTACCAATCTGTAATTCTATATGTATGCATAATGCATTATCTATTAGTATTGCCACTAGTGCATATGCATTCTAGCCATTACATTCCTCTTGCATTTTAAATGTTCTCATGCTTAATTATATGCACGTAGAATTTAAAAACTATAATGGCCATAGAAAGAGTTAATGTAACATCCCCTTCACCTAATCCGACCAACGGGAGGGGACATTAACTAACTATGGGCTTCTAAATTTCACCCCATAGCCATATTATGAATTTTCATTAGGGTATTTTTGAGGTCTAAAATGAGACTACTAAGGGAAATAATAAATAACTTAATAATAAAATAAAAGTTCTAAATTTTGGAGGGAAAAACACTATTTTTTCTTATCATATTTTTGACATATCTACTTATAAATTTTCCCAAATTTCAAGCTTGGGTACCCATTGGATGTGGAATTTAATTATGCATCCAATGCATACCCACGTGACATACTTTTGAGGCACCACAACATGAAAAATGAAAAATTCAATAATAAAAAAATGTATGTTAGTACATAAAATACATTTTTTTATTAATTTTGTTGTTTTTTCCTGTTGTGGGTTCCTCAGAAGTATGCAGCGTGGGTATGTGGTGGATACGTATTTGGATTATGCATCTGATTTGTTTCCAAACTTGAAATTTGGGTAAGCCAATAAGGTGATATGTCAAAAATACAATAAGAAAAAAAGTAGTTTTTTCTTTTTTCCCTCCATATGTTTTTACAAATTTTATCACCATGGATGACATCATCACCTTCAACCTTATTGGTATTACCTCAAAACTCCCCTAATGATAACATATAAATTATGTGTGCATATGGATAATGAAAATAAACAACGAAAATAAACTCTATCCAAACACATCTAGCAGGAATTTACCAACATTATTATTATAGGCATAAAATAAAACATTGCATATACTAATACAAGACAATACTTATCTTCAAACTAGGCATATCCTATGTAAGAGTGATTTTCCACCCACTTGTGGAAACCCTATCCATCATATACTCTTTCTAATAAGAATCCACCCTCAAGCTAGGATATAATACCACCAAGGTGAAGGAAACACCTACAATATTCTATCTCTCAACCCATAACCTAGTCTACTCTATCTGCTTAGCCAATTGCTCATACATATCTCTATATCAATCTCAATCAGCCATCACAACCTTGGCTCCCACAATACTTGCACCACACGACACCCTTCGGGGCTCAAGCATCCCCTTCACTGATCCATGGTTATCTTAGGTGATCCATCTTTCCATGGGATTTTATTGTGTGCATAGAAGGAGGCCAAATTGATGTATGCAATTGAAGAACCACATATATCCTCAATTCACGACTTCTCAAGCATGCAAAAGTAGAAAAAATCAAGGGGTAAGGGTTCCTATATTTTCCAACCTATCTACTCACCAACAACCACCTATTTTCCCTTTAGAATCTACAATCCTATCTCTCAATTTTAATTTATGGGTTATACATAGTATGGTAATGGTCATGATAATTAATGGGGAGATTTGCATAGTGTAGATCTACATGAGAGAATGAGTTTTGACCCCAAGTGATATGAGATAACGATGAAAATAAAACTGACATATCTTCTAACCATAGAAGAAAGGACTCCTGACACTTGTAGACTGGATTTTGACATTTGGAGGAACTATAAAAAAAAGTGTGTTCAACCCCATGCTTTAGTAACTGCATGAGGTGACTTTTCCCACCAACCTCACACATGCATTCAATGATTAGGTTCTATAGTCAAAATGAGGTAATTGTCCTATTCAAAGCACATGACCAAATTTGGATGAGTTCTAAGGTTGACACTTGGCAACAAAGGATTTAGTTTCCCATAGACCCCCTTTCCTCTTCCCCTTTGATGGAACCATAGCACCTCTAGTGCTCTTTACACAATCATCTCGAACTTTTTTATTATTTATGCAACATAATATTGACATACATTTTGAGTTAGCATGACAAGCCAACCATAAGATCCAAATGAAAATACATACATCATACATGCCTAGACATTCACTAGTCAGGCCTTGGCCTTGAGCTCCACATGGCTAGGAATCCATATTAGCATATTTATATCATGTACATAATGTTGGTTAAATACATTCCACATACATTCCAAGTCAAAACTAGGGTTATTACAATTAAGAATTATTTGTTCCAACTCTTTTGCATAACATAGAACTTACCATCCACAATGTAGTTGATTCGTCCATGGCCTTTTCTACGAATCACTTAATGAATCATTAATTCTGATTTTCCACCTAATAGAAATTCACCAAATGTATAACATTTATTGTTTCTAATTTCAAAAAAAAATTTCTTATTTTATAAGAAAAATAGGTTTAAGGTGAGAAAGCTCCCTCTTCAACCATCCTAGCAACCGTGTTGGTATTGTTTTCCAATTGTTGCTACAACAATGTTCTTAGCCTTATGTAGCTTCCTTTATTGTTGCAAAGAAAGTAGTATTGGAAAAGACGTTCCTCATGTTGGAAAAGAAAGTGCATTTGCATCTATGACGATGGGAAGTTGTCAATCCCTAGCTATGGATTTATGTTTGGATTCATTGGATTAATCATGCAATAAAGTTAAAAATTACAACATATAGCCAAATGACCCTTTGTCCATGAAGAGATAAAAAAATAGGTGTGCTTTCTTAAAAGGGTTTAAATGTTCTTCCATCCTTGTGGTAGAAGATCATCCTAATCCAAACACTTATATCTAAGACTTAAGTTTTGCTTATATGATTTTTATTTAATGTTTTAAGTATTTAGTTCCATCGCTATGTGAATCTCATAGTCACTTCATATTATTACAAACTGTGCTCCCGTCCAAATATATTGCCCCCATCCAAATATATTGTGAAATTTATGAATTCTAATGGTTAACTTCATATTATTACAAACTGTGCTCCCGTCCAAATAAATTGCTCCCATCCAAATATATTGTGAAATTTATGAATTCTAAATGGTTAACATTTTTATTAAATGTAATTTAGATAAGTTAAGATGCACCATCTTATGATACCAAGCTATTCCCTAAAATAATTCTTTATAAATAATCTCAAAACCAAGTTAATTATAAATCTTTAAATCTTATTTGATAAACTAATAGAATTTTCTCATGTCCAATGTATATAAACAAATAAATGAATAATCATTTTAATAAAATGATATGAAATCATTAATCAATTTCACATTTACAAAGTCATCATTAATAGATTTCACATTTCATGTCCAATGTATATAAACAACTGAATGAATAATCATTTACAATAATGATATAAAATCATTAATCAATCACATTTACAAACCCATTATTAATAGATTTGACATTCACAAACTCATTTTATTTAATTAATGAAAAGAAATAAATATCCATTATAAAGACCATTTTTTAAAAGTAAGAAAAAAAATCAAAAATACCCATCAAATTTAAACCCTAGGCAGGAGGCCTTTTCTTGATTAGCTTAATCCCAATTGATTTTCGGTGGGCATTACAATTCGTTATTTTCGTTATATTTTTCCACTCCCAAAAAACCTTCTGAACCCCTTCTCTCATACCTATGACCATGCCATGCTCATGAGTGCATCTATGGAGTGGATGCACATATGTACATGTGTGGGTTGGAGGGAAATTTCATTATTTTTATTTTTATTTTCATATGTATCAAAGTATTAAAGACTATAACCACGTGGAGTGAATTACCTTTTGCAAGTTGGAATTAATATATGCATCTATATACTAATTTTCTACTCACCTTATCTTCCCAATTGGAACAAATTGTCCAATTGCAGATTAATGTATGCATTTATCTACTATTTTTCTAGTAACATTTTCTTCCCAATTGGAACAAATTGCAAATTCGTCTTACCTTGGGAGGAGTTTGAGATAATGTATCACACATCTTGAAATGATAACCTCGTCCTTATCATTTCATCTCTTTCTTCCAAGTTGGACTCGTTGAAATAATCATCATCCCGTGTCACCCACTTACAACTATGGCATGGTCAACCTTTTTGTAAGTAAAACTAAATTATTGAGTTGTTTAAAGATAGGGACTTTTTGACCTCGGTTTTCGGCTGGTTTTTACTAGTTTTTTGACATGAATCTTCATGGAATTTTCAAAACCTTATAAAACATTACTAGATCTTATAGAGTGTGGGTGTTTGGGGGTTTTCCTATCCCTTGATTTCATTTCTGAGCTTAAAATCACCCAACAAACAATGGAGATTACGGATTTTGTAGATTAATTTCACCCGATTCCGACAAAAAATCAACCTGAAACTCAAAAAGTCCCCTAGTTAGACAACTCCCTAAATTATGTCTCAAGTGGAGCTTGCGCTCGCACAATTACTTATCATAAAGAAGGTTGAATGCATACACACCAATGGAAGTTTAAAGCGTTATCAGATGAACGTATCATCCAATATTTTTCCTTTCTCTTGTTTTCATATAGATATTCAATTTGAACTTTGTAGGGTGATCAAGGACAAAATTAAGTGATATAATCTAGGGTTGAATTACAAATTTTTCATCGTTGAAATTTGATTTTGGAATGTATAAATAGATTGAGCACTTTGAAAAATCTATATAATACTTGGATTATGTAGTCTGTATAACTTATTTATACCATGAATCTAGTAATTCTTATAGATATTTTACTAAATTTAGAGTAAAGTTAGTAGAAAAATATGACAAAAAATGTTCAAATAATATCATAATTAGTTACTATTAATATATATGCTCTTAGACGTGTGCCATCTAGGCTCGCTAGCAGGACAATCATAGCCATCATGTTATGCTAGCACTGCATCAGGGATTACAAATTGGTGTTTGACTTGAGTAATGACATGCAAAATTGATTTTTACGTGAACTTAACTTGATTAATTAGGAAATCATAGAATCATCATTCTTTGACCATGAAAGACAATAAAAACACGCTTAGCAAAATTCTTGAACATTCTTTCTCTTGGACTCACCCAAGTTGAACAAACTAAACCATAAACAAACCATGTCAGGGTCAACCATTGTATTGAAACAAACATCATGATCAAACAATTGACAAACAACATCATTTCTTCCATACAATGACAAATTCATTAATTTGATTGAATTCAGTGTTTGTGAAGTGAAATATATGATAGTTAATTGATTTGGTATGCATGACAATTTATGGGATGGAATCACATGTTAAATTGTCCCAGAGATAGAGGAATGAAGCCAAGTGGTTGAGCCAAGTGGTTGAGGACTGAAATTCAACAATTCTAATGAATGTAAGACATGACTTGGTGATGGTGAACTCAATAGAGGTTGTGATAAGATGTTGTTAAATAGAAAAGCATGTAATGGAGCTTAGAATGGATGGATGGATTCACAATACATATCTAATGTTGCAATAACCACCTATTAACATCTAGCACAGTCACTAACATGATGCCACGAGAACCCCAAAACAATAATTTGATTTCATGGACTTGAAATGGGAGTTATTTGAACACATGCACATTAAGCTCGATATTGTTGTTATTCCCTTTCAATGTATTGACTACTTTAAAACAACCAAGATACGTCATTTAGACTATAAAATGAAGCTAGATAATGTGTCAAAGTAAAAAATATGGGTCATGGACAATGTCAATATAAATCTAATGAAATTAGGGAATGCACAACGCCTTTATTGCTTGCAATATTTATTGCAATAAATGATTTTATTTATTTATTATGTAATGCATGTCATGGTAGTCACATCAGCATTATAGTAAGATATATACATGTTAGGTTATGTTTTAAAAGAAAACTCTAAAATATTTTAACTGTTATTTGGTTCAACCTAAGTTCAAGTTTGTTTAAATAATTTTTGAGGTTTAAATAATATTTTCTTTTAAGTCAAAACTCATAATCACATGCTTAGTGTTTTTTTCAAGTGAAAACCAAAAATTATATTTTTGGGAGCTTAACTCATTTCATTTCATGATTGTCATGATGATATTATAGAGCAACATATTCCTATTTTTTTTCAACAGAAATATTCCTACTTGGTTTGTTTTTTAATTGAAACCTTGCATATATTTTTTTTATGTATTACATGTAATGTGTGGTATGCCAACATGACAATGAGATATATGTCAAAGTTTCTTATTGTATTTATGAGCATTCTACAAGAACTCACTTTATATATTGTGTTATTACTAGAACAACCATTTAACTTGTGCTTGATGAACAACGATAGGACACCAGTTAAGTGTCACAAATAAGTTATATGTTATTGCACATTACCATGCCACTAAGTGTAGTTATTAAATGAGTTCAAAGGATTTTATTAGGAGTTCGACTATCACACGAACTGCACATTAGCTCAACTCCCAACTATAAAATGGAGTTTCACTAAACCTTGTGCACATTAGCTTGATTCCCAGCTGCTAGATGGACTTCCACTGTCACATGGACTACACATTACCATGCCATTAAGAGGAGTTATCACAAGACCTAATTTTTATCTTTTTATAATTTTTTATTACAAAATTTTGATGACGACCATATAATCAACATGGACAGTACACTTGTCCCATTCTCTTGCAATCTAGGAAAAAACATAGATGGTAATCCACCCCAAAATTCTAAGATATAAATGCCTATCGGTGTAGTTACCTCTATTTATTTTTATTTTCAATGACAACCATGTTATTGTTATAGATAGATAGATATATGATTGGAAGGTTTGTTTTTTATTAAAAACCAACAAATATTTTTATTTTTTATGTAATGCATGTTCTGTTGATGTTACAAGTTGGACTTGGTATTTTTCACTCTTGTCATTTTGTACAAACACACATTGTATGTTTGTGTTATTTTAACATTGGGATCTAGCAAGTTATTTTATACTTTTAGGGAATAGTGTTTTTATTCCTAAAAGGATTGCAAATGTGCTGCTAAAAATATGTTGAAAAATAAAGAGCACCCTAATCGAGAAAGGGGGATAGAAGATGCTAATTATGTTACATAGTTAAAATGTTCCCATATAGACCACACTTGGTGCTCACAATTTATAGCTAGTCTTGGCACATGAACAAAAATGGTTTTCCTTGCCACAACCGTGCCAATCTCACATTCACACACCAATGATGGCTACATTGTATGCACATATCAGAATGTGTAAGACATTGGGTTGGATCTATTATATTTTTAACATTTAAGCTATATGATCTTAGGATCTTAACTGAGAGAATAACAAGCACAACAATCAATCATAAGAGACAATGAACACAAAGATTTTCCTCGGGGAAACCATAAAGGAGAAAACCCTGCAACTTCCTTAGAGATAGAATCAACACCAAAAGTAAAAACCAAAGACAATAAGATGATCTATCGACAGTAGTAGTCTCTCTCTCTCTCTCTTGTCCCATCTTCTTCTCTCTCTCTCAGTTATGCGCTACAACTGAGTGTGAGTGAACGTGTGTGAATGTGTGTTAAATAGAGAGGCTCCCTCTCTATTTATACTAATTATCAACTTGACAATAACTCACTAGGGCCGAATTCTCTAGGAGAGTCTAATAACCTTAGGGCCCCACAACTGCGGGGACTTTAACCCTTGATCAATAAGGAGTGTTATACTCTATGACTTTACATGACTTGTGTACATTATTGAATCTCCCAATCGGAACATCGGGGCATGACATGACTCAATTACATTACATATACTTCTTGGAATAAACATTGGGGGTACAATACATAAGATATACAAGTGAATACATTCCGAAGTTACAAATACATCAACACTCCCTCTTAACTAGGAAGGTATTCTCTCGATACAATTTATCAACACAAGTATTCTTCTCTGTATCATCTGGATCATCATCAAGTCATATTCATCGTCAAGTCATCTTCATCATCAAGTCATCTTCATTAAGTATGGATCATCACTAGATCATCATCGAGTCTGGATCATCACTTAATCTGGAGCATCATTGGATCATCATCAAGTATAGATCATCAAATGATCTGGAGAATCACTAGATCATCACTTGATCTGGAGCATCACTGGACCATCACTTCATCTGGATCATCACTGGATCATCATCAAGTTTGGATCATCACTTGATCTGGATCGTCACTGCTGGATCATCACTGGGTCATCATCACTGGTGCTATCTCAATTCTACTCATCACAAGAAGTTCTATAGAGCCAGCCCTTTTTCATGCTGGTTGTAGGCCTAGCCTTCATGTAGGTCTTCATCGTTTTCAACACTTATATCTAACCATGGAATGAACCATGTCAGAAAGGCCCACCCAGCACTTACATCTGACCATGGGAGGAACACATCCAAGAACCATGTCATAAAGGAATTCCCAACACTCACATTTGACCATGGGAGGAACACATCCAAAACCCATGTCAGAAAGGCCCAACACTCACATCCAACCTCATCTTATTAGAAAGGCTCTACACTTACGTCCAACCTCATCATGTCAGAAAGGATCTACACTTACATTCGACCTCATGATGTTAGAAAGGCGTTGCACTTACATCCGACCTCATCATGTCAAAAGGCATTGCACTTACATCTAACCTCATCATATCATAAAGGCTCTGCTTTTACATCTGACCTCATCATGTTATAAAGGCGCTACACTTACATCTGACCTCATCATGTCAGAAAGGCTCCGCACTTACATCCGACCTCATCATGTCAGAAAGGCGCTGCACTTACATCCAATCATGTGGGAACACATCCCTCAATCACATCATAATGGATTTGCACTGATCATGTGAGAACACATACCATAATCACATCATAATATCTCTGTAATGATCATGTGGTAACACAACCCACAATCACATCAGAGCATCTCTGCAATTATATCTGATCATGTGGGAACATATCCCTCATTCACATCAGAATGGATTTCAACTGATCATGTGGGAACACATCCCATAATCACATAAGAATATCTATGCACTGATCATGTGGTAACACAATCCACAATCGCATCAGAGCATCTCTACACTTAAATTTGACCATGTGAAGCTCATCCTTCCACCATGTCAGAAAGGCCAATGGACACATCAATTCCTCTGGAGAACACCAAGTTTCTCCCTGAAGTGCATATACTTTACTCTGGCTAATGGTTTGGTCAGTACATCAACTATCGGCTTGTCCGTCTGTTATCAACCCAAGTGGCACTTCTTCATCTGAGTGCCGACACTTCATATGTTGGTACACAAAAGGACACTTATGGATTGAAGGTTACCTAAACACTATAGATGGGCATGACATGAGATGCATTCACTATCCAACCAGCTTGCCATTTTACCTTTCTATATGTTGATTGCTATAAGCAACTATCTCCACAACAACTCGTGTACATACATGACTATCTTCTTTGACAACCCACGTACTGTATGTGACTATTCTCATTGCAACCCGTGTATAGATCTGTACGCGGGTTTCCCTTATAGCAACTTGTGTGTCATATGCGGGTTGCCAGTATCAATAGTCACGTACACATCCATTCAACATTAAAAATAATAAAACATGATTAATGGATATTTTTTTAGCCCTAATCATTAACTATCTCAACTGTATCAACCTCCTCAACCTTCGAAACTGCTCTATTTCCCAAAGTATAAATAGAGGCCTTGGGGAGGGCATTAATCAATCATAATTGGAGAGCAAAGTTATGCTGGTGGTATATTTTCAGAAGTCTTTGGAGCAGCAAAACTCAGAATACTTTGGTTGTAGAGGAGTCCTTGTCTCAGGCATTGGGTTGTACACTTATCTCATTCACTATTGTTAATAAAGAGAATTGTTCTTCCAACTTTGTGTTGAGTCTCTTTCATGTATCATGTTTGATGAATATTTTTGATTAAGCACTCTATATATTGTTCATCTAACTTGTCATATATACATGTATAATATTGTATTTGGAGAATTTGCTCTTTGCAGGTGAAGGAAGTGCATCCTTGAAAGCTTTGGAGAGAAGCAGAGCGGGAGAAGAGAAAGCTTGAATTAACCGTCGTTAATCAGGTGAGTCCAACATATCTTCCTATTTCCTTTTTGTACTTTAAGCTGATTGTCTACAAGTTTTAGAAGTACATTGGTAACCCCAGACCCTAGGTTACAAGGGTGTTTATTCCTGAACAACAGAACTACATTAGAGAAATTTTGGGGTCTAAAATGGGCCTCCTAAGGAAAATAATAAAATAATAGTCAACCCATAGTATTTACCCACTTAGTATTTACCCACTTAGACATTATTCCATTTATTTTGTCTTATTTGCCTAGTCCATGAGTCCCACCATGTGCAAGTTGTCAATTGCCTATCCATAGAG
>LPNX010661601.1:353470-398514 GCA_001517045.1 Pseudotsuga menziesii | reverse complement strand
ACCAAAAAGATTAGAATCATTTACTTGATAATAAATGCTAAGTGGTCTATTCATGTTAAATTAATATGAAATGGGTCATAGGTGATTTAGTTAAACCTTTAGAACTATTTAAGATATTTGATTTCTCAATCCAAAACTTGTCCTAAATTTATATACTTCAATAAATTAATTTTTGTAACCGCGATCATAATCATTGACTTAATGATTTTTAGTTGCCTATAATATGCATTCATATGAATTTATAAATGATAGATGTGATTTTGAAATAAAATTTTGTTGTAAATAAATTTTCATTTTACTTGCTTTCTTTGAAATTATATGGCATTAGACTCCATTGTTTCTGAAAATAAATGAAAAAATTCAAGAACATTGCACACTGAATGAAAGCCACCTCTAGATTATATTCTTGTAACTTTGACTGTAGGAAAGCTAAAAGGTAGAGATGCTAGCTTTCCTAACTTTCCATCTAACACAAACATAATTACATTGCATCGTGAGTTAGCTTTCATATGTTAGTTTTTCATCTAACATATCCATATTGTCATCAAATACATAGCACCATGAAGGAAATCTAACTTGAGTTAGCTTTATTTATAACAACATTGCAGGGTGAACGGAAGCCAATGTATGTTAACTTACAAACGTTAGCTTTCCATCTTACAAAACCACGTTGTCATCATATACATTACACTGATAAGGAAATCTAACTCGGGTTATCTTTCCTTCTAATAACATTGCATGGTGAATAAAATATAACACATGCTATTTGTTGAGTTTTAATTACTTATAATACACATTAATACTCGTGTATAAAAGTGAAATTTAAATTTTGAAAAAATGATGCAATTCTTACCAAAAAAATTAGAATCATTTAATTGAAAGTAAATGCTAAGTGGACTATTCATGTTAAATTAATACGAAATGGATCATAGCTGATTCAATTGAACTTTTTGAACTATTTAATATATTTGGTTTCTCATTCGAAAACTTTCCATAAAATTGTATACTTAAATCAATTACTATTTATAATCATAAGTATAACATATTTTAAAATAATATGGCATAATGACTTTGAATTGCCTATAATATGCATTAATATGAATCTATAAATGAGGGATGTAATGTTAAAATAAAATTGCATTGCAAATAAATTTGTATTACTTAAAAATAATTTAATTCATAATTAGTTTTAAGTGGATTGTTCAATATCATTAGAGGAAATACATAGATGGGTTAAGTTTTTGAATTTTTCGAACTATAAAGGCATTTGAATTCATTGTCCAATGATAAATTTTTACAAATTCGTATTTTTAAAATAAATTGAAATCATACCATATTTTTCAACAAGACACAATGTTATTTAATTGTATTTTAGTTAATTATATGCATGAATATGAGTGCATAAATGTGATAAATACATTTTGAAATAAAACTACATATAACTACTATGATGCATTTTGTTTTTTAAATTTTTAGAATTTCTTGATAATCCGTGTTAAGTAGAATATTCATGCTAAATTTGGGAGAATATGGGTCATACATGAATGACTTCATTTTTTTTGGTTTCCTCGAATATATTAGATAGAAAACCTCTTGCAACATAGCATGTCAAAATTAATTTTTTTGCAATTTTTTTGGATTATTTCTTTTCAATATATCTCAAACATCTCACCATTCTTAACATTTAATAAATTATGGATATTCATATATACATCATTATTTATGGCCAGTACCCATGTTCTACTTCTAATTGAGACAATGTTTTCTTTTGAATGTATGACTACTAAAGTTTTAGAATAAGTAAAGATAAAATTATAATTGAAGAAATAGTTTCCTCGATTAATCATGGTAAATGGGAGAATCATTTGTCATAGATGAGTGACTTTGGATACACACTTAATCTTGAAAATCAATATCTTAAATAACTTATTTGTAGTTACTTTGAATCATTAGTAATCAAAGAACACGAGGACATACAAAGTTTGACTAAAATTCATTAAAAATGTGTTTCAACATCTATCTCTAATTCAATATATTCAAAATTCTTGTCATTTTCTCCTCTTCATGAAAGCACTGATCAAACAAGGTGTTTTATAATGTAAATCTTTTTAGTACTTCGGTCACCTCAAATATAGTATAGAGCATGTCTTAGAGTATTATAGTATAAAATTATGTGTGCAATTTCATTCAATTTGGATTATTCCCACATAATATATCTCATTGTCTCAAAGATTTTAACATTTACAAAATTATTAATATTCATAGACTCATCAGGATTTATGTCCAACCCATCTAGTTCTAATTGAGATGTAATATTTCCTAGAGTAGTTCTATTTGAGATGTAATATTTCCTTTTGAATGGTTGAATACTAAAGTTTTACTTGAAATAAATAAAAAATATTAATTGAGAAAATACTTCATTGGATTAATTATTCCCAATTTAATGGAATAGTTCTTTGAGTTGATTTTTCTATATTTAATAGAATATGTATTTAGAGATTTACAAAAAAACTCATTGTGGATGAAGTCCTTGTAATAGAATATTTCCAAATTTAATGAAATATGTGTTAATAGATTATGAAGAAACCTTTGCACCTGTAGCCAAATACACTTCCATCAGATCGGTACTTGCTCTGGCTACAGTAATGAAATGGAAGATACACCAAATGGATGTCAAGACTACTTTCTTGAATGGTATGGTGGAAGAGAAAGTGTATGTGGAGAAACCACTTGGTTTTAAACATATGACAGGGAAACTCATGTGTGTAAATTGAAGAAAGCCCTGTATGGTTTGAAACAAGCACTCAGGACATGGTAGGGCACAATTGAAAGCTTTCTATCTACTTTGGGCTTTACTAAGAGTAAGGTAGATTCCAACCTTTACTACAAGGTTGAAGATGGTAACCTAGTGATACTCCTACTGTATGTAGGAGATCTATTTGTGATAGGTATGGATGGGTTGATTTATGATACAAAGAGGAAGCTTACTGCTAAGTTTGAAATGAAGCACTTGGGTATGATGTACTATTTTCTAGGCATGGAAGTGTGGAAGAATGCAAATGGAATTTCCCTGGGACAAGGGAAGTATATGGTAGAGATCCTGAAGAGGTTCGGGATGATGGATTGCAAGGACATGACCACACCTATGGCATCGAACCTGAAGCTATTGAGCGATGCTTCATCGGAGTCGATTGATGCTATGATGTATCGTCAGATGATTGGGTCCTTGATGTACCTGACGAATACGAGACCGGATATTTGCTTTGCTGTGAACACCTTGATCCAGTTCCTAATAGATTTGAGACATGTTCACTTGATTGCTGCAAAGCATATTCTGAGGTACATGAGGGGTACAGTTGATTATGGGCTCAAGTATAAGGTGAATTAGAAGATTAATCTGGAGGGTTATGTGGATTCAGATTGGGTAGGAAGTCCCATCGATAGGAAGAGCACTTTAGGGTGCTGCTTTAGTATGGGATCAGGTGTGATCTATTGGTTTAGCAGGAAACAATCTTGCATGGCACTAAGTATAGCTGAAGCAGAGTATGTTGTAGCTTGTTCAGCTAGTTGTTAAGCAGTATGGATGAGGAAGCTACTATCTGATTTATTTGATCTCCAGTTCGATGCTACTTGTATATATTGCGACAACCAGAGTTGTGTGAAGTTCTCATAGAACCCGGTGTTCTATGACAAGTCAAAGCATATCGAGATCAAATATCACTATATCAAGGATATGGTGCAGACCGGAGCAGTGAAGCTCAAGTATGTTGCGACGGACGAATAGATAGCTAATGTTTCAACTAAGCCATTGGACAGAGTGAAGTTTGAATACTTTAGGGAGAATCTTGGTGTTCTCCAGATCGAGGTTCCCTCCAAAGGGAAGTGATGAGTCCGTGAGCCATTCTAACATGGTGAGAGGATTGGTTCCTTCCATGGTCAGATGTAAGGGTTGATCCATTCTGTCATGGTGAGAGGATTGGTTCCTTCCATGTGAGATATGAGTGCAGAGCCATTCTGATGTGACTGTAGGATTGGTTCCTACATGATCAAATATAAGTGTTGAATGCCATTCTCTGAATGAAGGCACCTGGTCAGTTAGCAAGAATACTCAGCCTAGAGTTGAGGGCCATTCTAATATGACTATGGGATGTGTGCTCACATGATTAGATATAAGTGTAGGGCCATTCTGATGTGATTGAGGGATGCGTTCCCACATGATTCGATATAAGTGCTGACGGCCATTCTCTGAGAGAATGGAGGTACTTGGTCAGTTACCAGGAATCCTCAGCCTAGGGTTGGGAGCCATTTTGATGTGACTGTGGGATTGGTTCCCACATGATCAGATGTAAGTGCAGAGCCTTTCCACATATGATAGTAGGTGTGTCCTATCATGTTGGTGGATGTGAGTGTCGATCCTTTCCACATATGATAGTAGGTGTGTCCTATCATGCTGGTAGATGTGAGTGTTGTTCCTTTTCATAGATGGTGGTAGGTGTGTCCTACCATGCTGGTGATTGTAAGTGCTATTCCTTTCCATAGATGGTATTAGGTGTGTCCTACCATGCTGGTGGATGTGAGTGATGTGCCTTTCCACATATGGTACTAGGTGTATCCTACCATGCTGGTGGATGTAAGTGCTCATCATTTCCAGATATGATAGCAGGAGTGTCCTATCATGTTGGTGGTTGTGAGTTCTCTGCCTTTTCATAGATGATAGTGGGTGTGTCTTATCATGTTGGTGAATGTAAGTGTTGGTCCTTTTTGACATGGTTCTTTGATTTGTTCCTCCCATGGTCAGATGTGAGTGCTCGGCATGCCTTTCTGACATGGTGTTGGATGTGTTCCTCTCATGGTTAGATGTAAGTGTTGGGTAGGCCATTATAAATTAGGGTAAGATATAAGCATTGAAGAAGACCTACATGGAGGCTAGGCCTACAACCAACATAAAAAAGGGCTGGCTCTGTAGAAATTCCTATGGCGAGAAGAATCATGAGATAGCACCTGTGATGATGATCTAGTAGTGATCATCTAGATCTAGTGATGATGTTCTAGTAATGATCCAGATTGAGTGATGATCCAGATCTAGTGATGATCCAGATTGAGTGATGATCTAGATCCGATGGTGAAGATGACTTGAAGATGAAGATAACTTGAAGATGAAGATGACGAGAACTTGATGATTATGCAGTTGATACAGAGAATAAGACCAATGCTGAAAAATTATGTCGAGAGAATACCTTCCTAGTTAAGAGGGAGTGTTGATGTATTTGTAATTTTGGAATGTATTCATCCATATATTTAATGTACTGTACCCCAATGTTTATTTTGGGATGTATCTGTAATGTATTTGAGTCATGTCATGCCCCGATGTTCCTATCGAGAGATTCAATAATGTAAATAAGTCATGTCAAGTCATTGTGGGTAACCCTCCTATTGATCAAGGGTTAAAGTCCCTGTAGTTGTGGGGCCCTAGGGTTATTAGACTCTCCTAGAGAAGTCGGCCCTAGTGAGTTATTGTCATGTTGAGAATTAGTATAAATAGAGAGTGAAACTTTCTATTTATCACACATTCACTCACACTCAGTTGTAGCACATAAATGAGAGAGAAGAAGTTGTTGGGACAAGAGAAAGAGATACTACCGCTGTTAGGGATCATCTTACTGTTTTTGGGGTTTTTCTTTTGGTACTGATTCTGTCTCTGAGGAAGTTGCAGGTTTTTCTCCTTTATGGTTTCCCCAAGGAAAAAAATTGTGTTCATTGTCTCTTATGTTTAATTGGTGTGCTTGTTATTCTCTCAGTTAAAGATCCTAACATAATTCTAGTTTAAATGATAAAAATATAACATGGAGTGTGGGTAGAAACGCTACTTTAAAGATTTACCAAATAAGGAAGCATAACTTTAATTTCCATTCTATCCAGGAAGCACTTATAGTTGGGGATATAGCCAAAATCATGCCTAGAATCTACCCTGCACTGGAAAATCAACAAGCAGACCACCAGACATCCATGGTCGAAATTGAAGGTATGATAAAAAATCAACCTATATCTATCTTAATTGATCCATGTGCAAGCCTGAGTTTTATTTCACCTAGAGTAGTTTATTTATGAAATATGGTGCATGAAAAATTTGATAAGTTGTGGCTAGTACAGTTAGCCACGGGTAGAAAAATAAAGGTTACTAGTATTGTTAGAAATTGTAAGATAATGTTGAATGATTTCCTTATAGATGTGAATGTAAATATATTTTGTTTAGGATCTTATGATCTGTTAATAGGAATGGATTGTCTTGAATAGCATAAAGTTTTGCTAAACTGTTTTGATAAAACATTTACATGTAATAAGAATAATGGAAATATTATAAAAGTGAAAGGAATTCCTAGGAAGGTAACCATTAGAGAAATATTTTCTCTGCAAATGAAGAGAGAAGTAAGAAAATGATGTAAGGTATTCACAGTATATATAATGAATGATAACAAAAATGATATGAAAACAAAACTTGAAGACATACCTTTTTTAAAGGAGTTGGAAGATATCTTTCCCAAAGAAGTCCCTGGACTTCCTCCAAAAAGGGATATAGAATTCAAAATCAATCTCAGAACTGAAGTGGTACTAGCATCAAAATATCCATACCAAATGAACAGAATCGAACTCACAGAACTAAAATCACAATTACAAGAACTAATCAACAAAAAGTGCATTCGACCAAGCGTCTCTCCTTGGGGAGCACCAGCGTTGTTGTGAAAAAATAAGGACGGTACACTAAGATTATGTATAGATTACATGTAACTAAATAAAATGACTATTAAGAACCGATACCCACTTCCCCGAATAGATGAACTGTTCGATCAGTTCTGCGAAGAAACTATCTTTTCAGAGATATATTTAATGTCGAGTTATCATCAAGTGTGAATAAACGATGAAGATATTTTTAAAATAACATTTAGGACATGTTACAATCACTATGAGTTTGTCATAATGTCATTTCGGTTGAAAAATGCACCTGTTGCGTTCATGTGTTTAATGAACATCAACTTAAGTAACTATGTGCATAAATTTGTGGTCGTCTTCATTGACGACATATTGATATGCTCTAAGAATGAAGAAGAACATGAAGAACATCTTAAAATAGTTTTGCAAGTATTAAGAGAACAACAAATTTATGCAAAGTTCAGAGTGTGAATTTTTCAAAGACAAGATTCAGTACCTCGAACATGTAGTGTCCGAGGATGGAATATCAGTCAAACCAGATAAGGTAAAATCCATCATGGAATGGCGGGTTCCTAAAAATGTATATGACATTAGATCATTTATGGGAATCATTGGATACTACAGGAAGTTCATAGAAGGATTTTCTAAGATTGCCTACCCCATAAATTATTTACAAAAGAAAGGAAAAAGTTTGAGTGGACTAAAATGTACGAGGAAATTTTTAACAAATTAAAACACCTATTAACCACTTCCCCCATCATAAAAATTGTTGATCCATTCAAGGATTTTGTCGTATGTACTGATGCTTGCAATGAAAGGTTAGGAGGATTTTTACTACAACACAATTGTGTTGTATCTTATGAATCCAGAAAACTAAAAGATCATGAGAAGAATTATGTAACAAATGATCTAGAACTTATTGCTATAATTCACTCTTTAAAAATGTGGCGACACTACTTAATTGTGAAAACATTTTTACTTATGTCAAACAACATAAGCCTTAAATATCTATTACATCAATAAAATATGAATGCCCAGAAGCCAAATGGTTGTCCTTTCTAAGCAAATATGACTTCGAAATAAAACATATAAAGGGAAAGGAAAATAGCGTAGCAGATGATTTAAGTCGTCATGTGAATTTACTGTGTGCAAGTAGCATCTACGAATCTGATTGGAAAATCATATTTTAAGTACTGGAAATTCTAATGGGGAATATGAGAGGTTAAAAGAAAAGGCTGTTAAATATGAGCAAGAACTAGTAGACACTGACTTTAGTCTAAAGAAACGAGGACTATTGTTGTATAAAAAGAGGATTTATATACCTAACATAAGAGAAATTAAATTGAAAGTCATGGATGAACTACATAAAATACAATACTTGGGGCATCTAGGGTATTAGAAAATGATTACCATGATCAGAAAGGACTTCTTTTGGAAAAACATGAAAAATAAAGTGGATGAATACTTAGTACATTGCCTAGAATGTCAGCAAGTTAAAGAAGAGAATCAACATGCGGACGCAGGATTGTTGCAACCACTACCCATTCCAGAATGGAAGTGGGAGACCATCAGCTGGATTTCATCACCAGATTTCCCAAGAATTTCAGACAACATGATTCCATCATGGTTGTGGTTGAAAATTAAGAAAAGCAATTCATTTTATACCTATCAAATCTACATACAAATTTGTTAATATTGAAGACATCTTCATGAAACAAATATCTAGGTTACATGGCATACCAAAGGTAATAGTCTGGGATAGAGACGCAAAATTTACATCTAAATTCTAGAAAGCCTTGTTTAAAGGCTTGGGTGCCTAGTTATATTTTAGTACTGCATATCATCCACAAACGGATGGGAATATTGAAAGAGTAAACCAGGTTCTAGAGGAAATTTTAAGGCTGTATGTTATGGACAAACCAGGTAAGTGGGAAGACTACCTACATTTGGTTGAATTTGCTTATAATAATAATTTCCAAGTTTCTGCAGATATGATTCTAGTTGAAATATTGTATGGGTGTAACTGTAATACTCAAATATCATGGAGCAGCCCTGTTGATAAATTAATGTTAGGACCTAATTTATTAGAAAATATGGAACTAACTGTGAATCAAGTACAATAAAACTTCAAAGTTTTTGAGGAAAGGTAGAAAAGTTATGCTGATTTCAAAAGAACTCCTAGAGAGTTCCAGGTGGGTGATCATGTATACATAAATTTAAATCCCAAGAAAAGTAACTTGATATTGGGCAAGTATAAGAAATTGGCACCCAAGTGCGGGCCATTTGAAATTCTAGCTAAAATAGGGTTGGTTGCATACTAGTTAGCCTTACCACCCAATATTAAAGTACATAATGTGTTTCTCATTTCTATATTGAAAATATATGTTCATTATGTTTCTCATGTTCTTGAATGAAATGTAATCTAGGTGGAACCCGGGGGAGAGTTATAAGTGGGACCAGAGTGCATTCTCGAGAGGAGAGAACTTTGACTCCAGAACCATACCATCAGACAGGTAAAGGTGCAATGGAAGCACCTTAGTCTAGAAGAAGCTACTGGGGAGATGGAAAGTAATATGCAGGAGGCATATCCAAGCGTATTCCAAGACACTCACATCGATGAATAAAAACACAAGTTATAACACCGAGGACAGTGTTATATTTTAAGAGAAGGTGTATGTAATACACCCTGAATTAATAATTTGTTATTATGTTAGAAAATACCTTGACTATTATTTTATTATTCTTTGATGGGAAAGTAAAGAATAAAAGATTCCATATTTAATAAAATATGTTGAAGGGAAATAAAATTTGATATAGCTGTTGAAAGAGTGTTTGCTGACCCATAAGAGGAAAATGACAAGTGGTAAAGACCATTGAGTGAGAACTCAAGATGCATCAGGCATCATCCCCAAAAATCAGGTCTGCACTCCTAGTTGAGTTCCTAAAGAGAAGGAGTCTCATAAATGACCAAAGTCCTAGGAAAAATAATATTTAATAGTACGTCCATGCGCAGTAGGAGGATAGCATTAGACGAGATTTAACATTTGTGTAATTTGGATTCTTTGGGAGTTGGTTGGGAGGAACAACTTCTCCACTTTTTTTTTTCCTAGCGTTGGCACCAGGCTCCAACTCTATTTCTTCTGAGTAATTTTAGATGTAGTAGGATGTATATGTGAAATGTTAAATTGCATTTATATTTCCACACAATACTATTTATGCATTTATGGAATACCATTATCCATGTTTTGTATATCCTATATCTAATAAATATTGAAGTTTAATCTAGTTTTGTTCTCGGTTAGCTCATTGTTGTTATTCTTGAATGATTTAGAATTTATCAATACGCATCTAAGGGATTGAAGCCTCTATTTTTACATGGTATCGAATTTTCCTACTGTGTATTTCCTATATGTATTGATTCTGTAATTCTTCCTTAATTGTGCATTACAATGTTAGGTTATCGAATGAATTTATAATGTTTGTTTATAGTTTAGATATTTGTTATTCAATATGGTAGTTGAAATTTTTTAAATAGAGAAAAATCGTAATTAAACTGTACAAATATCTTAAGAAATTTAGAACAGTTGTCTAAATGTTATCAAATTCTATTTAGACAGTGAAATCAAGGAACGACTGCAAGAACCAACATAGTTTCTAGATCCAATTAACTTACAATGAATTAAATTGCCAAATCAAAAAGAAACCCGTTGAATCCACAAATTTAAACGTTGATCCACAAAGATTAGAAGATCAACGGTCAAGATTTTATCCGCAAAGAAGATCAACAACATATATTGATTACGAAGGATTCGTTGTGGAATCCGCAAAGAATCAGATCAAGAGTCATGACTTAAGCTGCAAGGTATAAACGATGTGGAAGGTATAAAATATAGATTTTATATGTGTTATCAAAGCAAGGTTCCAAACACTAGGCCTAATTGGCTCACTCGCATACAAACAAGAAAAAAAATATATTGATCATGCTTTTAAAACTATTTATGTACAGAAATATAAAATTGTATTTTGCAGGAAATGGAAGGAGTTGAAGCATCTGCTGAAGATGGTTCCCATCACAATAACCCAAATAACATTTATGTGGAATTAAATAATCAACCTTCAAAACTACTTCCAACATTAAAATATTTAAGAGCTGAGTTACAAACTGTAAAAGAAGATAATGAAAGAATTATAAGAGCTCAAGAATAATTAAATCAGATACTAGTAGATAAAGTACATAATGGAGGTAAAGATAAAAGAAAAGAGTATGGAACTGGTTTTGAAACCATATCATACAAACACAAGGGTAAGAAGTTAAAATTTTCTGATAGTGAATCTTCTTCTAGAGTTAAAGTAAAGTCGCACAAAGAAAAATATAAATACACTAGTCAAAGTAGTGAAAGCGAGAGAGGTCCTAGGAAGAGGAAATATAAACCCTATGAAGAGATCTGAGGGGAATTTAAAAAGATAAAACCTCCCATGTTTAAAGAGGAAGTGGAAAATGGTGAAGATGCCGAGGCTTAATTATCAGGAATGAAAAAGTACTTTCGTATTTATAACTACTTAGATAGAAAGAAATCTCAGATGGCTATCTACAACCTAACCAAAAAGGATGATATCTGGTGGCAGGAAATAAAAAGAGTTAAAAATATTAAATAAAAATATTTAACCTCAAGAGTTTTTAAAAAATACTTTAAAAGGAAATTATTATCTGAGCAGTATTATGGAGAAAGAGCTAAAGATTTTTATGAACTTAAACTAGATTCAATGTCAATGAAAGAGTTAAGTTGTAAATTTATGCGTTTATTAAGATACGTACCCTATATAATTGACGAAAAGCCTAAAATATAGTTGTTTCTAAGTTGTTTTCCTACTAGCTTCAATGACATAATTAAATTTGATAATCCAAAGACTCTTGAAGAGGCAATGAGAAAAGATAACTTCTGTTATAAATAGAGTAAAAAGAGAGAAAACATACCTAACTGGACGAATAAGAGAGCAAATAACTTTGAACAGAAAAGAAAAAGTTTTAATCCTAATAAAATTTTTAGAAATAATTATCGAAATTTCTCTAAGAATAATTATCAAGGAACATAATTTAATAGTAAAACACAACAAAATACCACAACACCAAAACAAAGAGACATGCCTTATAATTATGTTAAAAACAATGAACATAAATAAACTATGCAAAGGATTATCCGAACAAAAGGAGAAACTACAAGAATGTGCATACCCTTCAGGAGGAGGAAACAATGGGTGACATAGAAAATCAAATGCCCAGAATTAATGTAGCCTTGGAGAATCGATACGTTGATCATCAAACTTCCATGATGGAAGTACAAGGTATGATACAAAACGAGTCTGTTTCTATTGTGATTGACCCAAGTGCTAGTTTAAACTATGTATCACCTAGCATCACAGAAAAATGCAATTTATATTTGAAAAAGTTTGAAAAGTATTGGTTGGTTCAGTTCGCTACATGAACCAAAAGAAAAGTAGTTAATTATGTTGAAAGTAGTGAATGTTTATGAGTGAGTTTAAAACTCAAGTAAAGTTAAATGTATTGTTATTAGGGTCTTATGATGTTTTAATAGATATGGATGGGATGGAAAGACATCAAGTAGTTTTAAACTGTTTTCAGAAAACATTTACTTGTTCAAATGATAAAGGAGAAAGAAATACAATCAAAGGAATACCTAGAAAAGTTTCTGTTAGACAAATCTCAGCATTACAAATGAAAAAGGTTGTAAGAAAATGTTGTAAAGTATTTGATGTACATATAATAAATAATGAACACATGGATAAAGAAGATAAGATGAAATTCAATGATATTTCAATTCTAAAATATTTCTCAGATGTTTTCCTGGAAGAAATTCCAAGATTACCTCCAAAGAGAGATCCGATTTTTACTATTGAGTTAGTACGAGGAGTTGTGCCTAATTCAATGGATCCTTATCGAATGAACATTTTAGAACTTAATGAATTAAAATTACAACTAAAATAACCAATAGACAAAACCTATGTAAGACCAAGTGTATCCCCTTGGGGAGCACTTGTCTTGTTTGTTAAAAACAAAGATAATACATTACATCTATGTATAGACTACTGTCAATTGAATAAAATGACAATTAAAAATAGATATCCTTTGCCCGGCATCGATGATCTATTTGATCAGATACGCGAATCAATGATATTTTCAAAAATTGACTTGAGATTTTGATATCATCAAGTCACAATTAAAGACGAAGATATATTTAAAACTGCTTTCACAACCCGATATAGGCATTATGAGGTTGTAGTTATTCCCTTTAAGCTAACAATGCTCCAGCAACTTTCATGTGCTTAATGAAAAATGTCTTAATTAATAATTAGATAAATTTGTAGTCATATTCATAGATGACATATTAATTTATTCAAAAATGAAAGAAGAACATAATGAACAGTTACAAATAATACTATAGGTTCTAAAAGAACATAAACTGTATGCTAAATTCAGTAAATGCGAATTTTATAAAGATAAGATACAATATCCAGGTCACGTGATATCCAAGGAAGGAATATCAATACACCTGGATAATATAAAATCAATAATTGAATGGCATGTTCCTAAATATACAACTGATGTATGATCATTCATGGGAATAACGAGTTGTTACAGGAAATTCATAGAAGATTTTTCAGAAAAAGGGAAACATATTTGTCTGGGATAAAAAGTGTGAAGAAAGTTTTAATAAATTAAAAGAATTATTAACTACTGCACCTATACTAAAAATAACATATCCAGAAAAGGATTTCATTGTGTGCACTAACACATACAATGAAGGTTTGGGTGGAGTACTAACACAAGAAGGTCACGTAATCGCTTATGAATCAAGGAATTTAAAAACACATGAAAGAATTATACAACATATGATCTAGAGTTGGATGCCATAATTCATGCTTTGAAAATGTGGCGCCATCATCTAATTGGTCAAATATTTCTACTAATGTCTGATAACATAAGCTTAAAATATTGTTTGATCAACAAAATCTGAACGCAAGGCAATATAGATGGTTAGCCTTCCTTAGCGAATATGATTTTAAGATCAAGCACATCAAAGGAAAGGAAAACAAAGATGCCGATGCTTTAAGCAGAAATGAAATAACAAATTTTATAGCTTCCATTACCAGTTACAAAATAGAATTAGATGATAAATTGGAAGAAGGAATAAAAATAGACTACGAATACCAAAATCTAAGAGAAAAAGTAACTGATAATGAATCTAAAAATTTGAAGACAGATTACAACTTAAATTAAAAAGGCCTAATGTTGTATAAAAATAGACTTTATGTGCCAAACATACTAGAAATTAAGTTGTTGATTTTAAACGCAGTACATAAAAGTCTTTATTTCGGACATTCAGGGTATCAAAATATGATAATAATGTTAAGAAAAGAGTATTTCTGGCCTAATAAGAAGAAAGGAGTTGTTGAATATATATATAGGTGTGTATAATTTATCAATTTAAAGGTGAGCATCAACACACATCTGGCCTTTTGCAACCATTGTCAATTCCAAAGTGGAAATGGGAAGTTATTAGTCTTGATTTTATAACTGGATTACCTAAAAATCAGAAACAAAATGATTCAATAATGGTAGTGGTGGAAAAGTTACGTAAGGAAGCACACTTTATACCTGTTAAAACAACTCATAAGACTACTAACATTGCTGACACCTTTATGAATGAAATTTTTTGGTTGCACAGAATTCTGAAGGTAATCATTTTTGACAGAGATCCTAAGTTTACTAGTAATTTTTGGAAATCATTATTTAAAGGATTAGATACTAAAATTGAATTTTAGTACTGCTTATCATTCACAAACGGATGGAAAAATAGAAATAGTCAATCAAGTAATAGAAGATATGTTACGAATGTATGTTAGAGACTATCCCAATAAACATGAAGATTATTCACACTTAGACAAGTTTGCGTATAACAATCATTATCAAGCTTCAGCTAAAATTAGTCCTTTTGAAATATTGTATGGTAGAAAATGTAATACTCCCATTACATGGAGTAATCCAGTTGAAAGGTTGATGTTAGGACCTAAATTATTAAAAGAACTGGAACTAAAAGTGAAACAGGTACAAAGCAATTTGAAAACTGCAAAGGACATACAAAAGAGTCATGCATTCCTTAAAACAACTCAGAGAGAATTCCAAGTAGGTGAGCATGTATTTGTCTAGGTAAAACCCAGAAAGAGCTCCTTTAAGTGGGGGAGTTGTGGTAAATTAGCACCCAGGTAATGTGGACAATTTGAAATATTGGCAAGAGTTGGACTAGTGCAATATCAGCTAGGTTTTCCACCTAATATTAAGATACATAATGTATTTCATATTTCCATATTTTAAAAGTACGTACACGATGCTACTCATGTAATCAACTGGAATTTTATTCAAGTACAACCTGGAGGATTTTTTCAGGTGGAACCGAACTATATTCTCGACAGGAGGGAATATTTTCTCTTGAATCGCACCATTGGATAGGTACAGGTGCAATGGAAACACCTCAGTCTAGATGAAGCAACCTAGGAATTAGAGAGACGCATGCCTTTAACCTTATGACCCAAACTCTCCCAAAACTATAAACACACTAAACTAGGTTTTATTAATAAATACTAATGATAGTTACCAGATTGAAAACTACCGAGGATTTTCAGCCAAAACGAGAGTTAAGGTAAAAAACTATTTTCTTTTATAAAAACTTCCAAATCATTATTTCATCTGAACTCGATTTTGAATCCCATAGGGACAATTATGCCCAAAAATAGTAAATCATTTTATAATCTTCGAAATCGTAAAACCATCTACTTTTAGTATAAACTCCTTACGGCGTGATTTGAAAACATCTCATTATTTTACCTTGATAGAGCTTATCTCTAAAAATAAATGAAATAAAATAGAGAAATGGCCTTTTGGCCTTAACATCAAGTTAACTACTACATTATCCATGATTGGCCTCATGACCTTAAAAGGATTACTTGAAAAAAAAACTACAGATTCATAACCATAAACAACATCAAGGAACCGAATCGATTGTGTAATTACAACACAATAACCCTTACGGGACTTTTATAAAAAAACAATACTTAGTACAATTTTTCAAAGAAACAAGGAAAATATGCTAGAAAGCACAACGAAACCATTCTATTTGCTAAAATATGCTATTTTTTCATTCTAACAAAATTAAACAAGTAATGCTTCCATTATAGTCTCCTTGGACTCCATGGGGAAGGGAGACCATTATCACAAACGACTGAAGGTGCCATAGGAAGAACCGTAAGGGTTTCCTAGTTCAACAAAAAATGATTCCATTTCTAGAGAAGGCATACCCAGCCACCACATGCATAGTAGATACATACCAATGAGGTCACAAGAGCAATGAATGGAGGTTCCAGGTCTTACCATACCACATGCTAGCTATAGAGACCAGTTTCCTCATCCACGCACCAATTCATCCGAAGCCTCTTCGATTGCAACAATGGAGGGTTATTTATCTTAAAAATTATATTAATGGAAAATAATCATAAGAAAGTATAAATGTAGCCAGAGGGACTTTACTTGTGTCGCCGAGGACGAAATCATTTTTCCTGCGCAAAAGTTAGTGCAAAACCTTCCACAATTTTTACAGAGCACAGGACAACGAGAAACAAAATTTATTTTCCAATAGAGTGGTGTTTTTACAGAGTAGAGAGTGAGGCCAAAGGCTCAGAGACCAAGACCTCGGCTCTCCTTCTCTCCTTTTCACTGCAGATCCAAAAACGCAACAACAAGATTGAGAGAAAAAATGAGGGAACATTTAAACCCCTAGGGCTTTCACTTTAATTTTTCATTCTTTCTAGCTGTAAAGGTTAATCCATCACATGGAATAGTACACAACATTTTAATGTCCAAATTTTAGTCCAAACTCTATATTTCAAAACTTGTTAAGTCGCACCATGAAAACTATAGGGTTAAGCCTTACGCTAGTTTCTCATTCGATTAGTCCAAGTGTTTGGGTGTCTTTACCTAGGATAATGTGTGAGCTTAATATTACACTTAGTAGGGATTAGGGCATGTTAAACTCACAAATATATCTCACAAACAATTTACTCAGTATTCACATGAAGTAGGGGAAAAAATGGCTTGCAGCTGTATAATGCTTTCATTAATAAAAAAAATAAATGGATACAATCTGGATGATGTTTACAATGTAATATAGTGGTATTAATAACCAAAAAATTTGAATACATGAGAGTAAATTTGAATTAATTGACTGAGTCTAACTATATGGATAACTGGACATGTCTAAATCACTATCGTAGCCTAATTAGTTAGCTCTAGTTGTCTAAATCAGTGGCTCAATCAGTGAGAACCAATTAAACTAGTCTAACTGAATGTAACTGGATGTAACTGAATGTAACTAAATGTAATTTGATGTAATTGGATGTATCTGAATGTAACTGACTCATAGCTAGGGTTGACTAGTCACCAACTGAACTCAACTGAAGGAGGTTGGTGCTGGCACTCCCCGTGGATCATAAATTGTAGGGATTGGTCTAGGATATGCCTAAACTGATGCATGAAAGTGTAGTCATTGGAATTTAGCCTTAATTAGTGTTCCCCGCACTCTAATAACTTGTGCATGTGGCCCAATTAGGCCATGTGGACCCAATGGTAGTAGTGACTAAATGAAGACTGAAAAGACTCCTAATTTAGACATAATTGACCAAGTTGGACAAGTGAGGATTATAACCCTAACACCCCCCTTAATTATAACTTGGCCTATTTTTGGACCTGGTAACTAAGACAATAGGTCACCCATTATAGATGCAAAAATTAACTGCTTAATACAAACAAGGAAACGAGGAGAATCCTCATGGAAAAAATACCCCCCCTCAAACTAAGCAGGTAAAATCAGGATCAATCTTGTTCTTCTGTGCACAGGTATCTTGGGGCCTGGCATGTGAAATTATCCATCATTATTTCTATGGGAATATTCCTCTTTGGAAGAAGAAGAATATGCTCAACTAAATCAGAAATATAGACAGCTGGTGGATGAAGCCTAAACCCATGTAGAGCAACCGAAATCAACTGATGAGAGAGAAAAAGTTCTCAAGAATTCGAACCATATAAGGAACACACAAGAAACTGATATATTTCATCCATGAGCAACAAACCATGTGAGGTAATATCATCTCCAGGTGTTAAGAGCAAGTGTCCAGGTAGATGTAGAATGTCTCCCTCTTTACTAGTTTTGTGAGGAGATGAGCATGTGATCAAAGGAACAGAAGCCATCGAACTGTGGAGAGCAGATGCTTGAGATCCATAATATTATATAGATTAATAATTAATAAATAGTTCACAAAATACAATATAAGAAACCTCATAGGAGGAAACTAACATCAAATCCCAAACAAAAAAATTGAAAAGGACTTGCGGTACTTGATTTGTCATGCCAAAATTAATGAGACCAGCTACAAGCATGATTGAAATCTATTGAAACTTAAAATTTGAACCAAACAATATCATATCAGATCCAAATATGTTCATATCAGATCCAAAAGTGTGGTCCACCAAGATGGCAGATGCACAATTTTCTCCTTCTTCAAAATTCCAAATTTTGGTGCATTCAATCTTGTAGGAATTCGCTGGAAGCTCAAGATCAATGAGAGTGAATGGATCAATCATGAAATTTTATATCATTTCCCAAATATCCAAATAATTACTTATATGCACATCAGCAACACCATTAAAGGGAGATAAATCAAATTCCTCTTTGTTCTCTGAAGTAGTCACTAGCAAATTTTGCACAAAATTTAAAGGAGGAACACTCAAGAGTGTTTGCATAGAATTAAATGAGAGTTTTTCTTCAATATCAAAGATTCAAATGTCTTCTTCTGTATCAGCCATATGAGAATATGACATATCATAGATTTCATAAAATTCCAAAGCAATAGTAGAAGGAGCCACTGCAAGGAGACTTTCTTCCATTCGAATTGATTGTGTAGAAGATTTGCTTCTTCATCTTGAACAAATTCATCAAAGAGAGTAGATGCTGATAATTTTGAATTAAGAAATCTTGTGGTGGTGGGTGTGATCTCTGATTTTCTATAATTATCCTCACTGTGGTTTCCAAAGGTTCTATCCAATTTTATCCAGATATCCTTTGGGTATTCAACAGATTTAATAAGGTAGAAGAAGATTGGAGAAAGTGCCAGACATATTGTTCCAAAGGCTCCATCACTATCATTTATCTAGCTATTATCATTCTCATAAGACTATTTACCAAGTCCAATAGACACCTCATAGAGATATTGTCTCTTTGGAGATGCAATCACCTTCAACTTCCATTTTGAATATCTTGTGGATGGAGTAAGAAGAGGAATTGATAATTTTGAATCCATCTAAAAGTGTACTTGAAATTATACATAAAAACAAAGTAAGGTCGAAAATCCTTCACTTTGGAGTTTTCTTCACACCCGGATTAGTTAATCAAGCAAGCTTGATTAACAATTTCTTTACCCAGGAATTATGTGGTAAACTCTTCGCTTCTTGTGGAGAGTCGGAATTTTTGAGTTTTTTTTGCTCAAATTGCTTCATTGATCCAGCATGAAATATGTACAGGAGAAATTCCTTATCTTGCCAAGGATCTAATACCATATAAAAATTGAGCTCAGAGGAATGTATGAACCAATCCAATTCACAAATAGATCTCACAAACAATTTACTAAGTATTGACATGAAACAATGTAAAAAATGGCTTGCAGTTGTATAATGCTTTCATTAATAAAAAGAGTAAATGGATACAATCTGGATGATGTTTACAATGTTATACAGTGGTATGAATAACCATACAATTCAAACATAGTAGAGTAAATTCGAAATGATTGACTCAGTCTAATTGTATGGATAACTGGACATGTGTAAATCAGTATCGAAGAGTAACTAGTTAGCTCAAGTTGTCTAAATTAGTGGCTTAATGAGTTAGAATCAGTTAAACTAGTCTAACTGAATGTAACTAGATGTAGCTATATGTAAATGAATGTAATTGGATGTACCTAAATGTAATTGACTTATAACTAGTCTTGACTAGTCACTAAGTGAACTCAACTGAAGGAGGTTGGTACCAACACTCCTAGTGGCTCCTAAATTGTAGGGATTGGTATAGGAGGAGCCTAAATTGATGCATGCAAGTGCAGTCAGTGGAAATTAGCCTCAATTAGTGTTCCCCACACTCTAGTAACTGGTGCATGTGTCCCAATTAGGCCATGTGGACCCAATGGTATTAGTGACTAAATAAGGACTGAAAAGACTCCTAATTTAGACATAATTGACCAAATTAGACAAGTGAGAATTATAATCCTAACGCAAGGTCACCTGCAAAAAGAGTATAATATTTTTACATTATCCCGAGAGCTAAGTAAGACTTGGAATCCATCCTTCCTACTTCGTAAAAATGCTAACCAGTAAATGTAGAACATAATCAACAAGCACCACAACTTTAACAGATGCAAATAAAAGAGACATTCTTGCATAAAATTGATGACTAGAAAAGTAGTGTCATCAGAATAATAAATCGTAGCATAATATCGTCGTAAAAAGACATTTATGTTAAATGGTTAGAGGACTAAACATTATTTAAAGATCATATGATTTAGTTATCCTTATGTTACAGTTAGACCTAGTCACATTTTTCTATTTCATAACTTTAACCTTTAAGTTAAAATCAAAATGAGATATGGTATGGATTCTTTTACCTTTTAAAATTTACGTTTGAACCATTAATATTTTTATTTATTTTACGAAAATGGAGATGTTACAATTATGAATGTAAAATAACATAAGTGTCTCCTTACATATGTACACCAATTAAAGCTATTGTTAGCATGCTAAGGTATTCATTTTCTCATTCACAAATATGTACAATATAATGAAATCAAATATATGAGTTTGTCGAGCTTCATACTACACTTCACTCCCCAAGCATATATTTTTCTTTTCAGTTTACGCAGCTAGTTTAATGCATTCATGAACATGAGTTTAAGTGAACTAGTTCACGTCAACATGCATTCCAATCTAGTAATGATAAAATCTTGTCTTTTCAAAAATCAGTTCATCTAAAAGTGCATAGTGTACCTTTATGCAAGCAATTCCATTGGGTCTAAGTGTTGTAAACCTGGATTTCATACCATTTGTAACAAACCAAAACTCCACTTTACATTTTCAAGAGATGGGGTATTTTAAAAAAAAAATCTAACTTGGCACTAGTCAGATCTGATCTAGGGGCACTAATTTGTTATTACATATTTGAGCAGCGAATCAATCATGCTAATCCTTCAACTTTCTGTGTTTCATTTTGATACACAGATCACTGACCTAAAAATTTCATATCTCAAACAGAAAACACAAGACCAAGGAAATAATCTTAATTTAATGCAAGACTACAGTAACTAAGTTTTAGGACAAAATAACTATATCCTAAAGTTCTTTCAGATAATTATAAACTAGGTAAGTAGAAAAAATATAAACATATTGCTAAGAAGGATACCTTATTTTCCCAAAATGAAAAAGCAATGAGAATATAATTTCTATGGACAAGCAATTGAATTATACCCCATATGAAATTTCTCATTTGGAAGAAAAAATATATTGGTCTCTAGTATTTCAACATGTCCAGCAATCACCTATGAGATTTTGGCACCATTTTAGTCATGGAAAAATTTAAGAGTTGATACTAAGCGAAGGGGCATTTTCAATGCCGGAAAAGAAAAAAACCATACTAAAACACTGGCAGGATGACATTGATTTAAAAAAAAATCCATTCATTCTAAACATTGGGCCAATGGAAACTCCTGTAATGTAGGTTTGTTGGAATGGTACATAGACCAGTGGCAAGGTAGCAGATCCAGTGTCATAGTTATATTTGTATGGAATTAACCTTGCAAAGGAACATAAAGATCATTTCACAATCATCCAAGCATATTATTATTGGTACTGCAGACCCATAATATGTAGTCTCCAAGCTAATGTAAGCACCTAAATACCCATATTTGTCGACTCTGTATGCATCAAAGGATTTTTTTTATCATTACACTCATTCTTCAGCCAAAACTATAAAGGGGATCTAAGGAAAAGGCACTCCGAGATTCCTAATGGCCCCCCTTCTGAAAACTTATCTTTTCTCTTTTGCTCCTTGGATACTTAATTTCTTTCAAAAGTATCCAAGCTTTATAAGAATACAACATACAACTTTACCACAGTAGACACTATAATCTTGTATAAAATTTACTCAATGACACTCGTCTAAAAGAGTCAAAGGTAGGAGGGTTATCCATTTTGGGTATGTTGACCAGGAAAGTAGAAATGTGGGGGACATATAAAATTCCTGGACTATTCCACCATGGCTAATAGATTCATCCCTAACACCTAATGGAGTCTTCTAAAGCACTCAATGAGCCATCCATGTCAAGTTGATCAACATGGATGAAAACATCTATTGGATTCTCCACAACCAGGTTAGGAGTGTGTTGAGTTTTTTCTACAAGAGAAAAGTTTTGGATGAAAAGTCCACAGCTGGATCAAAGTTAAAAGGAGACAGAGATAGAAATACTTGTTTCAATAGTTTAAAGTGGGACACAATTATACTGACCAAGGATTTCAAATAAGCTTACTAAGATTCCAAATCCAGTTATTTTTTACACATGTCCAAGATGAAGGTGGAGACCTCCTTCTCTAATTTAACCTCCCTTTTGAGAAAAGAAAATGTAAATCCTTGGACAGATTTACATTTTAAGATGGAGAATCTTAGGGATTAGAGGTAAGCACATACTTATAAGTTATTCTCCTTCACTCTCCCCATGTCTTACTATATCAACATCATTAGATTTCTATTTCATTAATAGTATTTCTGGTGTCTATGGGTGCTCTTGACATGACTCTTCCCAGAAGGATCTAAAAAAGAATCTGTAAGGGAGAGGGCACATCAGAAGGTCATTGGTTGGCATCCCCATTCCTTGAAGAGAGTGTTGGAGACCCAAAGCCCATTTTCACACACTTCATTTGCAGATTTTCTTGGTAACTAATTTTTCCCTAATTATTTAATAGCTAATCCTGTTGGGCCCAAAATTCGTAGTATTTGTGGAGTATTTACGGTTATTAAATGTTACTGATTTAAGTGACAATTTTTGTTACAAAGTTTCAGCATATTTTACCTTCAGTACATGGTTGTAGCATGAAGTTTTATCTTGATCAACACTCTGTTAAAGTGCTGGTAGTAACAGTGATTTTGAGTGTAATTGAAGAGCCTATTTTAAGCACTCCTACTATATCTGTTAAACTGATAAAAAACAATAGTTATTGATGCTTGTTACATTTATGTCATGTTTGTGTTGATCCCCTTGAACTGTTAGCATATTTGTGTGGATAAATAATTACCTTGATTACAATAAATTACCTTGATTATTTTGCTAGAACAACAAATTACCTTATTACAAAAAGACAAATTGACCATGACTGTGTGGATAACCAGGAACTGCAGTAATTTAGTACTAAGTGTCCCTATTTTTCCTCACATAGAGCCTTTTTTGAATCATGATTCTCTCCTTTAGCTGACTCTTGGTTTTTGCTGAACAAAACATGGTCAGCTTTATTAAAGTATGGATTGGTTTGCTAAGGAGTTGTAGGATTGGTCAAGCCTTAAATAGATTTTTACCCAGATGAAAAGCATTGCATAGATAGTAGAAAATGCCATAGTATGTGGACAAGTAGACATAATTTTATAAACATAGATTTTGTAATCTCTACTATGCGTTTTAGAATTTTTTAGTACAACACATTAGGATTGAAAACTTACATTGCCCTTTAAGCTAGATTATGTTCATTTGTATTAGTTAAAGTACATATCTGAAGTTGAACTCAAATTATGGGATGTGATGTGCTTTGGAACTATGTAAACCAAAGCCTCAAATGAACTAGTCAACAGCAGAGGTATTGTCATTCCTTATATTTCATATATGATTTTTCAAATCCAATTGTTGGAAACTGCTTTGCATACTCCTCAACTTAATGTTGAAGTTTTCTTATCTCATCCTGTATGGCTGGCTGCTTTCGATGTTGGCCTTGAATTCCTTCGGTTTTGTACCACCTGAGTTTAGAAATGACATATATTTCAGAGTTTGTTTGAATTTGATCATGTACTAAATGAAGAAAAAATTGCGCAATACTATTTTTCTAGTTGTTTAGTTAAATACTACGTTCGGTCTAGTTGTCTAGTTAAATTGTTGAAATCTTCTTCAAATTTTCCTAGTTGCATGGCACATGTCAATTAATCAATTGCGTTAAAGATCGTAAATTTATAGTTCATTTTTGGCAAGAGTTGTTTTCAAGCTTGAATTTGCAAGGAACATCCTTCAAGATGAGTACAAATTTCCATCTATAGATAGATGGTCAAACTGAGGTGGTGAATCGATTCCTTAAATTGTATTTATGCACATATGATGGGTATAGGCAATCAAAGTGGTTAAAGTGGATACAAATCTGTAATGTCTCAAGCAAAATGTTAACTATTCCCTTGGTTGAATTTGGGCATGGTTTTTCTCACAACCTTCTCTTATAATTCCTTACAATCCTACTAATTGAATGCCGTAGGTTTTTCATCTCCAATATTTGGCTTCTAGACCTTGCGTGGGAGAGATTTGGCTCACAACTTTTCACAAGAACTTTACTATCCAATAGTTGTAGCTTAATGTGGAAGCAACCTTCCTTGAACCTTTGTCAAACACTTTAAATGGAAACTATTGTAGGTTTCCTGTGATTGTTTGAACCATATGGGATTATCATTATGGATTTTGACTACATTTTTGGTGAGG
The DNA here is from genome assembly GCA_001517045.1 of Pseudotsuga menziesii. Lineage (NCBI taxonomy): Eukaryota > Viridiplantae > Streptophyta > Pinopsida > Pinales > Pinaceae > Pseudotsuga > Pseudotsuga menziesii. The sequence goes on along the minus strand of LPNX010661601.1, from coordinate 373,917 downwards.
TAGAGCATGATAATTGAACAAAGTAGTTAGGAAAAGTACTCATGTCCCAAATGGAATGTTGAACAAGTAATTAAATCTACAAATTACTCATGTAGCAAATTCTAACAAAGTAATTAAATCTACAAAGATGTTGAAATCTGAATTCATGTGTGTTTATACTAAAATCCTAATGAGGAATATAATAAACATATTTGTAATGGAATTTGAATGAATGGTAAAGTATTGCTTGGTTTTGTAGTTTTGTATTATACGTGTTGGTCTATAATATCACACCTTTTGTCTCAATTGGTATGGTTTTGATTCCACTATGTTAAATTACTTAATGTTGTGAAGCATTATTAAATAAATTCAATCAAACTTTTATCTTATCCTTATTAACAACCGAGCATCTTCACTATTGTTGGTTAGGTTTAGATACGACAACCTTAGTTTTCTTTAAATAAAATCATATTAGTTGAACTTTCACAAAAGATAGACTAGACAACTTCCATAGTTTTGTTTTGATTTAGAAAGAATCATGTTAATTTCAACTTTCACTTGAGATGGTAAAGTTCAAGTTCAATGTTTCTTCAATAACTCTAAAAGTAGTTAGCATATATTTGAAGAAGAATTTGGCCTAAACATTGTATTGTCTTGTAAAGCATAATTTATTTTATTCATTCTAGATGTTTTCATGGGCCATTCTAAGTTGATATTGATATGGGTAGCCTTGTTCTCTTCTCAAGTTACATGGGTCAGCTAATGGCATTCCAGGGTTTGGTTCCTTGCCTCTATGTCTTTTTCTATTGTGATATGAAAATGTATGGTGTGCATGTGTGTGTATGCATGGTTGTGGATACACTTTATATGTGTGGTTACTATATGTTGATTAGATGATGTTTATATTCACGGTTGGAAAACTCGTGAGAATGCATAAATGATCACACTATATATTGTGATATTGATATTTTCATTATATATTGTTCACTTGTTCTTTTAACCTTAATACGATTATCTGTATGATAGATTATGTATGTGATGATGTTTTATAATTTAACTTATTTTGAATGAAAAATAATGTCGATGTTATCATTATTATATTTTAAATTTATATATATTGGAAGTTGTTGATAATCTTTTAATGAAAAATTAATATTACTGTTTTGGATAAATGTTGCATGTTTCTCTTAAATTTATTCATAAATGTTATGCAATTAATCTCAATAACTATATCTATAATTGATTTGAATGTTTCATTATGTTATTTAAGAACTATGAAGTAAATCATAAATGAGAACCATTGAAATTAATGAATAATTATAATAATTTGATATAAATATAATAGCACACAATTGGATATGGTTGTAGGTGTTAAATAACTAGTCTAATGTGGTGCTAATAAGGCAGCAAAAACATGAGCTAAAACGGAATACCACTATGTTCTAGATCTAGAAACAATTTTGAATGCAAAACTTGGTGCTAAAACGTGGTGCAAAATGAGATGCTAAAGTTGTAGCAAAAATGGATGCAATATTGGATGCAAATAGGGTGCTAATGGGGATGCCATTTAGGAAGCAATAACGGATGCTCTATAAGAAGCAAAATAGGACATTATTTAGGAATCAAAGTTGGACGTTATTTTGGAAGTAAAATGAGGTGCAAATTGGGATGTTATTTAGGAAGCAAAGTTGGACGTTATTTTGGAAACAAAACGTGGAAGAAAAATATGACATTATTTAGGTAGAAAATTTAGACGTTATTTTGGAAGTAAAATGTGGTGCAAAAATGGATGCTAAAGTGGTAGCAAAAATGGATGAAAATATGGTGCTAACAGGGATGTCATTTAGGAAGCAAAAGTGGACGCTCTCTAGGAAGCAATAATGAATGCTCTACAGGAAACAAAATAGGACATTATGTTGGAAACAAAGTTGGACATTATGTTGGAAGCAAAGTTGGACGTTATTTTGGAAGCAAAAAAATAGACGTTATTTTGGATGCCATAAAGGATACTATCTAGGACGCAAAAAATGGTGCTTTTTGAGACGCTTTAAGTTCTATCCATGATGCATCCCATTTAGCGTCTAGTTTGACCACTCAATGTAAAAAAAATTACACTAAAAATGGACACTAAATGGAACTCTAATTCTAGGATTTGTTGTAGTATGACATTGACATATATATTATTTTATGCAGGTTGATAGTGAGTGACTGGTGCTTGAATATCACCCAATCGAGGTTGTTGCCCACCCACCTCCCCCCCCCCTCTCTCCATGCAGTATAGTTTTATTTGTACATGCAAGTATATTTTTCGTGCACCCATTGATTTGCTGACATTGACATATATATTATCTTATGCAGCTTCATAGTGAGCGAGTGGTGCTTTAAGAGTACCCAATTGGGGTCATTGCTCACCCATCTTCCCCCCCCCAATGTACAGGTATGTCTCGATTTCTTTGAAAAATTCATTGTCTCTCCATGTAGTATAGTTTTATTTGTAAATGCAAGTATGTTTTTCACGCACCCATTGATTTGCTGACATTGACATATATATTATTTTATGCATCTTGATAGTGAGCAATTCGTGCTTGAAGAGAACCCAATCGAGGTCGTCTCTCATCCACCTCTCCCCCCTTCCGTCCCTTCCCCCTGATGTACAGGTATATCTTGATTTCTTTGAAAAATTCATTGTCCCTCCATGTAGTATAGTTTTATTTGTACATGCAAGTATCTTTTTCAACATAGAAATGGATTCAATGGGTGAAATAATAATACATAGAAATGGTATTTGCTTTATGTTTGAAATTGAAGAACAATGTTTATGATATAGTTGTATATAATGGATTCAAATGGGTGAAATAATAATAAGGGTGTCAGAAATATGTAATCTGCCAGCAGTGGAAATGTAGAGTTGGATTTAGGTAGAGATATTTTGTCTTCTGTCTATTTAATTAGTTATTTTGGTTGCTAGTTTAATGGTTATTATTAAAATGATCTAATCCTAGTTTATAGTTCTTCTGCCTAAATATTTGACCTGTGGTCTGTGGATTTTATAAATTTGTTTATATGTATGTAAACTTTGTTTTACTTTTGTATTTAAATTTGAACAATAACCATGAATCTAGCTAACTTAAATAATCAAGACTCTGTTCGAAAAATGCACCATTAGAGAAGATTGAATTTAAAATATGAATGATGGAGGAGTAATGCAAAAATAATAGAGACCATACTTTCCTATGGTTTTGAAAACTGATATATGTGATGGTCTAAAAATAATAATAAGAAATAAAATCTATATTTTTCTAACTAGATAATCATGGTTAAGAAAACAAAACACTCGTGTACCATAATCTTTATTTATAGGGTTTGTATGAATATGTAAACTAAAATAACCCTAGTTGTTGTTTTAAGGTTATGTAAATAAAATAACTCAGATATAGCAAGAAAATAATATTCATATTGTCATTCCAAACTTTAATCCCTTCACTTAATAAGAAAACTGTATGAACTGTAAGAAAGATAAAGAAACCTCATACCTGCAATTTGAACTTATTTTAATGGTTGGAAATCCCGCACACTCAAACACACAACATTAACAAGGACATAAATAGTTTTGACTTTTTTCAGCTAACCAAATAACTTGGGAACTATCACGTTCCACCCAACCATCACTCAGAGCCATTCATGGTTTCAATCTAGATCCCCTCAAGTTGGTCCAAACATGCAAGTAGCTTAGAGCTCCCAAGGTAAGGCTTCTCTATCTAAGATAACACGTTCTATACCACTTGAATTTTTCTTTTGGGAAAAATTCTCTCCAAGGACTCTTGAGGATCATAACCGCATAGTATAGGTGAATTTAATATTTGTTTAATTTAACTTAGGAACTCTTTGATTAGTTCCTACTTTGACTCTTCTAGGTATTTAATATTTAATTAATATTAGTAATAAATAATAATACATAGATCCTTTCATTATTATTCATAGTTACTAGTTTTAATACTCATGCATAACCTTTTATGCACATTTTATATATATAGATAAACCATTGTTAACATTTTTACTTTAGGTATCATATGACATGATCCCTAATCACATGATACTTTTCTTTTTAGTTTATAGTCACTTGTTTATTAATGCCTTCAAGTAGAGGTTAGGTCAATTAGGTTAGGCAACTCTAAACCTCCTTGCATGTTGGATTACCTCATATAACATGGTAGTTCTTCATTAGTTGATGAGATACAAAAATTTGAAATTTCATTTAATCACTTAAAAATAAGTAAGACGAGATCAATATTTTATCAGAGTTGTTTTCACTCAACCTATTGATTTTTCAGTAACTCCTAGTCTTTATCGAGATCCCATACTCAACGGTAAGAAACAGGGGGTTACAACTTAGTGCAATTTCAAAGCTCCTCAATCAACACTAATGCTCGGATGTATTTGTAGGATACACCTAGGGATACAATAGCCCAGAATCTGATGTTCCAGAGCTTATGCTCAACATCAACTTGGAATGCTCGAGGGCTTATTCCTAACACTTCCAATTCTTATCTTTTCATGTGTGAGAGATTCATGCTCAACACAAAGGTTCCATAACTCATGTGCTCCATAGCCTCTCGCTCAACACAAACATTAAATACTCATGTGCTCAAGAGCCTCTCGCTCAGCACAAACATCAAATACCCATGTGCTCCAAAGCTTCTCACTGAACACAACCATCAAATACTCATGTGCCTCAAAGCTACCACTGAACACAATATCTCATCATTTATGTGCTCCACGGTCCACACCGAACACATGAAATCATATACATAAAACACATGAAATCATATACATAAAACATATGCATTTGGATTCTGCCCAATATATCAAACAAATCATTATTCACATGTGCAACGGGGTCTTATGCCCAATATACAAAATAAAACATCGAAGAAACATCTTATGCAATGGGACTTATACCCATAAGTGTGAGGTCAAAAATTTGGGATATTACATGCCTCCTGCTTCTCGAGTTCTCAGTGGGTGGTCTCGGCCACTTGTCATTTCTCTCTTGTGGGCCAGCAAACACTCTTTCAACAACTACTTCCACTTTTGTTTTCCTTCAACATCTTTTATTAATAAGGAATGTTTTATTACAAAATGTTCTATTCTTAACTTTCAAGTCAAAGAATAATAAAATAATAATCAAAGCATTTTCCAAGAAAATTAATAATTATTAATTCCGGGGTATTACATTAAAACTCATGTGTTCATCCTTTGGTATCATAAATAGGTTCATAAAAGAGCCTGAACTCATGTGCAACTCGATTTCTTGAGTGCTCAGCAACCCTTCAGAATTGAATACAATGGTACATTGAAATTTGAGTTTCAACAAACTTGAGATTTTGAGGTTTTCAATCTCATTTTCACCCAAATATTTATGAATTTCCCTTTTGAACAATGAAGCATTACTTTGGCATCCCCATGCCTCTACATATAGATTTGCCTAGGTGGCACATTGTAATTTGAGGTTTTGGGTAATTATGAAACACTTGGAAGATGGTAAAAAAAATTGTGTTGCTTGATACAATGGCCTTGAATATGTGTACACCTACAAATCATAATTTCCCAAGAAAGGAGAATATTTCACCCTCCTCTAACATCAAGGTTTAATTCATCACCTTGGAAGCTAACTGGTATCCATACTAGTAATTTTTTTGTTAGGAAATTCACTAGCTTAGGAAGCTAACAAAATTCCCAATTGTCCAATTTAGTTTTTCACTTGGTAGAACATACTTAAGAGTTAACAAAAGTGTATATAAATCATGAAGAATAATATATTTATTCCTCATTGTAGAACACACCGTGTATTGCTAAAACTATAAATTTACACCATACAATCATATTTACAGGTAAAATCCAATTGTATGCCAACAGTATAAAATGAAATGAAATTGTATGCCAACAGTATAAAATGAAAGAAGGCTGCAGCCGCTAATGAGAATTGAGTTTGCCCCTCAATTTGACAGCGAGGAGCTTCTTCATTTTAGACAAGACAAGTTGATTCGGGACAGCTTTACCGCTCTCATACTCCTGAATTACTTGTGGTTTCTCATTGATATGCTTCCCCAGCTCAGCTTGGCTCAGTTTCTTCTCTAGTCGCGCCTTTTGAATTGCCTGTCAAACCTCTGCTGATACTTTCTTCAGGGCGCCCACTTCAGTCTCCCCCTCCAGTTTCCTGCTATTCACTGGCGCTTCATTCTTCTTCTTGTTGCATCCGCCGTCAAATTTCTTAATTGTCTCAACCTTCTCGCCCGCTCTAATGGCAGCTTTAACCGCCTTCGCCTTGGAGCATGGCAATCGCCTTTTGAGGACGACGCTTGTTGAGAATCATAGGCATCCAGTCTTGGCTTATTGGCACACTTGGTCTGCTAGGCATCCTTCCTGCTCTGTAGTCCTGCGCTCCACTAACAGAAACCCTTACAGAAACGATAACTGAGTTCATACGGATCTGTAAACCCCAAAGAGAAGACAGATTTTGAAGTTACGGGACAAAATGAAAATCTCACCTGAAAGAACGGTGTGGTGAACACACAAAAGAGAGAGTACAGGTATCCTCGGCTCTCGAACAAACACCGTGTGAAGAATTGATACGTAAACAGATGAATCTTACGGACACCCGGTGAAGAATTGATACCTAAACAAATGAATCACACGAACTCCATTTAAATAGTGGATACACGGGTCTAGAATCATCTTCGCTATTTGATCCTCTTCAAGTAGGCTCTAAACCCCGCTATAATAATACTAACGCACTATATATATAAACGGCTTAAATCACTATAATAATACTAGCTCACTTTGTATAAACTAGCTATATGTTTCAAAAATGAGAGAAAGTTGTGTGTAGATAATATAAGTTTATGTGATGAAAGTAAGTCTAGGAAAATAAATAAAAATAAGTTACATCAAATTTCTAAATCACCACATAAAGTTTTTAAATTTGAAAGTATTTGGTGAATAAGTCAATGTTTTCCCATCCTTTGAATGCCAATGGAATCTTACAAAGCAAAAGAGTCCAAAAATCTAAGGGGCATAGTTATAGGAGTTTTCCAAGTTTTAGGTAGGTTTATAGAACCTTGGACTTGGAGGAACTATACCTTTGAAACTAAGTGGAGAGACTATACATTTGAAATTGAAAGTTGAACTATGCGAGACATCAAAATTTATGCACATCATAATTTGCATAAGCAAAACCATTTCACCTGTAGACCATTCGTGTGGGTCCTCTTATAATCTTCTCTATTGAAGATCATTAAATGACCAAATAAGGTTGAGGGGTGAAGAACATATTTTGTTTCAATTTTTTATTATCCCAAGTCAATCCTTGTATTGAATATCGATAGTATATAGTCAGGATTTCCATTAGTAGCTTGTAGCTTAATTTTCATGATGTAATGGATGCAGAAGCCAACCCCCTTCTGCGCACATATTGTAGCTGAAGGGGCACAGATTTTGATAGACATAACAATTCCATTGAATTTTGTTTTACCTTTTCTCTTCACTACACGTAAAGGAAAAGGCATGGTGCCCTTATCTCCTTGTGGATCCCAAAACCATCACGATGGAATGTGGAGGCCCTCTAAGTCGTAAGCTTTGTTATATGAAACTGAAAATTACAATCCAACAAACATAAAGTCATTTTCTTATTGTGACATTTCTTTGCAAAATAACTAATATAAATATGACCGCTCATTAGACTCCAATAAACTTTTCTTCAACCTTCAGATTCACATAAGTCTTTCTTTCTTTTCCAAATTCTGCAACTTCGGTTAGCTCCATTAGCAGAGCTCATTGCCAAAAAAAAAAAAAATCAAAACTGTGGTGGCGGCCTAGCCTATTGATTTTTTAAATCCCAACCAACCTTCAAATCACCCACGTGTTTTTTAGTGCAATGTCTTTCTCGCTCACAGAGTTTGGGTTTTCATATGTACAAACTCAGTCTCTTATGGACCTATGATAGTTGCGTTTCAAATGATATTAATGACCTCCAAGTGTCCCATGGAAACTGCGGAAGTAGACGGTTAGAACGTTACAAAAATGTATGACAAACTATGAAAGTTGGCTAAGAGATGTTTTTTAGAGCTCTTCGCCCATCAACTTTGGCGTTCGACATAAATCATCATTATTGATTATTGATGATTTATTGCAGCAATCTTCTATAAGTATTGATGATTGGATACATAATTACCGTGTGCCCGGTAATAGAATGGTGCTTGTTCATTATCATGAATACAATGCATTTAACACTATTCAAATGAGGAGGTTGCACCTTGTTGATACTGAAGCTTCTCTCTTGGAATGCAGTACAATGACAATGAAGTCACTGAATCTCATATGGATTTGCTCGAGCAAACATCCCAACTCTTCTATACCTTTCTGTATTCTAATGAAGAATTTAAGGCTTCTACATGTGTCGGGGAGTGCATCAAAAATATTCTGGCAAGATGAATCACACGTAAATAGAAATTCGTTGTGTTGAAGTTTGTATTTTTAGTTCGCATTAAAATCTCCATATGTAAATATCTAGTTTGTGGTACATGCAAACATTTTGTAGACATCTTCAAAGAAATACACAAATAAATCGCCCGTCTCATGGTCGTCAAACCAAAATCCAAACAGGAAGAAAAACCCTGAGTATTTTCATACGAGGATCTACAGAGCATGGATTAACTACAAACATCAATTTGTGAGTCGACAAGACATTATTCTCCGGTCCTCTTGGACTCCAAGCACGCTCTCCGCAATGACGTTTTGCCTAACCAGACTATCGTTCACAGAGGCAATCGGGTGGCTTGCCACCCATATGCCATGGGTGTAGGGACGCCATTTGGGGTACTGAATGCCTCAAATTCAAACCAAAAAGATGGTTGAACAAGGATGGGAATTTTATCGTGTAGAGTCCCTTCAAATTCATAGTCTTCCAAGGAAACGTGCGGCTCTACTTGGGCCAAGATATGGCGTTTATTCAGATGAAATATGTTGCAGCAACTATGGTTTCTATGTTCATATTGCAACGTGCGGTTGAATATTCGGCTATGGGAAATCCAAATCTCATTCACAACTTGACTGCGCACATGAAGGGTGGTTTTCTAGTTCTGCTTGAAAAGAAGAAGGTTGATTGGTAGCCCTAGTATCCCCATCATAACTTCATCCGGTTTAGTCTTTTTCACTTATAAAAATACATTTATAAAATAAAGGAGATCCAAATAGCAGATCAATTATAGTTTAAGATTTTAACTCTCATTTATTATTATCCTTGAAAAAATTAAAATATAAATCGAGTGTCTTTTTCTTGAAACAAATTTCAATTAGGTTCTAAAAAATTTAAAATATAAATTCCATGTCCTCTTCTTGAAACAAAATTTCAAATAGTAAGAACCCACAAATTTAATAAAATAATAAAAACAATCTATGTTTGCTCAAATAATTTTGATTTGGAATTATAAAAAAACAAGTTCTCTATGCTGAAGAAATCTTAATTTAGCATGGATTTACACTTGTTCGGAAAAGATGAAAAGTCTATGTTCATAGTATAGTTTAAAAGCTGAACTTCTCTTCCCCTTAATTGGCCTCTCTGTGTGAGGTCAGGGTCACTGGTGCGAGATTTTGATTGCATTGCATTGGTCAAATGCATAGTCTGTACACCATAAAGAGACAAACATTAAAGAATGACACGACATAAGAATTATTTAACGTTGAGATGGATGATATTAATTAATTAATATAGGTGACAAGAGGCACAGAGGAAAATTCATTGCTAGTTGTGTCCTTTCCAACATGTAATCTTCCAGTTGTTTCTTTTCTTATATTTTGACAAACAAAGTATTCAAACAAGCACAAAATAACTTCTAGCAAATCTCTGTTATTGCTACACTTTGGAAATTACTAGGTTAGGTTCGAGTTGCTTTCTAATCTACGGATTTTATAATAAAAAACATGAAAGAAGAAATACATAACATTTGGTAGTCTAGGGGCTAGGCGTCTATGATTCGTAGGTGCTAAGGGAGACCCAATAATGCAAAATGACCCATTATCTGAATTATTTCCCACTTTATCAAGATCATATTCATTTGTATCTTCAGGGAATGAGCATTACAATTTTACATCTAGAGATTCCTTTGGATTCTCTGCCTGCTACAGATAGTATTGCATCACCATAGAGATACAAGAGCACTTTCAGATGGAGCAAGAGGTTCAGTTCACCATTCAATTCGAAGGGCCTATTTTTACTAAATCCAAGAGGATTAAAGTCATCGTTTTTCAAGATGGGATCATCATCTTCAACCAATTTTCCTTCAATGTTTGCACTTTCACCTACTAGATATTACTACAACAACAACATATGTTCTATAGGGGATTACATGCATGTAGGTTTGACAAGAGTAAGAGGGGGGAGTCCCAGTCCTCCACTTATCAGAGCTGGGAGAACGGGATCATCAACCCAGATTTCTTCAATCCATGACAAGTTTGTTGTTCGTGAAGAGATCGTTCTCTGTAATTACATCTAGTAGGCTCATGCCATCAATAACTCTCAGTCTTCAACAATGTTGTCATAGATACGTTACATAGTTTGTGGACACGGGGAAGCTGTTCACAATTAGCAGACGACAAAACCGTAGAGGAACAAGCCACTTAAATAAGACTTTTGGTGTAATAAAGTTTTTTATTTTTAAATTAAAAAAATATTTTTAAATGTTATTTATATTTTTACTACCACATCACATATTTAAAAATATAAATATTTTTACAATATTAAATTAAAATTTCAAAATAATTATTAAATTTTAAATTATTCATTATTATTATTTTATAAAAAAAATATTTCATATTTTTAAATATTTTTAAATAATATTTTTGGAAATGGTCTTCACCATTTGCTCTAGGGAAACTTGACGTAATGAACCTTATTTTAGTTTCCAATTCTTTAATTATTTCTTTTTGAATTTTGATTTAATGAATATAAAGTATTACGATAGGACATGGATTTTTAAAAAATAATGAATTAGTGTGGGGTTTTATGAAACATATAGAGTCGCATATTAGATAGAATCAGACAGAGTTTCATGTATTATCGACAAAGAAGGTCGATTTGCAAGTTTACCTCCCTGTCACTATCACTATTCTAAAAAAGCATAACGTGGAGGCCATGGGCACAACCATTTGACAGACAACTAACACAGCCGTGAATGGAATGAATGAAATTGCATCAAACCTTCCGAGAGTGAGAGATGTCGTTCTCCCAAATAAATCCAAATATAATTTTTTTTGAAACCCATAATTAAAAATCCAGCTTTCAGAATTATGCGCTACATAAATTGTTCAATCCCATAAGATTTTCTCGTGAATGAGTTGCTGGAAACATGATCGAAAGGAAAAACATGATAAAAAAGCAGTCCCTTGGCCTTGTAGGGTCTTGGACAAGCTGGTAACTCCATGAGTCCAGGTTTTCCCGCATGAATTTACAGTTGGGAGGTATCTAATGGGTGTCTTATTCAAATGAGCGAATTATATTGGTATTTTCGTATGGGGTTGTGCAAATTCGAGTCTCAGGGTTCTTCTAATCTGATTTTGATAATGGAACTAACAACTAGACTCGTTACAAAAGGGAGAGTGTAACCTTGCGAATAGAGAGTGAGAATAATGGCAACAAATATTCACAGGTAATGACCTTTGGGATGTTTCTTATGATGGAAGATATGGAGGTTTTCCTGTCGGTTCAGAAAGAAGGTCTTTGAAGAAGGAGTTAAGCCCATCCTCCATTGCCTTTTGATAACAGAGTTCTTCTCAATTTGCTTCTTTAAGGCTTATGATCAGGACCCATGGTTAATTTCTGGCAGAACTTGATATCCGTGACTTTTTATTCCAATGCATCTCCTCAAAGAATCAGGATAATGACATTGCTCATTGCTCATTAGGCATACTCATGGCGAATTTCGTTAACAGATCTACTTCAAACCTATAAATCTGTTGAAAATACATAGATGTACTTAAAACCTATAAATTTGTTGAAAATACATAGATGTACCTAGTTACTATGTTCATAGAGAATGAAGCATAACAAACCATAGTGAATTGATGTAACTACACAAAATGGATAAGCTAAGCTTTGCAAAATGATGGAATAGCCTACCCATTAGGAAAATAGAATCCATGGTTACAATTTTCACGAGTTTTTGAGCCTGTTAACATAAAACCAACACATTATAAACTTCGAAATCAAACTTATGTTGAATCATAGATGCCTAGCCCCGGGACTGCTAAATGTTATGGATTTCTTCTTTTCAGGTTCTACATTAGAAAGCAACTCGAACCTAACTCGAACTTTTTAGGTTGTGCCTGTTTGAATACTTTGGCTGTCAAAATATAAGAAAATAGGAGCAGATAAGCCTAAGTAATCCAAGTAAAGCCGAAAAAAAAATCATGAAGATGCTCTACATTTATCATGAATGAGCTTATATAAGTGGAGGGACCAAATCAAAAACCTGCCCGAAATGATATGTCAAAATAAAAAATATAGCGGGGTATCTGCATTTTCCCAATATGACATATAGAACTCAAAGGCGGTATGGATAAATAACATGGGTAACATATCCGCATTCTATACAAAGTTATATGACATGAATTTGTTTGTTTTTTAGGGGAGACTGATCTAGAGGTGGCTTCTCATAGGTTGTCAACAAACTAAGAAAACCAGAGGAGGATCTTCCCCTTAATAACACCTATGAAAACCAGAGGAGGATTGTCCCTTTAATAACACCTTAACTACTTAAATAGCAATAATAAAACTAACCTACTCGATAAAAACTACTTAAATAGTTGAAATTCATATGTTAACTCCTTTGGAATTTATTGTTGGACACATGGCATCGTATTTTGGAAATATGGAACACATAATTTTAAATTGCCCCTCTTTTAGAATTCATTTTAATGGTTTTTTTTTACATGGGAAAAGAAACTATAGAGGGAGCACTATGCCTAGAATGGTTTATAACATCTCACATATCAAAGAAACTATTATTTAAAGTGGAGTGATTGGATTGGAAAATGAAATTTTCCACATTTGACATTGTCAAATGATCCACTCATGGATTTCTCTAGGTTACTCTAGAATATTCCAATTAAGAGAGAATTGTTAGGGTGAAACTATAAAAGGAGGTCACTCCTTCACTCACAATTTGTTTTTTCATTATGGAGGAATCCTTAGACCATTGGGATGAAAGTTGAAGATATATTTTGCAAGTTTGGAGCTTCATTAATGAAGTATTCAAGGTTGTAATCTTTATTTGTAAAGCTATTGTTATATTTTTTTCTTTCTCTTCTATGATGGAAAATGTGTATGTTGTTCTAAGGTTTGTTTACAATTCTATGAGCCCTAAAGAGTCACATATGTTCCTATCAACTAACTTTAGATATGGGTTATGTACGATATTGGGGTTGCTATTGTAATGGAAACTTGTCTTTTACTTCATGGATTCATATGTGATGTTCTAAGATAAGACAAATGTTTAACAAGAGCGATGTAGCATTTTATTGAAGATAGAACGTTAGCTTAAAGTTATTTATAAAAGGATTATGCATATGGTGGAATCAACAAGCATAGACAAAGAATTATTGATCCTATTTTTTCTTTAGTGATTTCTTGAAGCATACTTTAGTGATCTCTCTCATTGTCTAGATTTATCCACTTATGTCCCTCGCTAGTTACTGAAATGATACATTTTTAGTAATTTATAAAAATACTTGTTATCGTATCTTTGTCCAATTATTTGGACAAATGTCAAGATAAATAGTCAAATAACATTTTAATGGAAGGAAATATACATATGCATTGGTGTGTGGAGCTAAAAAATCAGAAAATCAACTAAGTAATCAAGATAGTAAATAGAAGGCACAATTTATTCGGAATTAACAAGTGTGTTTTTCTAACCAATAAACTAGAATTTGTATTTGAGAGGCAAACTAGAATTTGGTGAGATTCATCTAGATGTAGTGAAATACCAACATGAAGAGGGATGTATTATCAAATGTTATTCTCAATTGTCTACACTAGCTAAGTATTACAATGACAAACCTAATATGGGATATTTTGTGTTTGGTGTTTATCCTGTGAAAGTGTGCATTAAATCTACCATTTTTGTTCTTGTTGTAAAACAACTTGGTGGGTTTTCCTATGAAGCTACCTATCTTTTGATAGAACCTGTTATCTCCAAAAATAATTTATTTTTGTATGAAGAATTTAATTCATGCAATGAGGGATATGAATTTCACTAACAGTTTGAAAGCCTCTCTTGTTGATAAAAATTTCACAAAGTTGTAGCTTCGGTGGCTTGGATGAGGATCAGAACATCTCATTAGCCACCGACAGACTTGCAGACTACGGCTTCCACGATCAGAAGAACTCTTTAGCGATCGAAAGAACTAAAGACAATGTAGCGGTGAGGCAAAGATGAAAGGTTCTAAAATGTCGATGATATGAAGAACTAAATTCCCCCGAAGTCAAGTATCAGAAATCAGAACCACTACTTGATAAGGCGTTGGAACTTGAAAACACTAACCATCGGCGAGTTAGTCCACTAAGGAGCTGCAACGGCGGAAGACAGACTAACTACGGGTTCTGTGGAAATAGAAAATCAATGGTGATCAAAAGAACTAAGGACTACGGATCGGCGAGGTTAAAGCTAAGCATCTCCGCAGTGTCGCTGGCATAGAAAACTAAAGCTCCGATTCAAACTTCTACTGACCTCCGATAGCAATGAAATTATTTTGGAACTTGAAAACACTAACCATCGACAAGATAGTCCACTCAGGAGCCAAAACGATGGAAGATATATCGACTACGGCTTTCGATCAATCAACAGAAAATCATTGGCGATCGGAAGAACTAAGGGCTATGGATCTGCGAGTTAGTCCACTAAGGAACCGAAACGACGGAAGACAAACGAACAAGGTCTCCGATCAATCAATAATCATTCTGATAGTGCGACAATAAGAAATCATTGACGATCAGGAGAACTAAGAACTACAGATCGATGAATTTAAGACTAAGATCCTCCATAGTGTCAGTGGCATAGAGAAATAAAGCTCCAATTCCTTCATCAAATGACTTTCGACAGCAATAAGATTAGTTCATTTCACCTCCGAAACAGTGGCATCATTCCAATCTAAGGGATGACGGGCTACAAGACAGAGCTTTCGATCGTCGACGTTGAGAAGATTATTCGTTGGAACCTCCGACACTGCGGCAGCATTGTTCTTTGAGGTTTCGATGCATTGGTTGTTTCAGCTTCCGATCACCGACAAGATAGTGATGGAACGCGTCGATGCATAAACAGTTGTGACGTTAATCATTTGAGGTGTCGACATTGTGGTAGCATTCTTGTCTAAGGCGCTGATGGTTTATAGGTCAGAACTTTCGATCGGTGACCGCGGTGAGAAGGTAGAAGAATCCGAAGGATTAAACAAGAAAGAGCACCTATGATCACTATCAAACACTTCAGTTAAATGCCGAGACACTGGCTTTTGGCGGCAATTTCACACTGAACCAGTAGTGGTGATGATCAGCAACCACTTCAGTTATTAAAAGTTCGCTTAATGAACTAGATCTTCACAATAGGTAGACAAATAGTTACCAAGGGTTTGAAGCCCTAATCTAAAAAAACTATCACTTTCAAGTATTTTTTGTGTAAACAGATTGAAGTTTCAAGATCTGTCATTTTTGTAGAAGGCTATAAAGCCCATGATTGATTTTATAATAAAGGTTCGAATTCGGGGATTTGTAAGCCTATTCTATTGTCAAGCATCTCATCTTGTTTATTCGAATTATAAGCTCTTTCATTATGAGTTGTTCAGCCATCGTCTTTATCTTTACTGTACTTATGCCTGAATGTGCATTTAGGTGATTTTCAAGTTGATTAATAGCTAATAGTTGTCATCCTATTGGTGATACAATGCGATTTGATTTATAAGTACCATCCTTGTTAGGATTTATCCATTTACATGCATCTGTTTTGTATGTAAGTCTGCCAGCTTGATGAGTTCTCCATCCCTGCACCTTATTTTCAAACTATGGAACAAGTTGTAACTAAAAGCCTTGTGATTGAGTGAGCTTCATGCATGTCCTGATAGTGGGAGGTTATATAGGTCACCTGACTTGATCCATATCAGAAAACCCTAAAAATATTTTAAGTTACCAGGCATCCTCAAGCTACAACCTAGAGGAGTTTCCTCAAGTGATAACAGAACCATTACTTATACCCAACAATTGCATCTTTTAGTTTTTTAGTATTTTCCTTAAATTATCTAAAGCATTTTTAGGTTTTTAAGTGTGATCCAAATGATAAGTGGATAGAACTTCTATATTTAATAATAAATTGGTCTCATTGCATGTTATACTTTGAGGAAGCATTTCCATAAGTTAGAAACAATGTCTAACTTATAGTATAGAAGTTTGGGTGTTGTTGGTCAAATGTCTAGTTCAATTTGAATAAATAATCATGGAGAATGCATTTCACACCAAGAAGAGTAATGCCATCATAGCTTTTTTTTAAAGGTCTCATGGGCTAAGTTGCATTGAAACGGATATAAATTTAATTATGGACCCATCAGTTTGCTTCAATTTAGGATCTTTATATGTGGAACAACATATAAAAATGGCATATATTTATATTTCATAAAAATCATATGATAAAAAAATAGAAAATTCATATTTCCAAATATATTTCTATAAATTTCTCTCACACACTTAAGAAAAAATCTCTCTGTAAATTTCGCTATGAGTGGATCAACTATTTTATCAACAAAAGTTAGGGTTTCAAGGTTCTAGGTAGATATTAGACCATACACCTTATGACATAGTTTAGAAGTCATAAATTAACAATGTTTGTTATAATTTATTCGCCCTTATTGTTTTTTAATCTATTGGGAAGTTGGAACCATCTAACATCAAAACCATTTTATTTTCACTTTAATGGATAATCATTTTAATTTAGTTGAAAATAGCTTCATAATATCTCGAGAATCGTTATGGTAGAATAAATACAATAAAAGTGGGATTATAAAGGAAAGCCTTACCTTAACTTGTGAAATGATTTTACAGTGGAATATTAATCATAATTCACATTCATTTGAGTGGAATAAATAATAGAGGAGGGGCACTATTTCTGATGCAAAATTGATGATCTTCGAGATTGATAATAGAGTATGAATAACAAAGG
This sequence comes from Pseudotsuga menziesii, assembly GCA_001517045.1. Taxonomy (NCBI): domain Eukaryota; kingdom Viridiplantae; phylum Streptophyta; class Pinopsida; order Pinales; family Pinaceae; genus Pseudotsuga; species Pseudotsuga menziesii. The sequence goes on along the minus strand of LPNX010661601.1, from coordinate 356,683 downwards.
GTGAAATCATTATAACCGGAGTTGCATGGGACAATACATTTATCAAGGCATGAAGATCACTTGATGAGTTGATGAAAACGCTTATGGCCTTGCAATTGTCACCCGGTTTGTCCTTAATCAATGGCCTTGGGGTTACTACATCCAATTGTAATCTTTAATAACTTCCTTTGGTTTCTAAAATAGAAAATTCAATGTCAAGAAAATGTTTAAATGCAACTAACCTTTTGTTCACTTGGTTTGACCCTGAGAGTATGCTAGAGTAACTGAGTTTTCTACCTTTGCCACATAATATTTTTTCCATAATGAATATGATTAGGTGTTTTTTCGGACACTACATAATTTGGCATGACCTAGCTAATAGTGTATCGCCTCCTTAACCTAGTGACATATTGATTCTTAATGGGATTTAATTGCATCATTACTTTTTTAGCTTGAATTTTAATATATAATGTGTGTAATTAGAGGTAATGTGAAAATAATAGGGATAACATGAAAAATTTTGAACAAAGTGAGTGCAAAGCAAGGGATTATTTTTCTCATTCCAGATTAAGTAATGCATTTAATCTCAACACTTTTCCATCTAAATTGAAATTTTATAGAATAATTAAAGTCACCCCTTATCAATGCCTCCTCAAAAGTGATAGGTGCATGGAACATGGGTCTACAGAAATCTAGAAATATGGACTCCATTGCTAAAAATTACTCAAGAATTTGTATACCATTATAAAATAATATGTTAGACACGTTTGAGTGACCAATGAGCTTAATGAAGTAATCTAAGCCTATAAATATTTGATACAAAGAAAATTTAACCAAAGCCAAAAAACAATTAGTGTGAAGAAGTTGATAGGATGGTTTACAGAAAATATGAAAGGAGAGGACTTGACTACATAACATGTAAAACTACTCCCACTCCCAAGATAGTTGAGGAAAGATGCAAAACCAAAACACATGTTTAAAGGTTCCTTCCCTTCCATAGAAGGAACATTATAAGGGACTAGAAGAAACACTATAAGGAACATTATATGACATAGAGAAATGTAATACCCCATGAATTAATAATTTGTTATTCTGTTGGAAAATACCTTGATTATTATTTTATTATTCTTTGACAGGAAAGTCAATAAGAAAACATTTTGTAATAAAACATTCCCTATTTAATAAAATGTGATGAAGGGGAACAAAAGTGGATATAGTTGTTGAAAGAGTGTTTCCTAACCCACAAGAGGAAAATGACAAGTGGAAAAGACCACTGAGTGAGAACTCAATACGCAAAAGGCATCATCCCCAAAAATCAAGTCTGTATTCCTAGTTCAGCTGCTAAAGAGGAGGAGGCTCAGAAATGACCAAAGTCCTAGGAAAAATACTATTTAACTTAGTATGTCCATGAGTAGAAGGAGGATAGCATTAGATGGGGATTAACATCTATGTAATGCAAGAGAGGGTGCATTAAATATTTTTCTCTTGTGTTTCAGCGAACAGGCTCGGGGATTCTGGAGCAAGTAATTTGGCTGCTCTGTGAGTTGGTTGGGAGGAACAACTTCTCCACATTTGTTTTCCCAGTGTTGGTTCCAGGTTCCTACTCGGTTTCTTATGAGTAATTTTAGATGAAGTAGGATGTATATGTGAAATGTTAAATTGAAATTATAATTCCACGCAGTACTGTTTATCCATTGCTAAAATACCATATCCATTTTTTGTATATCCTAGATCTAATCAATATTGAAGTAGAATCTAGTTCCGTTCTCAGGTAGCTCACTGTTGTTATGCCTGAATGATTTAGAATTTATGAATCTACTTCTAATGGATTGAAGCCTTTGTTTTTACATGGTATCAGATATTCCTACTATGTATTTCCTATCTGTATTGATTCTGAAATTATTCTTTAATTCTGCATTATGATTTTAGGTTGCTGAATGAAACTATACTGCTTGTTTATAGTTTATATCTGAGTTATTTAAAATGACGGTTGAAAATGTTTTACATAGAGAAAAACCATAATTAAACTTTACAAATCTCTTGAGCAACTTAGTGGAGTTGGTTAAATGTTATCGAATCATGTTCAGATGGTGAAATCAAGGCACGACTTCAAGCACTAAGATAGTTTTGAGATCCAAATGACTTACAGTGAAATAAACCCCAAAATCAATTGAAAAACTGTTAAATCCACAAATTTGAACGTTGATCAACAAATATTAGAAGATCAACAGTCGATATTTTATTTGCAAATAAGATCAATGGATGGTATTGGTTAAAAAGGATTCATTGTGGAATCTACAAAGATTCAGATCAACGGTCGGGACTTAAGCCAAAATAAATCAACGACATGGAAGGTATAAATCCAAGTTAACAAAATTTGGTGTTTCCTGCACCTCAAAGTCCTCTTGCAGAAGGCACAAGGCAGAAAATGGGGAAAAGGTTAAGGAAAAAAGATGTTTTTTTTCTTCTGATTTTCAAGATCCACAGCGGAAGGAGAAAAGGTAGAAGGAAGAATTAAGAAGGTAGAAAGGAAAATTGTTCATCCTATGGGTTTTCTGATTTCCTAGGTCCGCAGCGGAAGGCACAAAGACGGAAGTTGGAAGGTGGAAAGCTGAAAGAAAAAGTGATCATTTCATGAAGTTTTCAACTTTCGTGGTGCATAGGGGAAGGCAGAAAAGTGAAAGTCGAAAGGCATAAAGCCGAAATACCAACTGATCATTTTATGAAGTTTCTGACTTCCGATGTCTGCAGCGAAAGGTGGAAATCCAAAAGACCAAGCGGTCGTTTCATGAATTTTCTGAATTTTGAGTTCTACAATGGAAGGAGAAAAGGAGAAAGTCGGAAGGTGAAAATCTAAAAGAGAAAATGATCGTTTCATAAATTTTCCAACTTCGGAGGTTTGCAGTGGAAGGAAAAAAGGAGAAAGTAGGAAGGTGGAAAGTCAATGGGGAATGCAGAATGTGAAAATGACAAAGATTCAGTTAACATGACTTGGATTTTCTGGGATCCAATATCTGCATCAAATCAAGATCGATGGTTAGGGTTGACTCTGAAAGGATCAATGATCTAGAAATCTTGTGTGGAATGCAGAAGGCTAAAAGGGGTCAAATGAAGGTATCGATATATTGATTTTTTTATTTCTGAGTTTCACTGGAAGGCATAAGGTAGAAAATTCAATTTAGTTCAGAAATGGCTATTTTGGTTGCAGAGTGGATTTGTCAATGGAAGAACAAT
>LPNX010661601.1:336951-350622 GCA_001517045.1 Pseudotsuga menziesii | reverse complement strand
AATTAAACCGCCAAATCAACTAGAATCCCATTGAATTCACAAAGTTAAATGTTGATCCACAAAGATTAGAAAATCAACGGTCAAGATTTTGTTTGCAAAGAAGATCAACGACTGGAATTGGTTATGAAGGATTCATTGTGGAATCCACAAAGAATCAGATCAATAGTCATGACTTAAGCTGGAAGGTATAAACGACATGGAAGGTATAAAATAGAGATTTTATATGTGGTATCAAAGTGAGGTTCCAAACACTAGGCCTGATTGGCTCACTCGCATACAAACAAGAAACAAAATATATTGATCATGTTTTTAAAACTATTTATGTACAGAAATATAAAATTGTATTTTGCAAGAAATGTAAAGAGTTGAAGCATCTGCTGAGGATGGATCCTATCACAGTAACCCAGATAACATTTATGTGGAATTAAATAATCAACCCTCAGAACTACTTCCAATAGTAAAAGATTTAAGAGCTGAGTTACAAACTATAAAAGAAGATAATGAAAGAATTATAAGATCTCAAGAATAATTAAATCACATACTAGTAGACAAAGTACATAATGGAGGTAAAGATAAAAGAAAAGAGTATGAAACTGATTCTGAAACCGTATCATACAAACACAATGGTAAGAAGTTAAAATTTTTTGATAGTGAATCTTCTTCTAGAGTTAAAGTAAGGTTGCACAAAGAAAAGTATAAATACACTAGTCAAAGTAGTGAAAGCGAGAGAGGTCATAGGAAGAGGAAATATAAACCCTATGAAGAGATCTCAGGGGAATTTAAAAATATAAAACCTCCCATGTTTAACAAGGAAGTGGAAAAGGGTGAAGATGATGAGGCTTGATTATCAGGAATGAAAAAGTACTTTCATATTTATAACTACTCAGATATAAATAAATCCTGGATGGATATTTACAACCTAACTAGAAAGGATGATATCTGGTGGGAGGACATAAAAAATTTTAAAAACATTAAATAAAAATATTTAACCTGGAGAGTCTTTAAAAAATACTTTAAAAGAAAATTCTTATTTCAGCCGTATTAAGAAGAAAGCGCTAAAGAGTCTTATGAACATAAACTAGGTTCAATGTCAATGAAAGAGTTAAGTAGTAAATTTATGAGTTTATTGAGATACGTACCCTATATAATTGACAAAAAGCTGAAAATACAGTTGTTTCTAAGTTGTTTTCCTACTAGCTTCAATGACATAATTAAATTTGATAATCCAAAGACTCTTGAAGAGGCAATGTGAAAAGATCACTTCTATTATGAATAGAGTAAAAGGAGAGAAAGCATACCTAACTGGACGAATAAGAGAGCAAGCACTAGTAGAAAATGAGAAATTAATGATTAAAAAAATGACTAAAATCAAGCTATAAACGACTATTTTTGAGTCAGTGACTAATAGTAGCAAATTACCACTATCTTATAGCTAGTCGTATTTGACTAGTCATTAATAACTTGACTTAGTAGTCATTGATTTAGTCATTGATAGACAATGCTTTAGTTATTGATAGTCAATGATTTAGTCATTGATTTAGTCATTGTTTTAGTCATTGATAGTTAATGATTTAGTCATTGATTTAATCACGTATTTAGTCAATGATTTAGTCACTGAGTGAGGCATTGATTTAGTCACTGATTGCAACCATTAATGACCAAATATATCATTAAATAAACTACTAGATGTTAAAATATTAATGACTAAGCTAAATACGACTAAGATACAGGAAATTAGCTACTAATAGTTGTATATATGCGAATTTAGTCATTTTTGTAGTCACAAATTTATGATAGGGCATGGAGGAATTGAACCACCAACCTCCTGCCTATAATTAGGCAGGAGCTCTAGCATTGAGCTAGCACCCTTTAATAAGTGGTTATTGCTTGACAATGATGATATTCAAACAAATTTATGATAGATATCAATCTACAAACTACATAATTATTACTATTACAACTTACCAGTAACTAGTATTTATGATAAACTAATTCCTGAGAGCTATGTACAATTTTCCCTGTAACTAAAGCTAATAAAAATACTACAAATACTCTTAACAAAGAGATTTAGTCATGAGTACCTCTTCCCATTCTTCATCACTATCATTCTCATAGTCCAAATAAGAGTCCTTCCTGAAAGGATTTCGAAGCCCAATGCCAACACTACATCAAAAACAAAACTTTCCCTCTTGTCTACTGCAATATTAAGAATCCATGAGCTTCAAGGTGTTTTAGATGTTCCCCATCATGAGCTATCAAAATTAAAACACAACCTGTTGCTTTGATAATTAATAATCTTAAAATTATGCAAAGTATATTCACCTTTTCTTTGAGAAGGTGACATAATAAGCAGGTCTATGGTTGTGATCAAACTGCAAAAGGTTTCTTCTCTTATTATGAAGCCTATTTTAGCTTTAAATCAAGTGATAAACATTCTAAGAGCCAGGCAGATTCATAAACTTATTGCTAATCGAAACTCGACGATTATCATTTGCAAAATTAGAGGCTTGACTCCCTATGCACTGTAATGTATTGCAAAAATGATCTCTAGACCTAGAATTCAAAGAATTGCAAGTATTTTGACTTGGGGAATTGCAAGTATTGCAAGTATTTAGCATTGAATAATTTACTGTTTCAAAGGTACCATTTTGTATGGAGGAGTTATGCTTTGTGAATCATTATTCCTTGGCTATAAGGGAACCTAATAGTGGATTCAATAATTAAAGAGTCATGTTGCAAATATAGAGAGAAATACCTGCTCCTACAACATTACGTCTTTAGAGAAACCTTTAAAGGGTTGTATATATTGGCTTCTAGGTGATGATACCAATTATTTAAAAGGCAGGACAACTGGTTAAGCATAAATTAAACTTGAAAAACTTGCAAACTATTAGGTATAACAAAATATATATCAGCTATGTGTTGAGATGTATAGGATCTGAAACAACTTCCATGATGATTGGACAACAGTTCAAAGAGAGAAATAACCATTGATAAGAATTGAAGTTTCCTTAGAATGTATGGTCACCTAAAATAAGACTACACTAAAATTTAGATTCTAGTAAGCTTTTGAGATTGACTAAACCTATCGAAAAGGTTGGAGAGACTGGTGTTCTACAGTGTTCTTATAATGCATAGTTGCATAAAGGCATATTCTTATCAAGATTTATGACTTTCAAAATGAAGGAATTTACTTGACCATGAAATGCACATTTATGATGAAGCAAAGGATAGAGAAAATCATGATGAGGTTCATATTCCTCATTTGAACTGCCTACACTATTCCATTCTCTTTATATAAGGGATTTGAGCCAATTATATGATGATGTAATACTGGGTGTTTCCACTAGGTGGGCTTACATTTCTTCCTATTCTTGATCAGTTTATTTGTAGGGCAGCCTCAAAAACTCGCTTATGACAAGAAGTGGCTAGGTGACCAATCTTACAACAGGATCTACCCTTGAAAGTGACTTGTTCATAAGTGAAACTTATGTTTCCAAACTACTCCGACATCAAGAATTATTTCCCTTGGAAGATTAGGGCCTCAAGTTAATAGTGCATTTATACTCCAGATGAGTGTGGGATGGCACCACACATGCCATTCCAAACTGTAATATTCAGTTTTAAATGCTCCCTGCCCATATTTGTTATCAAAGGTGGGAAAATGAGAATCATGTTGTGACATCAACTGGAGTAGGACAGCACTCTCAATGATAGCAACACTGGTTTTATAGAGGCAGGTGCTCATCGGTGAAGTATTCAGTTGAATTTTAAATGGGAATGTCGACTTTTTGAGAATTCAAGAGACGTTATAAACTGGAGGTCTGTTGGGGAACAGTCCTCACAATTATCGGTGTATTATGTTGTTGTGTATTCCATTTGAGTCCTGGGACTGTCATTTTAGAAGTTGGGTTGAACCTGTCATCACCAGGAGGCATATCTCTATGTTCAAGGTCACACATTTTGTGTGTATTAGTGTTCTATGCTATTTTTTAGGACAGTGGTATTATCTCCTTGGTTCAGGGCTTAGTACTAGCCATTCTTTGTCTAGTGTAAATTCTACCCTTGGTATCATTCCTTTCTGGCTGTGTCCTACATTTGAGCCTTTGAACTATCTTTGGAGTGAGTTTGACATCATCAGGAGGAAATTTTATGATACCAAGGTTGTACACCCAGGGTGCACATTTTTGTTATACATTACATTACATACAGTTATACTCCAGTTATTACAGTTGGATGGTGGTATTTCAATGGTAATTCTGGCCTTCAATTGACCCACCTCAAGCAATTGTGGTATATCTGAAATTGTGGTCCTGTGCTCAGAACCCTAGACAACATTTGATTAAAGGACATTCTGTGGTGGAAATCTGGTGACTCTGCTACTGCATATCTCACCAGACTGAATGGAGAATGGGTTCTCCCCTATTTTGAATTGAGTCTTCTTGGGAATTCCAAGCCATGGGTTGCCCATGTTTTCACAGGAACTCAGTGGCACATCCTTGATATCAAGAAATTCCTTCAGAGACAGGACTACATCAATGAAAACAGTTTTACCATGCTTTCACTGAAAAATACTATACAAAGCAAGGAGCATGTCATCATCTTGTAGAACATGGAAATCCAGGATATAGTCATGCAACAAAGGAGGAAAATACAAGCCTTGGAGTCTGAGTGCTTAAAACTTAAATCCAGGACTGGAAAATCTCATCAAATACACTTAGACTACATCATCAAATCATAGGTAGACTTGGGGTTCCACTACAACATATTTATACCAAAGAAGATGAAATTGTTTCACAATAGTTTGAAGATATTGAGCTTGAGAATACAGGATGTCCACGTAGAACTTAGAAGAGCCTATAGCCAGGATATTTTTCACTAAAGCATGATAAGTAAAATCCTTTTTGTATTAGGTATTTATATTAGATATATACCAGTAGGAGCTCTCTAGTTTACTTTAAAAATTTAATCTTTGTTTTAGAAGCCTTGTGAGAATTGAAGATTTGGTTCTCACTCCTAGAATACTATCTACTTTTTTTATTACCTAGCTATACAGTTCTGCTTTAGCCTTTTTAAATTTATAACACTATGCTACTAACAACTTTCTGAACAAAATGTCACTTCTAATTGGAGAAAATGGAGAAAAAGTGGCCTTTTAATACCTTCAAAAAATTCTCTTTGGCTAAATTTTGCAATCATGGATTAGTACTATCCAATCATGGCAGTTGGTCAAACTGATCTAGTGGGTACTTGATTAAGGACTAATAATATCACTTTTCAATTTTTTTATAATTCTTCATCGATGGTAAATCCATCACCTACTCATTCAAATATGAATAATGAAGCTCTAAGGATGACGAAAACTGTGGGTATTGCAACAAAGACAACTGATCTGTCACTATTGTTGACCAGTTATAGCTATAACTGGCACATAAATAATTTTGATGTCACCCAGCTTAGCCTTGTTATTGCATTGTGGACACTACACATTATTTACATAAATAAAAAATTATAATCTCAAAGATTTGTTTCAACAAAAACGATAAATATATATTTAATCTTTTTCATGAACTCTATAGTCTTACCAGTTCATTTAACATGACACCATGGAAAACAACAATTTGTGAGCTTGGATATTCTTACCTTTCCAATATTGTTCTTGTGTCGTTGAAAGTTGCTCTCTAATATAGGAGATGCCAAACATGTGCCCAAAGGAAAGGGAGCTGCATTTTCATATTTCAAATGTTAGTCTTTAGACATTTGAGAATCGTATAAATAAATAAAAACATTTTGCTGGAAGAAAGATAATTTATCTGATTTTCGATAGAATGATATAGAGGACTAAAGAAACATCAAATAAACAGGAGACTAGCAACTGAATTTGGTGTATCTACATATGTCATTAGAGAATACACACCAAAAAATCAATCTTGCAAGGTAGTCACGAGAGGCAAGCACTGCTCCTTGAAAACGGGACCAACTACTCTCCATCTCACCCAATTTTCCATCCTTTGTGATGTTATCCGTCTCTCCAAATTTTATGTTCAAAGATATATCATCTAGGAAAAATATCTTCAATACATTCTACACAAGTTGTTGACTGACTACTTCAACCTCTACTGATGAAGGATGCGATAATTGAGTCACCTAATGGGATGAAGATCATCACAAAAAAATGCCAATGCATCAATTTGAAATCAAAATGAGTCCTCCTTAAAAAGACACAAAATCCAATGCACATACTTGGTACTACTTCCCCAGCCAGAATCTTACCATATATGGTTCCAAGGACCTTAAATAATCCAGCAGATAGTTGCTATTATCTTCGCCAGTTTCTATGCAAACTTGTCTCTTTTTGTGATCATGTATCTCCTACAAATAAATCTGATCCTTGTAAGAATATACACACATACAAAGCACAAAATACATGCACCAAACTTTGCACAGGCCACTAATAATTAGCAAATACTGATACAAAGACTTCAACCTTGAATAGTGATACATAGCATAATGTGAATGGATCCACAACAAGGATGCCAAAATAAAAAATGTGAATGGATTCTGATTGACAAAGCAATGAAAGCTTTCACAACATTTTCTATAAATGTCTCTTAAGAAACCTTCACATCTCTATATACCAACTGTAATGTCTACATAAAGGAAAAAAATGTATGAACCGATTAAAAAAAATCACTAGAAACAACTGACCTAAATACTTGCTTGAACAAATTGAAATACATTCTTCTTAGATCTGTTGGAGAACAGTCCTCAAAATTATGGGTGTATTATGTTGCTGTGTATTCCATTTGAGTCCTGGGACTGTCATCTTAGAAGTTGGTTTGAACCTGTCATCATCAGGAAGCATATCTCTATGTTCAAGGTTGCACATTTTGTGTGTTTTAGTGTTCTATGCTATTTTTTAGGAAGGTGGTATTATCTCCTTGGTTCGGGGCTTAGTACTAACCATTCTTTGTCTGGTGTAAATTCTACCCTGTGCTCAGAACCCTAGATAACAGTGGATGAAAGGACATTCTATTGCGAAAATCTGGTGACTCTGCTACTGCATATCTCACCAGACTGAATGAAGATTGGGTTCTCCCCTATTTCAAATTGAGTCTTCTTAGGCATTCCAAGCCATGGGTTTCCCAGGTTTTCATGGGAACTTAGCAGGACATCCTCGATATCAAGAAAATCCTTCAGAGACAGGACTACATCAATGAAAACATGATTCCCATGCTTTCTCTGAAAAATAATATACAAAGAAACGTGCATGTCATCATCTCGCAGAACATGGAAATTCTGGATATAGTCATGCAGCAAAGGAGGAAAATACAAGCCTTGGAGTATGAGTGCTTGAACCTTAAATATAGGACTTAAAAATCTCATCAAATGCAGTTAGACCACATCATCAAATCATAGGCAGACTTTGTGTTTCACTACAACATATTTATACCAAATAAAAAGAAACTGTTTCACAACAGTTTTAAGATATCGAGCTTGAGAACCCAGGGATATAGGTTGTCCACGCAGAACCTAGAAGAGCCTATAGCTAGCATATTTTTCACTAAAGCATGATATGTAAAAGCCTTTTCGTATTAGGTACTTCTATTAGATATATACTAGTAGGAGCTCTCTAGTTTACTTTGAAAATTTAATCTCTGTTTTAAAAGCCTTGTGAGAATTGAATATTTGGTGCTCACTCCTAGAATACTATCTTCTTTTTTAATTACCTAGTTGTATAGTTCTGCTTTATCCATTTTAAATTTCTAACACTATGCTACTAACAATTTTCTGAACAAATTGTCACTTCTGATTGGAGAAAATGGAGAAAAAGTGGCCTTTTTATACCTTCAAAAAAATCTCTTTGGCTGAATTTTGCAATCATGGATTAGTCCTATCCAATCATGGAAGTTGGTCAAATTGATCTAGTGGGTACTTGATTAAGGACTAATAATATCAGTTTGCAATTGTCTTATAATTCTTCATCGATGGTAAATCCATCACCTCCTCATTAAAATATGCAGAATGAAGTTCTAAGGATGATGAAAACTGTGGGTATTGCAACAAAGACAATTGATCTATCACTATTGTTGATCAGTTACAGCTATAATTGGCACATAAATAATTTTTATGTCACCCAGCTTAGCCTTGTTATTGCATTGTGGACCCTAACATTATTTACATAAATACAAAATTATAATCTCTAAGATTTGTTTCAACAAAAAAGATAAATATATATTTAATCTTTTTCATGAACTTTATAGTCTTACTAGTTCATTTAACATGACACCATGGAAAACAACAATTTGTGAGCTTTCATATTCTTGCCTTACTAATATTGTTCTTGTGTCATTGAAGCCACTCTCTAATACAAGAGATGCCAAACATGTGCCCACAAGCAATGGAGCTGCATTTTCATATTTCAAATGTTAGTCTTTGGACATTTGAGAATCTTATAAATAAATAAAAACATTTTTCTATAAGAAAGATAATTTATCTGATTTCTGATAGCATGATATAGAGGACTAAAGAAACATCAAACAAATAGGAGACTAGCAACTGAATTTGGTGTATGTGGGATTTTCAAGAAACAACTGAGAAGGGAGAGAATTTGCATAATTAGTCATACGAAACAATATTGACAGCAAAGTTCTTACCTGAAGACTTCAATTCAAAGTAGTAGTCTCACAAAACTATTTTCTTAAATAAAGGTTCCATTGTCTATGATCATTGAATTGAATATGAATGGGGCCCAAAAACTGTCCAGATATGAGGTACATGAGCTGTCCATTTCCTTTCATTGTCCATAGGTGGCATGGATTTCCCATAATTCATTTTACAACTAAGAAAAAGACAACATCATACTTTAGACTTGCCCAAAAAACTCAGAAACCAACCCATAAACCCTCATGAAAAATTAAGTGAACACCTTATGGGAAACAATGTGCATGATTCCTTAATGTCAAAACTAAATATCCATTCAATTGATGCTATGACCCATTTAGGGCAGAGTGAGACAAATACAGTCCACAAGGTCACAAATCAATACTGTCAACCTCAAAACATATATAAAAAACAAAAAAAAATATTTTCATTTGCTGCAACTAACACAAACTAGCTCCTTCATCTTAGCCTCAAGGTATTGATTTAAATAGAATATATATGCTTTTATCATCTTTTTATAGGAGTTGTCTTTGCACTCCCATTTTGCATTCCTCACTGTTGTACTTAACAGTCACATTGACCTATTTGCAGCCATCTTTGCAGCCATCTATTGGAAACTAATGTGTCTCATCAAGAGTGGTGGAATGGCAGCTCATACATGCTTTTGCATGGAGAAAAGAGAGGAAGATGTGTAGGACAAAAAACAAGTCAACCTCACCTAGTCTAGCTTTTCCTTTTGCCTTAAAACACTGAAAAAGCAGGAAATAAAGCAGAAAAAGCAGAAGGGTGCCTAGGAGGCCAGGAATAAAGCATAATTGATTCCTTTAGCTCTCCCATGCGCTACATGAGTCAAATAAGGCAAGTTTGACCTCTATGGATAGGGAAATATCAACTTGCACAAGGTGGGACACATGAACTAGGCAAATAAGACAAAAATAATGGAATTAATGTCTAAGTGGGTAAACTATGGGTTGATTATTCTAACACCCCCCCTTAAGCCTGACTTATGAGTAATATATCAGAAAATTATAGGGCCTAGCAACAAGTCTTAGTCACCCTTTACATACTGCAAATCCATTTAAACAAGGAAAGAGGCAAAACCAACTTGGGAAAATCCTCCCTTAAACATGGACTGTAAAACAAAATTGTAGAATCTTGTCTTCACTCATGCTTTCACAGCATGATCAGCAATCCCTAGCAGTGATTTGAGATATCTGAAGGTCTTCTCACAAAATTATTTGGTGAAAATATCAGCTACTTGTTCTGAAGATGAACAGAAGAGTAGGTGAATGGTGCCATCATGCACAAGTTCTCTGATGTAGTGCATATGGATCTCAATGTGTCTGGCTCTCTTCTTTTGAACTGGATCCTTGCAGATTTGAATGGTACTTTGGTTATCACAGTAGATGGTAGTTGAGTACTTAGGTTTGAAGCCACACTCTCCAAGTAAACCCTGCAACCATAAACATTGACTTGCTGCATTAACAACTCCTCTGTACTCTGCTTCTGTAGATGAGAGTGCAATGGCACTTTGTTTCTTGCTTGAATAGCTGATTGGCCCTTCTGCAAGCATGAACACATATCCTGATGTGGACTTTCTATCTGTGCTATCACCTTCCCAATCACTGTCAGTAAATCCAATCAATTCAAGATCAGATTTTGCTTTATAGAAGATCCCATGTGTCCTTGTTCCTTGAACAAAGTTAAGGATCCTTTTGGCTGCTTTCCAATGGATCTCTTGACGCTGATCCATGAATCTAGAAGCCACACTTACTGCATAACAAATATCAGGTCTATTATGTGTCAGATACAATAAACATCCAATCAATTTCCTATACAGTGTATTGTTTACCATCAGTGAAGAATCAGCTTCTTCCAGCTTCACTCCTGAAAGGAAAGGAGTTTTGCTTGCTTTGCAATCCTTCATTTTGAATTTGTTTAGAAAGTCCAAGGCATATTTGGACTGGTGCACCTTCATTCCAGCTTTGGTTTGAGATATCTCAGGCCCCAAAAATTGACTTAAGAGCCCCAAATCTGTCATGGAGAAGGTTTGGTTCATAGCTCCTTTTAAGGAAGCAATCTCAGCCTGTGAGCTTCATGTAATGAGGAGCTCATCAGAATATAACACAATGATCATTAATGAACCATTAACTAAATTCAAATAGAAATTTGGATCTAATTTTCACTGAACAAAATTCAGTGATAGCAAGAAGCTATCGATCTTGGCATACCAAGCCCTGGGGGCTTGCTTTAGCCCATACAATGACTTTCTCAACCTGGACACAAGAGAAGGGTTAGTAGCAAAAAATTGAGGCTGCTGCATAGATATCTCCTCAGTGAGATCTCCATTTAGGAAGGAACATTTTACATCCATGTGATGTACCTCCCATTGCCTTGAGGCTGCAATGGCTAGAGCTAGCCTGATGGAATCCATTTTTTCCACTGGGGCAAAGGTCTCATTGTAATCTATGCCATGAAATTGTGAGTAGCCCTTGGCTACCAATATGGCCTTGTACTTCAGTGGTGAACCATCAGCAGCAAATTTGGTCTTGTAGACCCACTTACACTATACTAGTTTTCTCCCTGGGGGAAGATCCACTAGATCCCATGTGTTGCTCTTCTGGAGTGAGCTGAACTCCTCCTTCATGGAAGTTTGCCATCTTGTATCTCCTGCTGCTTCTTCATATGTTTGAGGATCAGACTCCACCATCAAATAGCATTTTCCAGCAAGCATAGGATCCTTCATGCACAGACCACTCTCAAATTGAGATCTAGTCCTCCTTGGGTCATTGAGATCCCCAGCTAACTCACCTGCTGCATGTAGTGTCTTGGATGCCCATTTTGGCCTTGTCGGGTTGTTAGGGTCTGCAATAAACTCATATCCATCAGAAAGATCAGAATCAGCATGTTCAACAACCTCTTTACTTACTTCTTGAGGTTCAGGTGGTGAAGAGGCTTCACCAACTTCCACTGCTCCAAGGGGTTCTTCTTCAAACTGAAAACACCTTTCGATGAAGGCTTTGTTTGTGCTCAAATTTATCAACTTGTACCCTTTTGAATATTCAGAGTATCCAACAAAAAGAAACTCTTGGCTTTAGGGCTGCAAAGCCTTCCTCTTCTCTGTCGGGATTCTAGCCCAAGCCTTTGAGCCAAAAATCCTGAAATGGGTCACATCTGGCTTGTGCCCACTCCATGCTTCGAAGGGAGTCATTCCATCAAGATGTTTGTGAGGCACCCTATTATGTATATAGGCTGCATAGTTGATATCTTCAGCCTAGTACTTTGGTGGCAAATTTTTGGCCTCCATCATGCATGTTGCCATCTCCTTCAGTGATCTGTTCTTCCTCCCAGCAACACCATTTTGCTATGGTGTGTAAGGGAGAATGCTGCATCTGAATACATACATCTACACAATAATTAATAAACTCAGACTTGACATACTCACCACCATTGTCAGATCTGAGGGCCTTGAGTTTTCTTCCAAACTGGTTTTCAACCAAAGCCTTAAAGACTTTGAATAGGCCAAAAACTTCAGACTTGTGTTTCAGGAAGTGAACCCAGCAATACCTGGAAAAGTCATCAATGAAATTTAATGCATACTTGGCCTGAATCATGGACATATGAGGGAAAGGGCCAGCAACATCATTGTGGATCAGCTCGAGGGGTGCAGAGGTTCTCTCATGACTAGCTCTCTCAAATTTGTGCTCTGGGTGTTTTCCTAGGATACAACCTTGGCAGACTCCTTTGGAAAATTTTATCTTAGGCAACCCTATGACCATCTCTTTTTCACTAAGATCAGAAAGATATTTCTAGTTAAGGTGGCCAAATCTCTCATGCCAAATCTTGTTGGCTTCATTAGCATGAATGAGAAGAGCAGAGGGGTTTGAGTAAGGTAGGAAGTGTGAGAACATGTATACCTTTTGAGCATGATTTGCAACTCCTTTTGCAATGACTCTACCACTTGAGATCTCTGTGATCTCAACTTCATCGGGGGAGAATATGACCTTATTTGGAGACCCAGTGTGGGTCATCTAGTACACTGACAGGAGGTTGGAGGCGAGACCAGGCACATACAACACATTATTGAACTGACCATGATCAAGATCTATCCTTCCTTTGCCTTTACTTTCAGTGAGAGAGTCATCTCCCAGTACAATAGATGGTCCTTTCGACATATCCAGTGAGGAGAAGGCCTCCTTAGTCGAAACCATGTGCTTGAAGCTCTAGAATCAATGATAAAACTGGGTGAGCTTGATGTGCCAGCAACTAGAGCATGAACTCTCTCTTTGTCATCTGAACTTGATCCTCCTTCTCTCTTCTTTGAGCTTTCTGGAAGGGAGATTCCATTCTTCTCTAGGAGATTGGTCAGCATGTCTATCTACTTTTTCATACAAGAGATTTCAGTGTGGTTGCCCTTATTGCAGTATGTGCACTTGTTCATTTCACCTTTGTTCTTCTTCTTTTGGTTATTATTCTTGGGACCTTGTAGATCCTCCGGAGACTGTTTCTTGTCTCTCTTTTGCTCAGGTGGATTTTTAGCTTTCTTTTTGCTTTTTGAATCCACCCTCGAATCTCCAGCAATCAAATCTTGATCTTTGGATGGTTTGATGGTGCCCATCATCACCAGCTTGTCTTGTTCTTGTGTGAGAGATTCCATGAAATCTGCAAGGCTAGGAATCTTCCAGGCTCGAGTTGTCAGTTTTGTGGCATAGAAGGTCGAAACAAACACTAAATAATCAGGGCCCATCTTTGAGAGGATGGCCAGTATGAGCTGATCATCTTTCTTTTCAATACCACACTGTTTCAGCTGCAAAACTAGTGCTTTGAACTTGGAGAAATATAGCTGCAAGCATTCAAAGCTTCTTGGACTTAGAGAAATCAGCTCATTTTCGATTTGATGTCCCCTCATCTCATATGTCTTTCCAAAAAGATCGGAAATCTTCTCCCATACTTCATTTGGTGATGTCAATCCATCGAGATGGAAAAGGAGGTCTCTGGAAATACTCG
>LPNX010661601.1:323840-336691 GCA_001517045.1 Pseudotsuga menziesii | reverse complement strand
TAGGACAAAAAACAAGTCAACCTCACCTAGTCTAGCTTTTCCTTTTGCCTTAAAACACTGAAAAAGTAGGCAATAAAGCAGAAAAAGTAGAAGGGTGCCTAGGAGGCCAAGAATAAAGCATAATTGATTCCTTTAGCTCTCCCATGCACTACATGAGTCAAATAAGTCAAGTTTGACCTCTATGGATAGGCAAATAGAAACTTGCACAAGGTGGGACACATGAACCCGGCAAATAAGACAAAAATAATGGAATTAATGTCTAAGTGGGTAAACTATGGGTTGATTATTCTAATAGTGAATGCACATGTGATCGATAGATGTGTTATGACACAATAATTTTATTACTATGTGGGTCATGACAAATGAGTTAAGCCATGTATTAGTCATTACGAAGACATCATTAGGAAGTTCTTGTCAGTTGCGTACATGGACCTCATGATTTATGGCACTATTTACCTATTTGGAATTTGACAGTAAAAGGATCCCAATGTGCTTCACAACATTGCTAAGCAAAAAGAGTAGGAAAACATATGAATATGTGTTTTTTATAACTTTATACCCCTTGAACCTAGGAAAGTGAATCAAATAGAAAGACAATATACTTGGTTACTTCAAAATATTTAGAACACATTAATCACTAATCTATGTGGGGACGATTTATAAATTAGAAGGTATCCATACCTTGTATTGGACAAGGACATCATTATCTTTCATAGTCTATCTAACAATATTTCCATTCTCATCTTCTACAATCAAAACCTATTCTGTCTTATCCATATGACAAATCATCAGCATCTTGAGTTTTGACATTGGTCCATCATATAACTTCCTTAGTTGCATAATTTGAGAACCTATCCCATCAACCATGCCTGAAAGTAATGGAACCTGTATGGGCAAGAAATTAATGATTTAGCAAGGGATCTGCATGGGGTATTAGAAGGTGACATAGCCATGTTTGAAGACAATGCTCTAGTGCCAAGTCTAGGATTAGGTTACTAACTTACTACATAAGTCTTTCATCACATGCATGCATAGGACCATGTGGCCATGTGATATACAACTTTGAGGTTGAACACACGACTTGAGGATGCTTGGTTTGAAAAACATACTTGATCGAAGTTAATTGTAGACCCTATTACCCCCCATTTGGTTGTCCTATTCATTTGGATGGTAAGAAGGGTGACATCGTTTTTTATTATAGTTTGATGATGTCCCAGCTACTGTTGGTGGGATAATAAGTCATTCCATTTAGGAGGAGCCATTCTGGGCATGTTGTAGCCCTAGTAGATGATAAATATAGCACAACAACAGTCAAAAGTCATATACCATCCAGGGAAAGGTGATGAACAAAAGGTGTTTTGAAGTCTGGGAAATGTATCATCCTTGAGGATTTATGGGCACTTTATGCTACAAGGAATTCATAAAACAGTCACCTACAACAGCCCTCATCAGACCTGTAGCAGCCTTAAAACAGTATTAAGATGGTTGATCTTCAATTTCGGGCTTCTTTTAGCCTCAAAACAATGGTAAAGAGAAAACTCGGGATCGTTCTGAGCATCAAAGTGATGATTTATGCCAATTGCAGCAGTCAAACAACAATAATCTTCCAATCTGGGTGGTTTTGGAGTTCATAGATAGCAGTGAAACATCATCACTCATGACTCTGAGCAGCAGTAACATCAGTTCTGGGCCTATTTTGTACTCAACCAGGCAAGTCTGAGCAATAATGTGAATAACTATGACGTCCTTGCATGTCTTGGCTTAAGCATAGATAATTTCAGTCATCAAGTTTGAAAATTTTCAAACTATCATGAAATGTATGTTTTAACTAAAAAAAATATGTTCAAATTTTGTTTCTGTTTGGAATTCTTCTAGCAATTTATTAGCAATTTTTGTTCTACCTTATTTTAGATTTTTTAGAATGAATTTATCATTTTTGTGATGTTAAATGTTACACTTTTGCAACCATCCTAAACATTCCATTAAGAAGGAAGAGTGACTTATGTGATGTCTCAACAAACAAAGGTAACTTATACTCATGTCAAATAAAAACCAATAGTACAAATCAAAGTTGTACCACAAGAGACGAGATCACTGCATGGAAAAGAGAAGACTTGAAATCATGATTTGAACCAAGAACAAAGGTGCATATGTCTGTCGGCATTGGTAGGAGCCATGGATTAAGGTGTTCAATCTACATTCCATCCTGCAAAGTGAAAGTTCAAGTTAAGAGTGAATGATTCAAGAAAGAAAATGAGTGCCTCCTTCAACATCATTAATGAGCATTCTCTATTTCTTAAGAGAGAAGAAAAATTAGCATGATTTAAAATTATGGCCATAGGAAAAACGAAAAACTCTCAAATCTACATGAAATTTTTTCCGAGGGGTTTGGGCCAAGGAACACATTTTCACTTATCTAATACATTAGAATCATTTTTTCTACATTGATGTCTGAAAATAAATGTTTTGGTGGAATATATTTGAAAATCAAATAATAATAAGAAAATATAAATATCACTCCAAATAATACCAAACAAAAATAGTAAACGCTTCCATTACAAGCTAAGAACATGAAGTAACAGTTTAGCAATTGGAAAAGTCTAAAAAAATATAGAGAGCAATCAACAAAATTAACCTTGAAATGCAACTGGACCCTCAACATTGAGCGAACTAATTATTAAACATGAAAAGACACATATTCGATGTAAAGTGAAGCATAGGAATATATTGAAAATCTACGTTATGATGGGTATGGAATTGATGAGGGTTTAGGAGTCCCAAATTAGGGTTTGTCGGTGCAAGAGTTATATTTTCAAGATAGTTAAACAAGACCCAATTAGACACAGTGATCACTTATGACTTGACTCAGCTCACCAAGATGGCATGCCAATTTGAAACTTTGCTCAAAACTCACTAGTTACTACCTTACAAAGATAAATCCTAAAAAAGTGGGAATTAGTGCTATTGCACTAGGAAAGAAACATCTGCAATAAATAAATCATTTCAATTGTCACATCAATCAAAGGGAGTCATCATTGCAGCAAAAACTTCTAAAAATATAGAGAGAATGTAGACCTACATTCTTACATCTTTGGAAGCCTGTAGACCTACCCTTATAAAGGGGTCAAAATCACAACTTCCTTATATTTTCCAAAACCCTAAGAAAAAAATACCAAGTACGGGATGTGCTGGTGAAGATAAGGGTAAAACCCCCTAAACCTCAGTTGTTGTACAAGAAATAGGATGTTGAGAACTATAATTTCAAATCTTAAAAAACTTAAAGAGCTTTGGATAGAGGAAGAAAAATCCACACTCGCTCTAATACCATGTTATAAAGCATGAGATATAGGATCTATGAGACTCACTCTGGGTGCATTTGAAACAACGAGGTTTATATCCAAGGACAGATTGATTCTAAGCAATTATGGGCAAAATTAGGACAAATATAGGCATGTTTAGGTATTTAAACAACCCTAATTAACAAGTGCTCTTAATATTGGGTCTGAAATGACACCTTTTTCTTGAGGGAGCAGCCATCCAAGCAAAGAAACAACTCAGATTTTGGCAGCAAATCAAACAAAATGTTAAATTATTACAAACAACTCAGATTTTCTATGAAGAGTATGATTAAATAGGGAGGTTTGTGACTTGTTTTATGATTGATTACACTTGTAAACGATAAATAAGGTTCAACAATTTTAGACTTTCCTCTTATTTGTGCACATTACAAAGAATATATGTTGGCATCACTAAGGCCATTCATCCCTACTTCTAACTTAGGCTCAAATATTGGCCTAGTTTCTATTTGAAGGTTTAACATATTGATAAATTTTGGTTTATGTTGAAGAAGGCTTATAAAGCCCCAACGCTTTCAATTTTGCTCCTTCTTCTAGCATTTTTATAAGGATAGTACCCTTTCTGATTTATTGGATCATGATCAAGGAAATGTTTAAAAAACGTATTTTTTCACTCATATTAAGGTTTTATTTAGTGGTCCAGATATGTAATCTAATAGGATTGTCAGCCAAGCTTAAATATCAAAATTGATATATGAAATAGTGTTCAAAATATTGTATTTCGACCTCAACCTTTTGGGAACCCTACACTCAGCTTTACAATTTAGAAAAGTGATCATCAACTTCAAGTCCTTAAGTTACAGGTCCATGTTATTTTGGAATGGCTCGTAAAATATTAGAGATCACTCTCTTTTGCTGTATACTTACTGTAGATCAAACTCAGAGAACTCTTTTCTCCCTTAGTAATCTATAACCATCAATCAAACCTGAGTATTATTGAGGGTCAAAAAATTTAGTCATTCGATTAAAGGAAATAGTAGTCTGTTTTGATTAATGAAGAGAGCATCCATGTATGTTTTTATCTTTTTCATTAATCCTATTCATTATATACATGTAACAAAGGTAAAAGCTAAAAGATAAATTTGATCCTAATTACATGAAAATGATCTCTCATCTAATTGTTATGATAGGAAAACCTGGATTGATTATCTAGAATTGATAACAGTCGCTAGTCCATCTTAAATGATCAATCATTATTGCATGTTTGTACTCTATATTCCCATAATCCCTGTGCAATATATACATATGGTGAATGTCTAATTTTTTCGTTTTGATGATTGTTCCTAATGAATTGTTGAAGTTTATGTTGTGGTAAAGCGATTACATTACAACCTTGGCGTAATTACTAGTGAACACTCTATTGGAAAGAGATTTGATTTCATACAAACAAATTTACTCAACAAATTGTCACCCTAATTCATATACAAAATTATAATGAGCGATTTCTCAGCCATTGCATAACCAAAATCTTAACAACTTGATAAGAGTATAGACCCATCTAAACCTGGGTCTGATAAACACCTTGAGGCTGCATATCTCAAGTTACAATGTCTTATATGTTAACCATTTATGTGATATCTTATATGTCAACCATTTATGTGAAATCCAAATATGCATCCTTGATCTTTGCATGCATATCAAATTATATTATAGATGGGTCTCCGTTAGTTTCCATATTCAATGAACGCAATGCACTATCTAGATTCATGGTAGTAACTTTTTGTGAAGGTAGAATGGTTGTGAAGGAAGACTGGTTGTGAACCAGTGTGATTCTCTTGTCAAAAATCACTCCTATACATATATCAATAAAACAAAAAGTAGGATAAACAGATATAGATGTTATAGTAGTTAAAAAGTAGGAATTTATCACTGTTTCTTCAGATGAAAATAAAGACAGCATATGAGAACCCAAACCTGATCATCACTTTGGGAGGTCTTGTCAGACTCGTCACTAGAGATGTTATCCAAGTCATTATGAAATGATAAGTTGCAACTGTCATCAGATGAATCTAAGCCATGAACATAAACAAATTTTTATCCATCTGCTTGCTCTGATAAAACAAGGTTGTCTTCATAAGAAGTAGTTGTTGCCTTTCATTTCTTCTTCTTTCCTATGTTCTGCTTCACTTCATTAGTAATCGTATCTGCATTGTGCTTCTTTACCTTTCCTATTCTCTTCACTTCATCTGCAGTATCCTTCTTGGGGTTTTTATGGTTGTTGCTGCCCTAATTTACCTTTTTTTGTATGCAAAAGGCATTCTTCCTCCCTTAATTCTTAAAACAACAGAAAACGTTAGGTAGAAGTGAAAGAGCACTAAATCTATCAATGAAATACCAAAGAAATCCTGGATTATTAGCTTTTTTATTTAAGAAGAATGGCCATACTTACATGCAAGACTTAAATGATATCACCAAGCTATAAATTTAATATCAATTTCAGAAATATAGGGAGAGAAATATTTTACTCTACACTCTTCCACCCAAACAAACTAAAACATATAACCACCAACATGATCTAAATCATCCAAGTAAATACAAAAAGGCCACCATTATGGTATAATGGTCACTAACCAATCAATGGCTTCAACGGAAGGCACCAATTAATACAACTGTATGGAATTGTGTCCCATTTAAAGAGGATATATATAGAGAGAGATAAAATGCATTTGGGTTTCTGTGAAAATATGGGAAGAGGGGGCAGGGATAAGAATATGGCATTCAATGTTATTCTTTATTCTACCTAGTTTCACCATAGTCAAGTATGCAGGAGGATAATTCACCAACATTTCAACATTTGCTTGAATGATTTAGTTAAAAGTCTGTAATTTCAGTACTTAACCTAAATGAATAAACTCCGTAGAAGCCATTCTTCCTCCCTTAATTCTTAAAACAATAGAAAAAGTTATCTAGGAGTGCAAGAGCACTAAAGCTATCCAATGAAATACCAAAGAAAAGAATCCCAACTCATTAGCTTTTTTATTTAGGAAGAATGACCATTTAAGATAAATGGGCAAGCATAAAAACCATGGAAATAAACTGGGGGTGCCGAGAAGATATTTCCTTTTACTTTTATGAATTTTTTGATTGTCTTGCATGCACATTTGTATATAATGTTAAAAACCAAGCTATGATATGAATTCAAAACTATCCCATTGATTTATTTATCATGTGTCTCATTTTCGATTGTGTTGGTGTCTAATCCACCTCTCCCAAAATATGACACTAGTGCCTCTTCATCTTTTCCATTCAGAGCATACCCTGCAATCATATTGCTTCACAAAACCACATTCCATTCAGGCATATTGTCAAACACTTTCCTTGCATCCTCAATAATAGGAGGTACAGGAACAACAAACATGCTAGCCCCACATCCTTTGAGGACTGCAATGAGCAACAACAACATCGTGCAATGATCAATTACCCCCAAAGGTGAAATGAAAGAAAGAAAACACATGTCTGGAAACATTAAAATCTCTCATTTCCTTCTTCCTTTTCTTTGATAATTGTTGGTTTTATTTCTCACATTGAATTTCCCAAGTTTCCCTGGACAGTTTGTGCTTCATGCTTGCAAGGAGATTCAATCCATTTCATCTCCACCACATCCACAACAACCAAAAAAAGCCATGAATAAAAAAAAACACAATAGGTAATCAAGAGAAACATAGAAGAAAACAAACCTAAAGGTCTAAACATTGCTGCCATTCTGGAGGCAGTGGAGAATCAACGTGAAGCTCAATACCAATATTTGACAGTTTCAATTTCTATCCATCGACACCAATCTCATCACAAAGTTTAGAATTACCTTAATTCCAACTCCATTTACTCTTCTTAGATGCGTCTTCAAGCATCCTCTTATAAACCCATTATAAGCTTGGCACATTATCAGTGTAATAGTTCTCGCTCTCGACCTACACCTTAACCCATCTCACCCATCCTCTCTTTTCCAGGGAATGTTGTTTTAACACATCTCTGCCTCTTTTGCTTCTGTTGGATCAACAAGTGAATTGTCTATGCTCCTTCCTCCACTTATGACTAAACTCGATCAATTTATGGAACTGGGTGAAGTTAGCTATTGCTCTATAAGGAAGGAGACAACTCAACTCTTCCCAGGAGTTTGCCGAACCCCATAACAGATGAGAAAAATTGAACCTACCATATATTTGACTTGTCATATTGATTGATGAATCTCCTCATGTCTTAATTTTTCCTTTGTCTACATGATCTCCAGCCCACCTTGTCAATTACTCACCTCTAAGTTTAACTGCTCTGTATTTATATCTATTTTCACTGGTGCTTTTCCTTTCCTTTCCTTTACCCCTGTTTCCTTTCCCATCTTTGCAGCAATTTATGGGGTATTTATTAGCCTAAGTTTTACTGCTCTCTATTTATATATTTTTTCACTCATGCTTTTCCTTTCCTTTACCTTGTTGCCTTTCCTGTCTTTGCAGCAATTTATGGGGTATTTATTAGACTGTTGCATTTCCCGTCTTTGCAACAATTTATGGGGTATTTATTAGCTGCGGAGCTACCTACACGGTTATAAGTTTTGTTATAAGTTTTATCGGGGAACATAACATCTCTCAGATCTCAAATCCATATAGATTACTTCTAAATCCGGTCCTCTTATCCTAATTCTTCAACACCGTAGGGTAGGGTTGTGATTTGTATAATGGGGCAAGGGTTCCTTCTTGGTGGCCATGACCTTGTCCCCTTCTTGCCCTGCCCTGTAAATTCTCTGATACTCCTCTTATCCAAAAATTGAATGAAGCTTTCACTTCATTGCATAAAAACCCTCGACCATGATCTACAATGAACCCTCTAAAACTCCCAAGCGTTAACTAACATTACAATCTCTTCAGTGTTGCACAGTAGAATGCACCTAGCTTCTCTCAGTTAAAAAATTTAGGGAAAAATCAGGATGGGACTAAGTTTCCTGCATTCTAAATAGTCCATATATTTGCAAATGTGAGGGTATGTCGCGAAATTATATCAACAGCACCATCATACAGAGGATGTATGAAAATTCCCAGTGCCATCTTCATTATTACCAAAATAAAAACAGACCCTTAGCAAGCTACTAGCCCCAATTTAACCAACCATCCCAATAATCAAGCTAAAAACATAATCTAACTCAAGCATCTAACCCAACCAATTAAAAAGATCAAAACAAAAAGAACAGAATCTTGAAATTATATTTCAACAAAAAAGGACAAAATTTGAGCAAGAGGAAAATGAGATCTATCATCTAGAGGAATTCTACTTTGGCCTCTAAATCAATGCAAGTCATCATGCAGAATAGGTGGCATAGTTTCACCTACATCCTAATATTGTAGAGTGGTTCAGAAAAAACACATTATAGATATTAGAATGTGAGTGTAATCCTGAAGCCTTTCTATATTTTGATATGCTCAGTCAATCCAAGACAATCAATTCCATGGAGGATAGGTAAATCCCATGGCCAACAAGAGACCATTGGGTAGTAGAGAATGGAAGGGGGTACTGTGCATCTTGCTGAAGAAACCAGTTTGGTCTTCTGCTATAGTATCCACATCCATATGTAAGAGGTTTCAAGTTCTAACTAAAAAGACATTGACAAATAAGTTAATGCAGGGAAAAATACCCAATGTATAGGATTCTCATAAGTCACTATGAAAGAAAAAATGATCTACATGCAAGATATTCATTCTTCACTCTAATCCTTGACAATTTTCATCATTAATTTTCCAAAAGTAAAAAAACCACAGTAATAAAAAATAAAATGAGTTGCTTGTTTACCATACTGGAAAATAATAGATATCAAGATTACCTCACCAGCAAGGGTATATTTTTCACATTCAATAGCATGACACAATGCTCTACCAATACTTTCCTTCATCCTTGACAACGTCTCTAGCATTACTTCAAAAGTGTCCCTGGCAATTGCTACTTCTGTATCCCCACTAAGTGTCCCTCCAATTGATTTTCTCTATGATCTTATTTTACCTTCTTCACTTGATTCCAAATCCATCGTATTTGGAAAACCTTACTGTTGCACATTAACTCTGGGACTTATTGATTATGTATGGGAAATGACATCCTTTGTATCCTTAGTTTACTCACCATCTAACTGAAGTTGGAGTGGTGAACTGTGATATGAACTACTCCCTCGGATTGGTGAAGAACTGGAAATAAACGGAATAGGATTCTCAGTTTCTTCAATTGAAACAGAATGTGGAAAAGATGCAGAACATGCTTGTTCTCGCTTAGCTTGAGCAGTTGCTATAAGATGCTTCATAGATGTAGATGGGGTAGCAATGTCAGAATCATTTGACATAGTTCTTAATTTTACTTCTTTTGCAACATCATACCTGTAACATAAGAGAAAATTATAAGAACAACAAAGGAAGGACAATGTGAACATTAATAAGTGGGCATCTAAATATAACAACAAAAGGTAGAAAACTATAATTTGAAATGCAACTGAATTAATATAAGACTTACACTTTTCTGAGCTTGTTTGATTTTTCTAAATGCAACTCTGTAGATAGTGATGCACAATCCAATTTCATTATTGGAGTACCATTTATTTTCAAATTAAATTTTGGTGAACCTGTCACCTTTTCTAATGAAGGTTTAGTGCCAGATTTTATAGGGGAAACTTGCTCATGCTTGTAAAAAGACAACTGCTTGGCTAATTTTCCTTGGTTAAACTTATCTTAGCTAGATTTCCCATGATATTTATTAAGGCCTCTTCTATTTTTCTTTGCTGAGTTCACACAATATTTCTTCACCCTGATGCCCTTTGAATTGTATTCATATTTCTCAACCTCACCCTTTTGAGCAACAAAATCTTTGATAGGAGTTGTGCTGATTGAATTGAATTTCATTGAAGCTAAATTGAAACATCTTGCTTCTTTGGAGAAGGAAGTACTAGTGCAGTCATGCTCTATAGCTTTTGTTCTTCCATTTTTGGATCAGTCAATGATTCAGTAGACATTTTAGCATGTGCACTCCTCTCATCCTTATCTCCAATCTTCCATTTATACATATGCTTAGAGGACATTGAATCTTCAAACCATGGATCCATATGCTTCTCCTCTACCCATTTAGTAGGTTCTGAAGAAAACCTTATAAAGGATTGATATGAATATGAAGACACCACAGGTTTCTTATTGCCTCCTATTTCTGTTGCTTCTTTTTGGATCAATGTGTCTACTTTGACACATTCCTCATTTCCCTTAACTTACTTCTTTTCATTATCAAAGCATTTAGTATAATATTTTTCATTTGCATAAATATTGTATGCATCATCATGTCTATTCACACCAGTTGCCACTGGCTCCACTAAAGCAATTTCATCCTCTAGAACACATGGAGACATAGCTTCTTGAGTCCGGAGACAATGTTTAGAGGGAGGAAGGGAAACATCATCACTCGGTAGAATACTTCTGAAACGATATTTATCATCCTTTGGTGTGGTGACAATGATGGTGACTAAGACCCTTTCGAGTTGGCTTATTTGTGGGTCCAACTGGTATATTATTGAAATTAGTACAAACCCCCAAGTGTTCCCTCGAATAGAAAACTCAAGTGATGAAGTGAGAACTACCGGCAATAGGAACTACCGACAACGGACTGAATCCCTCGGTGAGAATTGACACTAACTGATCGAACAACAAGCAAGCAGGTCATATTTAATCCCTCGGAATGGTAGGCTGACCAAACAAGCAACATCGGCTATGTGTTTTTTATCCATTGACTCGAAGTAATACTCCCTCGGTAAGAACTAACAACATACTGAATACTTTGGGCATACTTAATCCTCTGTGGTGAGAACTAACAGACTGGACGAACAAGCAAACATTTCTAGTTTAATATCCTCTTCAGCTAAAAGTGTGTGCACCCAACTAGTAGAAGGATAAAAAGTGATATTGTCTGTTGAAATTGTAATAAAAAAGGTAATTTTATAAAATATTATCCTTCTTTAAAATAAAAATATGATGATGTTGTTTTATCTATTGTTGGTCCTTGCTATGTTCTATTTACCTTTTCTCTTGCTTACTACTCTTCTGTTGTAAATGATTCTTCCGTTGTTGGTCAGATTTGGTCTTACAATAATAAAAAGAGTCTTAGCCTCATAGAAATATATCTTTAGTCTATTTGAGGGTACCCCCTGTCTGGCCTGAGAATTGGCTCGAAGTCCTAGATTGGTGCAAGAAGGTTATCCTGCACATTATGCCCATGCATTTGTCCCTATGAGAGAAGAAACATTTTGGGGAACAACATAAGAACTAGCACAGTTGTCAGGGGATCTATCTCAGTAAACGACATAAGGATTTCTTTCTAGTTGAAGAGACAAAAAGCTCACCAAAAAACTATTATTAGTGTTTCTAAGTACCCTAATGTTTTGAGCACAGTAAGGTGCTGCACTTTCACAGAGATGGGAATGGAAAAGCTTCACATAGAACTTTTGGACGGATGGGTGAACATATAACATTCATAGGATTCAATAAAACTTGCTATAGGAAAGGAACTTAGCAGTATCAACACTACTGTTCTTTGAGGTGTGATCATTCATTTTGTTGGGCACTAAAGAATTGAATGCTAATGAGTTGTTGAAAAAACAATTATTTAGGAATCAATATTTAGGATGCTAGACAATTTTTAACATTCACAATGTAGGATGCTAACCAAGATTAACATGCATAAGCTAAATTTCCAAATAAAACAAAGAAACCAACCTACAATTCATCACCCACCTCTTTAAGAGCGTCCAAGCTCTCTCGAATGCTCTTCTATCCATGGAATAGTTCGAAAATAAATACCCAAATTCTAAACCCTCGGCAATGGTTTCTAAGCGTCACAATTCCTCGACAGGCATCAATGTGACATGATAAATACCAAAAACAGCAAAAGTGCCTCTCAAACCAAATTCACAATGATTTTCCTCCCAAAACTGACCAAACCCTCATGGCTTCTTGCCAACAGAAAATATTTGGCGCCAAAGGTCTATTTAGATAATCCGAGTAGGAAATCTCCATGAATTCAACGTAATTCTTCATACTTGGGTTATTTGGGGAGGAATTCACCATGAATTTAGATAATGTTGATTCTGGAATGATAGATTTTACTGTGCTTTGAAGCAGGAACATAGTAACACAGTTGTAGTTGCTCAACAAACAAGGGATTCATAGGGCAGCTTGATCCTTTCACAATTTATGTGCCTCAATTTCCTCAGTGAAGATGTTGTCTGGATTGTTTTGAAGAAATCCTTCTGTAGTCAAAGAAAAATATCCATTACATTAATCATATTGCCTATTTGATCCGTTCTAGTGATCTAGTGCAAAAACTTAAAACAATAAACTTACAAAGAACTATGCAGGTCGTCTTAGCTTTCTCATAGCCATTTCCTTCTCATAATCCTCCATGAATGAACTCAAGAAGAGGTTGGTCGTATGTTTGGGTTTGAGATGGAGGCATTTTGGCCATATTCCAATGATCATTTTATTAGTTTAT